>OAMR01000001.1:7285796-7322845 GCA_900205405.1 Echinochloa crus-galli | reverse complement strand
CGATCTCACAACATAAAAATGTTTGAAAATAAAATCAAGGATCCTCATTTTGTTGTTGTGTGCATGTGGACTAAGAATCTGTAGTTGATGGCTATTATTAAATAGTTTTTTTTCTAATAAGGAAGTTTTTATAACGAGATGTTAATTTAGATATTCTTTTAATAATGGTTTTGTTTCTCACTAACCATAAGAAAGCATATGTCATTTTGGTGCTATTTATTGTACATGGAAATTTTGAAGGGGAGGTAAATCTAGCGTTTTTTTTTTGCATTGTTGGTGTTGAGACCTATCTATATGCCCTATGTCATACCTTAATTGTAAACCCCCCCTCCCCAAAAAAAACACACACTTCCGTATACTTAGCATAACTAGATTTTAGTGCATAGAAATGTTGATTACTGCCAGTTTGAATAGAGGTTGAGACCTACATATATGCACTCTATGCGCTACTTAGATTCGATTGTTCGTATATATCCGACAACCCTAATAAAATGCACAAGCACGTTTGTAAGCTCTGGTCTATACTGATCAGATCCATTTTAAAATTTGCACTATAGATTTAATATGCCATTGGAGGAATCCTTTGATATAAAAAGACCATTGGGGTTAACAAAAACATTGCTTTGCATATGAAAGAGGTAAAGTGAGCTATGGTTATCCTCTTCTCCAATGGAAATGTTGGGGTGGGCACCAGCACTCCTGACTGGAGACACAACCTCCATGCATGACCCCACCGAGCGTGCCTCCCTTCCTCTTGCATGCTCGCTTTTGCTGGATAGTTTTTAGGGTTCATCTTTCTGTCGGGCCTACCAGCCAGCTGATTAATCCAGCATGATGATTAGTGACAACTAGAACTGACATATTCTTGCATAAAGGAGGAGATGGTGGTGTGGATTGAACATCCAAAAAAGGAAAGTACCATGTACTGCTGGACTGCTGGCCCATGAGAGATATATGGCATCATTGTGTCACTTTTACTTGGAGCACTAGACGGATTAAGGTTGGTAGGTGGTGTTATCCAGCACCACACACACTTAGATTTCACCAAACCTGAACGACAATCCTCTTCTTAAGTGAATGCCAAAGCTTATGTCATAATTTTAAGAAATAGAAACTCATTAGAGTTATCAAAGCTATCTACAAAGTGATACATCTTATCTGCAAATTGAATATGAAGCTTAACAAGAACACAAGATCAAGACGATGTTAACATTTTTGCCGAGTGAGATCCATGTCGGACATCGAATAAATTTGATTAAACTCCTTGTTAATAGTAGATCAATTTTCCTTTGAAAAAGGGAGGTCAGGACACACGGGACGGCAGAGGGAACGACATCCCAACACTCGCTCTCAGGGACTTGGAGAAATCTCCTCTCCCGCCTTGCTTGTAGCCCCCCTCTGCAAGCACTCCGGTGCAAGATAGTACAGCGCCCTTGAGCGCATTCTGCTGGACGTACGACCCCCACGGTCGGAACCAGGATAAACACCGCCTCATTGTACTAAGCCCTTGCATCAACCGTCAAGGGACGGGACACAGCGCATTCTGTTCAGGCGCCGGGGATTGACCGACCGATCCCGGCACCGACAGATAGGGAATAAAGTGAGGGACTCGAGTATCTACTATGAGTTTAAACATCCAGCCACTTAAGATATGCTAATACCTGTACAAATCGTCAACACCTATGCTTGGACTCGAGCAAGCTCTTGTGTAGATGGACGGGGATTTGAGCAAACTTTATGCTAGGAATCGTATGTGGTAGATGGAGTGACTGAGGATGGAGGGATACCTTGCGCAGCTGGGGATCTCCGAAGGAATCAATAGTTCAGGCCTGCGTGTGTGACAGAGGATAGGCCTGAAATCAATTAATCCGATGCAAGATCAAAAGAATTAACAGGGTCGAGTGCTCCACCTGATGGATGAGAGGAGATGCGTGCGCGGTGATCCAGAAAGGATTTTGCCAGAGGGAGGGAGGTGCGCTGGGGTGGCCGCAGATCGCCGCATGAGAGCGGTCCGGACGGGGTGCCGCGGCGAGGTGGACCGATCCGCCGCAGAACGGATCCAAAAGGAGGGCGGCAGGGTGCACCTCACCGCCATTCCCGACTGGGCGAGCAGGAAGGCGGTAGAGGCCAGCTCGTCACCGTCGTTGTGTCGCAGGGAAGGAGGGAGTTGAGGGTAGAGAGCTGCGGGCACCTGCTTTCTTCCGCGCGCCCGTCGGAGCGCCGTGGTGGTCGAGCGTTGGGCCGGCGAGAGGGGTAGGGGAAGAGGGAACGGCGGCCGCCGGCCACGAGGTGTAGGATTCGCCGGTCGCCACCTCACCCATGCTGAGCCGAACAAAAAAAAGAAGCCGGGCGCAATGGAACCGCCGCTTTTCGGTTTCCAGATCCATTTTATTCGGACCTACGGATGAACGAAGCAAGGCAACCAGACGCGGTGGGAACCCGGTTGGCCTGACTCGGGTACGGATTACCGTATCTCTGCCTAATTATAAAGCAAGTCATAAATTTATAGAAAACTGTTAATATTTTTGTGAATTAATCCACCATCTTAAGACCTCCTGAAAATCAATCCATACCGGCACCATCTCCCAGCCCGTTCCGCCTCCGAGTTCGGCTGGCCTACCCTGTTGTGTCTCTTGGCATGCCGAATTTGCAGCTCCACCACGTGTGCCACGTCACGCCGCCAACCACGCGAGCGCCTCGCCGGCGCGCTCGCCGGTGGACAGCCGAAGCCTCCTGTAGTCGTCGTACTTGAACTCCCTGTAGCGGCGCGGGTGCTCCGCGTCCACGAACGCCTCCGGCGCGCTCACCCTGTCGTCCTTGGACGCGAGCAGGAACATGGCGATGGAGTTGCGCGGCACCGGCGCGACGCACTGCACCCGGTGCTTCACGTTGTGCAGCCTCCCGTTGCTCCACGCCTGGAAACCAAACGCACGGCGGCGATCGAGAAGGGGGTGGTCAAGAACTCGATTTGCATCGAGAGGGGGCATGGATTTGCCAACTGATCAAGTTCATACTGTGCCGACGTCGCCGATGTTGATGAGGAAGGAGCCGGCGACGGGGTCGACGGGGACGAACTCGCCGGTGGCGGGGTCAAGCACCTCGAGGCCGCCGACGCACTCGTCCTCCTGGGTCCTGGAGCACGGTGAGGAAGCCCGAGTCGGTGTGGGTCTGCACGCCGGAGGAGCCCACCGTGTCGTGCGTGTAGTTGTACCTGTTGATGCGGAACTGGCACGGCCAGTCCTCGAACGAGTGGCCCTCCAGCCCCAGGCTCCACGCCAGCTTGCCGGCGACGTCGACGATCACGTCGTGCATCCTCTCGGCGTAGCTCTTGACGGTCGCCCTGCACGCACGCACGCGGGATTGGGCGTTATCGGGACGCACGCGCGGCTTTTATTCGGAGGACGCGGCCGGCCGGCGCCAACTACCTGAGGCGCGGCGGCGCGTCGAGGCGCGCGCAGAAGGCGTCGACGTCGGCGGGCGCGGCGGCGTCGAGGAGCCCGAACGCCTCGTAGAGCGGGTTGGCGGCGCTGGGCGCGACGTAGCCGCTGCCGGGGATGACGTCGGCGTTGCGGCGCTTGGCGTCGTCGGGGAGGTCGAAGAGCGCGCGCACGGCGACCTTCATCTCCGCCAGGAGCGCCGCGGGCACGCCGTGGCCGGTCACCCGGAAGCACCCCGCCCGCTCGCACGCGGCACACAGCCGCGCGCGCTCCTCCGGCGACGCGCCGGCCAGGCGCAGGTCGATCACCGGGACATCCGCAGAAGCCATCTCCGCTAGCTTTTGCTCTCCCGGGCGCGCTTTCGAAGTCAAGCGGCAGGTAAATGGATGGGACTACTCTTCGCACCGCGCAAGGCACGGAAGCTCAGCTTGCCGAAAGTTTCCCTACGCGGTGGAGAGTGGCACGGAGGTGAGTGTTCACCGGACTTTGCGCGCAGCACTCCGGAAAAGGGGGTCGTTGGTGGGTGGACGCTGGCAGCAACTTGGAGTTGTCTCTTTAGCGGACAAGGGAGACAGCGATGTCCACCGGGTGGCCGGCTTTGGGGACATCACGATCGGAAAGGGATCGTCCCTCTGGAAACAGACAAGCGAAGCGAGGAAGGGTCGCCGTCGCAGAGGCGTGGAGATCAGCGCACTCCATGTACAGTTGGTCACGTTTTCTACGTTCGTTTGAAGATAATCAGTCAAAGGGATTTCTTTTGGCGTAGCATTGATGTTAACTCACCAGGCCAAATTAGCCGCCGAGGGCGCTGAGATCAAGAGCCGATCGGACCGCGCCTGCGGCGCCCGTGCCCGGTTTGCTTCTTTTCTTGGGCTGGCGTTTGCACCGTGTGTGGGATGGGTAGCTGACAGATGTTGATTTGGGCGAGGAATTGGGAGCAGTCGGGCCGACCGGCCAGAGTGTTTTAGCCCAACATTGGCCCATCTCAAATTTCTGACATCAACTTTCTACCTTCTACGGGCTAGAAGCCTAGAACTCACACAAGAAGAAGTTCGGCAGAGATACGCACAAAGGACAGACAGATAGAGTAACATACCAATACGAGCACACGAGTGCTGTACATACAGAAGTGTTATGGACTTCCATACGTGGTGGTACAGCTCGAGTAGCACTCGAAGGAGAACACCAGAGAGACCTGTTACGTGCACGTGCACCGCTGTATATATGCCCAAACGTACGCACCTTGGATGCCTACGTCTCCAACAACTCTGCACAAGGCCGTGTTACGTGCGAGCGACGAGGATCACCTCCCCGTCCGACCGATGAGCGACACCGCCGGCGTCGGCACGCCCGCCGGCGCTCCCTCCTCCCCGCCGTGGGCCGACCTCGAGCCCGGCCTCGTCTCCGGCATCGCCGCCTGCTGCTCGCTCGGCGACTACGCCTCCTGCCGCGCCGTCTGCGGCGCGTGGCGCTCCGCGCTCCCGCCGCCGCTCTCGCGCCCGCTCGCCGTGCTCCCCGCCGACGACGCCGCGGGCAGAGGGCCTCCGACGGGTGCTCCTACTGCGAGGACACGGGCCCGCTCCTGGACGGGGTCACCCTGGTCGACGTGGCCTACTGCGACGACGCCAAGGCCGTCTACTGCCTGGCGGCGGACGGCCAGGTGCACGTGATCCGCCTCAGCCGGCGCCACCGCGTCAACCGCCGGATGCCGCCCATGGAGGTGGGCACGCTGCCGAGGCTCCCCATCGGCGCCGACACCGCAGCCGCACTCTTCCCCCCGCCGTACGACGCCATCTCGGAGTGCACGGACGCCAAGAGCCTGGTGCTCTGCGACGGCGAGCTCTACCAGGTATGGAGGCGGACGGCGGCCGCCGGCGCGGACCCCGTCGAGGACGCGCCGTACGGAGCGGGCGCCGGGCGGCGGGTTCACGTGTACGAGGGCGACGTCTTCGTCCTGCGCTACGACCCGGGGAGCTGCTGGCCGGCCAGCTGCTGGGCGGTGGCGGAGGCGAAGGATCTCAGGGGCAACGCGGTGTTCGTCGGCATGAACGGCGCGGCGGTGGTGCGCGGTGGCGAGGGGGTGAGCGCCAACAGCGTCTACTACTGGGATGGCCCGCGCGGGGGAGAGTACGAGCCGGTGGTGTACAACGTGGCGACCGGAGGCTCCGTCCGGTGGCCGGCGGCGTCGACCGGAGGCGTGTCGAGCCCCGTGTGGTACTTCTTGCCGCCGCCGCCGGCGGGGGTGGGCCAGCGCGTGGAAGCGGAAACGACGACGACGACTGGCGTGGAAGGCGCGGCGTCCGGGAAGGAAGAGGAGTCTGCCGAACATGAGATGGAGGAGAATAGCGCGCATTGTCTCAAGAAGACCATGAATTTGCTTGGTAGGTTAGATTATTCTGTCGTTTATGATGGTCCGTGCGAAGTTAGCGAGAGTTAAATTTGATTTTTTTTGTAAGCTTTCTAGTGAGGAGAATCAGTTCAGTTGCATGATGTTCGTGAAATAAAGGTCGTACAAAACTCAGGTACACTGTGCACGTATGACTGAACACTGGAGTGCGAAAACAATATGCAAGCAACTCAAGCATTTTTCTCCTGTACTCCCTCCGTTCTGAAAAAATTAACGTTTAGGACAGCGATAGGTCTCAAAAACACAACTTTGATCTCTTGTTATTATAAAAATATTTATTAAAGAGTGATATATGTATAGTATTATGAAAGTATTTTTCAAGACAAATCTATTCATATAGTTTTTACATTTATAAACTCAACAATTTAAAAGTTATTGATGATTTATATTTCCAATGTTTGACCCAAACCTTGCCCTAAACGTCAGTTTTTTAGAACGGAGGGAGTATCTATACTATAAATCTATACTATAAAGAGAATTAAATTTGAAAACACTTCTCACCAAAATTAGGCCCACCTCCCATCTCACAGAGGACCCATCTGTCGAGAAATTTGGTTGATTAATGGTTAAAAAGGGGGGAGGGACATTCTTGCCTTGGTTTTCCCTCAAAACTCAAAACCTTTTTTCACCTAAGACACCCCAAGTACCCACGTACCCAAGGGACCCACAATTCCACCGCGATCCATTATCCCGTATTGCTAATAGACAATAAATTGGAGAGTTTTTTCATATAAATAAAGACCAACTATCTCAAAAATGATGTGCATCTAGATTTGAGAATACCTAAAGCTCTCAGAACGAATATAAAGTATTTTTAAAAGCGCTTCGCATGACTGGTTTGTTTACTATGGTCCACTCAAGTGATATTGTTTTAGTACCTACGTGTTATCAATAAACATGCATGCCGCACGTGCGTTATTGCTAGTTATAGCTAAATACAGAGTTACGCCTAAACTTAAAAATTGTATATACTTAGAATTCTAGACTTAACTCAGATATAAAAAATTATATCATGCGCGTCTAAAACCTCTGCATTCTTCTTAAAATACTTAAATGGCAGTTCTCTTTCTACCAAGCATAGCTATCTGCTAGCTTAGGAAAAATGGCTCTACGACTTTCCCCTCCTCAGTATTTGAAAATTAAAACAATGTCTTCAACCGGCTACATAGTATCTGGTATTTAGTTTTATATTGGTCTAAATACTATAAGATTTAAAATATATCTTGAATTAAATCTATATCATATTTAGTCTTGAGATATCTTAATCTAGATATAGTACCGTCCTGTATCTATTGTCACTTTAATATTGTCATCTCAAATCTTTATTGTTCAATTCTGATGAATCCACTCCGTATCATTTTTGCACGTTTTTTTCATTGCGACTTCCGAGCCCCGATCACTTTGATTCGTTAATAGCTTCTATCACTCGAGACAAACGACACTCTCATTCTACTTACTTAAAATGTGTCCATCCTTGAATACAACTGATGATGTCATCGTTATCGTGTGCCTAGCTTTCTCGTTTTTCTTCTAATTCTGCTATTTTCTTGATAAGAAGTTTCAATTCGAAGAACCAAGATCCAAAACCCTAATGCTAAGTCGGGCGGCCAATAAACTCTTATCGTGTGGCTTAGATTTAAAGGTTATGATATCAAAATAACTGGTTATTTCAAGATTTTTATCTCTTGATTCATCAATCACAGGGAAAAATCCTGACAACGTTGGTCATCACACCTAACTTGCTCTTTTTCTCTCTAATTCTGCTACTTTTTAGTTGAGAACCTTCAATTTAAAGAACCAAAACATGTTTTGAAACCCTAGTCTTCAGCTGGACAACAAATAATTTTTCATCGCGTGACTAAAATTAAAGACGAAGATAATAAATCTTTTGATCGTTTTTCATCGTTAAATTAAAAATCGAACAGGGTTTTTACCACTCACTCGGTCCAGGTACCACAGTGCAAAAACCGTCCAGATCACACGCCTGGAATCTACCCCCCGTTAAACCTCTCGCCCTTCTCTCTCTTTCTCTCTATCCTTCATTCCTCCCCATCTCTCCTTCCTCGTCCTTGGGGCTTTGCGCTCGCCAACCTCCGGCCAAATCTGGAAGCAGCGACGGCACCCGGCGGCCGTCGCATCCCCGCGCTCGTTGTCCCGGCCCCCAACGCTTCCCTCCTCCTGCCCGATCCGGAGCGGAGCGGCTCCCGTTGTCCAAATCGAGCACCTGCGCCCGTCGGGGAGAAGAAGGGTACGCATCCAGCGCGCGCGAGCTCCTGCAGCCGACCTCCCCTCTGAGCCGTCCACAAAGATCCATTTCCCCTCCCACCGGCGGCGTGGAAGAGAACCTGCAAGGGGATTGCGAAGCTAGAAGCCCGCGACGCTGACTGCCCGAGCCCCACCGCGCACGCTCCTGCAAACAGGTACCTTTTTTTTCTTCCCCTCACCGCCCCCCTGATTCCTGCACCCGTCGGAGAGGAGAAAGCTCGCCGGAGAATTACGGTACTGACGGGGCAAGAATAGGAAGGATTTTGGTGGTATTTTTTTGCAACCGCCAAAAGTTTCTTGGTACCGCAGCGAAACGATGTGCTATGAGGGCAATTCTCTAGCGGTGGTAGTCTGGTTCCCAGTGCTTGGCCCATCAGCAATTGGCATAGTGGGTGAATGCTTACCTTCTCTGTTAATTTTGTGCAGATAAAGATGATGGATGTGGTGTTTTTATTCCTTTGCCATCTGTGAAGACCCGCTGTGTAGGTGACATCAAGATATGGTGATGCGGAAGAGGCCGGATTGTGGATCCCGTGGCCGCCGAGCTGCAACCATGCCACGTGTTCCAAACTCAGCTCGGGTACATGTTCTTTGGATTGTGTGTTTCTTTGACCACAATTTGCCCTTGCATCCTTATTAATAATCAACGATAATGCAGGGGAAACGTTCTACCAGAAAGAAGAAAGACGAGATGTGTGCATTTGAGTTGCTCGCAACCGTTGCAGGAACATTACTAGAAGATCAGGACAATTCAGCCAATGGTCCTAATATTGGTGGTGCAGCAAATGCTAAAAACAAGAAAGCGGTTAAAGAAGAACCCTATGACGAAATCTTGCCCCTCAAAGACATGGTTGTGGAGAAAGATTGCTGCAATGGATGTGTAGTGGGTTCTGGTGGTGTATGTGCCTTCCCTAGGCAAGCTAACAACTGCTCGGCAGAAACCTCATTGACAAGAAACGAAGCTGGATCAATATTAGAGTCACAAACAGTGAAATCAGATATGTTAGTTAGGGACTCATTGGTTAGTTGTACAAGACCATGTGAGACTAGCCGTGGTCTTGACATAATTCCTGAGTTTGGAGCTCATGGAATATGCCATCCAGGATCCTCAAGTTCAGCAGAGGCTGAACAAACGCACCAAGAGGAACCTAAAGTGGTCAGAACACAAGCAGATGGGCATGCTGTGGCTCTTCACAGTTTGTTTAACTCAGTGGATTTGGATGGTAGACCTCCTGCTTTGGTTAGTTCTGACAGCAGCTCGTGTGTTCCTCTGTGCAGCAATGACAAGGAACGTCAAACCTCTTCCTTGTGTCAGCGTGAAGTGCGGTATACTGCGGATAGAGATGATGATGAAAATTCTTCTGGGTGCACGCATCCAAGCACCACAGGGGAAAAGGATTGCAAGCCACAATTTCTAGGTAACCATAGGATAAGGAAATTGCTCGCCTCAAAGGTAAGGAAGAAGGCAGCACGTAATCAGATTTGCGGAGGGATTCCGTCAAAAAAGATTTGTGGAGGGTTGTCCAACAAAGGTACGTCAATCCCATATTCCCATGGTGTTAGTATTGGCATCATCTACACTCCTAAATGCTCAATAGCTTCCATAGAGAGAACCATGTTTCCTTTTATTTCTCTCTGCCGTCATGGCAACTAGCCAACACATGAATTGGGCTAATCAAGGGCCACTGATTGTTTTACTCAACTAGGTAGCAAGCTAAATTTATGCAGCAAAAAGATACCTGCCACACGTCAAAAGGCGCAAAGGACGATTTTCAAGAAGAAAAAGGTTGTGCGTCGTGCAACATCACTTGCTAAAGAGATGCTAACTGAAGGTATTTTATACTTTCAAATACATCTATCTACCTGGTAATTTTGAAGTTTTCAGTTCTTTAAGATTATGCAGACATCCAGTTTTACATTTCATTATTTCAGTAAGTCGGTCCAACCCAACCTTCCACATGGCACTGATGGCCTCAATCCTTGTTTAAATTCACTTCCTAAAAGAAAATGTTGCTTGCCATTTCAGCCAGCGGGACATCATTCTCTATGGGAGGTCGAAATAAATCTCGTGGATCTGATGATTACCATGGTATTCTTGGATAGTGTGTAAAGTTATGTTTGCTGCTGTTAATTCCATGACTTATCATTCTTTTCTCTTTTCAGTTAAGCTAAGAATAAAGTCATTCAACATCCCAGAATTGTTCATCAATGTCCCTGAAAATGCAACCATTGGTTTATTGAAGGTACTATATGGACATCTACAAGTTACTGAGTACCAATCATGCATTCATATGCCTGGCCAGATATTCTCTTTGGTGCTGCTATTGTTAATTTAATATTACAGCAAGAGTCAATTTAACTTTCTGTTTTGGAGTAGAAAAGATAGCAATACATAAGTTACCTGCTCTAAATGATTGATTGGACAGCCTTTTGGTTTCTACATTTGAATTGCCAAACAATTTGTCGCACTGTGACGAGTCTTCACAATAGATTAAATTGTTACCCGGTACAGAGCATTTTTTATAGCTGAAACATTCACCTTTCCTTGTATATAAATATTACCTTCTTGTGAGTATTGTGCAGTAACAATTTCCAATTTGTCTATAGAGAACTGTTATGGATGTCGTCAATAATATAATGAAAGGTGGCCTGCGCGTTGGTGTTCTTCTTCAAGGAAAGAATATCCAAGATGACAACAAGACACTTCGTCAAGCTGGGATATGCCATGATAAAAAACTAAATAACATAGACTTTACGCTGGAATGTGAAGGCGGGCAAGATTCTCCCGCTGGAGTCATAACACCTGAACAGATGGATTTACTCAGTGCAGATGTTGTGGAGCCATTAGCTAGGTAAGCGATGGTACGGTTGTCTCTTTAGGTTTAATAATTGAAAAATACTGTCAGGCTGCAGCTTAAATATTCGATTATTTTCAGAATTAAGTGTGAAGAGCCTTTTCCTGAAACTGGCGGCGATGACAACCAGCAGCGTACACCTCCTTACCGAAGCCGCTCTCTCTCTGATCTGTATTCTGTTGTTCATCCTGTTGAGATGGCCTCACAAGATACATCACCAAACTCCCAAGCCATCATCCCTGTTGCACCTTCAGACGATGGTGCTCTAGCCATTGTGCCTCTTTGTAAGCCCAGGCCGTCTGACATTGGTCAAAGGCGCACTAGGAGGCCCTTCACTGTTGGCGAGGTTGAGTTGCTGGTGGAAGCGGTCGAACTGATTGGGACTGGAAGGTCTGTGCCCAATAAATTTGTTTCAGTTGATGCAAATTCATCGCTAATCTCATGTTGCCTAATGTGGGTGCCTCTTAATATTGTTTTGTTCAGGTGGCGAGCTGTTAAAACGCATGCATTTGACCACGTGGAGCACAGGACTTATGTTGACCTTAAGGTGATTTTCTTGGACATAATCTCGCCTTTGTGTATAATTAATTTTGTGCTGTCAATCAAAAGATCCCCAAAATCAGCCATTATGTTGTATTTCAATGCTGTGTTTGTGATCTCATTTCTTTCTCTCTAGTGGATCACATGGAATGTGCAATCCTCTAACATACCGTGAAATACTGATTGATAAACCAGGACAAATGGAAGACCTTGGTTCACACTGCAAGTATATCCCCGCAACAACGAAGGGGCGAGCCAGTTCCACAAGAACTCCTGGACCGTGTTCTCGCAGCGCAGGCCTATTGGTCCCAGCAGCAGGCAAAGCTCCAGGACAAGCCTCCTCTTCCTGAGATCTGCCCTGCCTAGAAAGGGAAGCTGGTCCTTGTGTAAATACTGTGCCTAATAGAAACAAGGTAGAAGGGATGTCCAAAGAAATCAGACTAATTTGTGTGCTATTGCCAACTTACAACATTGTTTTTATCGTCATGCTCTGTTCGTTGGTCTCCGTGAAGCCAGGGGTTCTCTCTCCTCTATGGATAAATAAAGGAGGGAGCCTTGTTTGGCACTTGTAAATGATGTCACAAACTGTTGCTTTGTTTCATAAAGAAACCCGTCATGTCGCCTGTTGTTCTTCAGTATGATCGAGGGCCCCCATGGGCCGGCCCCGTTTGGATCTTGCCGTTTACTGAAACTGTAGTATGGAGAAACCATAGTTTTAAAAACCAGAGTCACGTTATACCACGGTATTTATAAATTAGAGTTTTTCTCTGTTTTAGAAAAACCATAATGCGTTTGGCCATTTGTAGTCTCTGTAGCTTTTACAAACTGCTTGGCTACGTGAATGCGTGTAAGCATATCAGTACATGCCTCGTGAATGTGTGTAACTGTGTAAGCATATCAGCGTATGCGTGGATCATTGACTAAACCAAATTAGACTCATCAAATCGATTCATTTTTTTAAAAAAGAAAGAGATGGATCATGAAAGCATGCACCTAAAGAAATGGCTAGATGCTGCATTCAGAAATAGGAATCTGAGGTCTAACACTACGAAGCCAAATCCAAAATGGAAGTATAGATGCTGTAACTCATACCAGCGCTAGTAGTCGTCAAGAAAGTAGTCGTACTTGTTGTCAGTGAAGGCGTGATGCAGAATGCCGGCGAGAGGAACTTTGAGCTTCTGCTCTCCTCCAGCCCTCTTAGCAATGGGTGTTTAGAGTTTTGTGGGCGAGTTCCTGATTATTGGCTTGAGAAAATAAGCTCAAACCTTTTCATTATATAGTCCAGAGCTGTAGAGGCAGGGCCAAATCCTATTAGAATACGTTAGGGACACCTGCCGACTACGGTGCCATGAGATGAAAAACGTGGAGTCCAATTTTCATATGGAATTAACCGTGAAAACCACGTTTCAAAAATAAGGAAAAAGTCCAAATCACTACCCTATACTATTAACAAAGTTTGGATAACCCCTTAAACAATTTTTATGTTTACTTAACCCCTTTGTTTTCCAAAACCAGGTCACTATTCACCTTTAGGCAGTAATCAAATCCGGTTTTGATGACACAGACTTTGTTTTGCTGAATCAGATGTACATGTGGGCATCCAACGTGGCAACAAGTTCTGAAGTCCAAAATACCCCATCAAGGCTCATATCGCTATTCTCTCTCGTGACTTCCTTTTGGTTCCGCCACCGTCTCTGTCGCTGTGTCTATCTCTCTCTCGACGTTCCTCCCTCTCGTCTTTCCTAGAGGATCAAATCCCGGTGATCATCAGAGTGCGGATAAGTTGATCGGCGCCAACAACACCAACCAGGAGTGTTTCTCTACCCCTAGGACGATACATATTGTGAAGAATAGTTGTGCTGAGATGAATCCTGGAAATTAATTGTGATGACTGATCAATGCATTATCTCATATACTTATGCTGAGATGTCGATAAAAAATGCCCAGTTGTGTCTGTGTCAACCATGCCAAATATGCTTCAAAAGGAAAACACTCCACATCTGGTGAAAACATTGCATTCATGAACTTACAAAAATCTAAATGGGTTCCTCTCGAGCTAGAAGTGTACAGGATTCTTGATGGGTGCTCTGAATTCACAAAAGAAAGAAACTACAGCGATCAAAATCCCTAATTGACAAATTCTAACTTTACAATCTCAATTCTCCAGTATCTTCGTCAGCTGGACATTTAGTCCAATATCTTCATCAGATGGACATTCAATCTAATATCTACCAGGTTCTATCTGAAGCTATGTTTCTCGGATGCAGGTACTACCTCCTATGCAGGTGTGGCCATGGTGGTTTGTTAGTGGGAGCAGCCTTGTCAGCTTTGCAGCAGTGGCCCTCTTGCCCGTGGTCTGCCGCAACCCACGCAAGCTGTAGGCTTGGTCGGCCCCGGCTTTGGTGGCGGCGACCCACTAGGCCTCACTAACATAGTCATGAGCTGCAGCGACGGGGGCGAGCTAACCAGGACCGCCGCTGCGCTCGCCGCCTCCGCCGTCGCCTTCCGCTACGGCTGCGCCGACCCCACCCCCTCCACTGCTCCACCAACAGCGCTACCTTTCTCTCCTACGTGCTCCGGAGACGACGGCGGCCTTCAGCTGGGACGACAAGCGCGCCGGCGGCACTGTTAGCGATGAACTGGAAGGGGGCACAGCCGGGAGGGGGTTTTCTGGGCCTCAAACTTTACCGCCACCCTTGACAGCCCACACAGCATCTGATTCAGCAAAACAACGTCCCAGTCATCAAAACCGGATTTGATTACTCCCTAAAGGTGAATACTGATCTGGTTTTGGAAAACAAAGAGGTTAAGTAAATATAAAAATTATTTAAGGGGTTATCTAAACTTTGTTGATAGTATAGGGTAGTGATTTAGACTTTTTCCTAAAAATAATATCAGCACTCACGGGATGGTGAAAAGCGTGATTGATTTGTGTAAAAACACAATGGACTGCCAATTGCCAGTGTGAAACAGAAAGAGCCGGACGCATCTAACAGATGGGAAGAGAACGAGGGCCGCCGGCGTACGGTATGTAAATGAGGACGCAACGCCATGAGATGAGTACGCGCGTCGCCGGCTCTAAGAAAAAGAGGGTCTCGGTGGAGTTTGAAAATTCCAAATAAACTAAGGTTTTACCTATACCGCAGTTTCCAAAACTCTAAAATTATGTTACATCCAAACATCCTTCTTCTTTCTAATACCAAAGTATTTTGTAAAACTATGGTATTCATCTAAAACTCCAAATAAAACTTTGTATCCAAACAGGGCCGAGCTGGATTGATATATTCAGTATCAGATATCTCTGAGCTTGCATAAAATTGTTGTGCTTGGTGAGGATGGCTAATGCTTCTTGCTCAGCTGTCTCTAGTTATTTCAGTGTATTAGCGAATGGCCTGAGACTCGGTATTGACACCGTGCTGCAGAGTAAACTATGTTGACGTGATAGCTGTATTTCTTTCAGGCTCAGCTTGCAGAGTAAACTATAAATCGTTACCTGCAGAGTGGATTATAGGAGGGCTCACCTCTTCGTAGCGAAACAGACATGTACCATGTCCTCGTTCTTGCTTTCCTACGTGGCCACATCAAATGTGGACTGCCGACGTTGCATGAAATGTATGTCTGCTTGTCATCGGCCACCTCGGTCGGCAGTAATATATCCTAGGCTAATAAGACTAATAATTTAGTCGGTTGATGGCAATATCATATCACCATGTCACATTTAGCTAATTTAATAGCTCATTCATATATATACTTGATTTATCTCTCCCTTTCTCATCCTCTCACTACGTCTCTTGGAGTTTGTGTTACAGCCGGTTGAGAGCAGAATGTTGCACCTCGCTTTTCATCACTCTCCTCTCTCTCTTATCCAATTCAGTACAAATCTACCGCGAAGCTCTATTCAGTTTGTCTATATCACCTTATTTCGTTTGTGAATCCTCTCAAACCTAACGCGAGCATATCGTGCAACTTTTATTTACATTTGGGTGCTGCCATACTTGTACCTATTGTACGTCGGGCCACTTATTACCAACAATCGCCCTGTTTGTTTGGCTGGTGGCTGGTGGCTGGCGCTGGTTTTTGCTGAGAGAAAAATACTGCTGGCTAGTTGGTGATTGGTGGCTGGCGCTGGTTTTTGCTGAGAGAAAAATACTGTTGGCTTGCTGGAAACAATCCAAACGAACAGAGCCGATAGCTGACCTCACGAACAGAGACGTAACACATGAATATTTGAGCACATTTTGATGTAATAATATATAAATAGTCAATCGATACTATAAAACTCGTAGCTTATCGCGACGAAGGGTAGTAAAAGAAAATTTTTGATGGCCAAGAACACCAAATGGTGACTCGGATGTCAAACAATCTTACGAGGACTGGGGATCGGGACACCTAGAAAAATAGCCCAGCCCACCCTGCTCCCATGACAAGTCACTGTCACAGGGCCCAAACGACCTGTGGCCCCACCCCGCACGAAGCTATTGACCCCTCCCCCACAGGCCACAGTCTTCAACTCTCAAACCACCCCCCGCTCGTCGCATACAGCAGCCTCCTCCAGCCCACAAACAAACCGCCTCCTCCCCCAAACAACGCGACGCGGCACGGCGCGCACCCGGCCCTCCCCCTCTCCCCTGTGGCTGTGTGTGTCCATGGACGCCGCGAGCCAGACCTGGCCGCCCCCGGCACCCTCGCCGCCGCCCTTCTCCTCGCGGCCGCGCGCGTCGGCGTCCCCACACCGCCGCCGCCGCCGCCACTCCAAGAAGCACAAGCCCTGTCTCTTATACACATCTAGATGTGTATAAGAGACAGGCTCTCTGCTTGCCTCGCGCGGGGGCGGCGGGCGGCACGAGGCGGAGAGGCAGCGCGCTCTGGGCCTGTTCCGGCGGGCGGCGAGGCTGGGCTCCGCGGCGGCGATGGTGGACGCCGGGCTCATGTGCTGGGAGGAGGGGCGGCGGGAGGAGGCCGTGGAGTACTACCGGAGCGCGGCGGAGCTGGGGCACCCCGTCGGGATGTGCAACCTGGGGGTCTCCTACCTCGAAGGTATCGTCAATTTGGCGTACAGGGTAGTTACCTTTGTCTCGGAGACTTGTTCTAGGTGGTTGTAGGAGGATTCGGAATTCAGGACAGATTAGGCTTGCTTACAATTATCTTATATTCGGTGCGCATTATTGGTTTTGTTCGCGGCACAATTAGAATCATTCAATATTTTATTCACGGTAAGCTTTATTTGTGCTGTGTCTCCTTTATCTCTTGTGATTCATTTTGTAAGCTTCAGGTTGCAGGTACAACTCTAAACTTTGCATATAGTACTAGTAAAAGAATCAACCAATATTGATCAGGTTAATTAAGCTTGTTATTCATTTATTAGCAGCCAACCGTCTTGTTCGTCTCAAGGCATCACACCTGATGTTGATGCCAAATATTTCTGCAGCTGATCCACCCAAGGCTGAGGAAGCCATCCGATGGTTTTATCCATCTGCATCAGCAGGCAATGCTCGTGCTCAGTATAACCTAGGCCTTTGCTTGCAGAATGGGAAAGGGATCAAACGTAACCAGAAGGAAGCTGTAAGATACCTCTGCTTTGTTGCACACATGCAGTTACAAAAAAAATTCCTATCAGAGAAATATTCTGGTTAACTAGATGCATTCTGTTATTGAACTGCCTAGGCAATCCATTATTACAGTATGTTTATACAAGCTATGCATGCACACATCTGTTACTAACTAGGTTAGTACTTGTCAACCTCTATTAAGTTGCTGAATAACTGTTTACCTTGTGGTCTGATGATGCTGGGATTACTAGACTCTGTTGAAGTTCCTTAACTAAAAGAAATTAACTGTTTATCTTGGCTAGAGTTCCCTACCATGGTAATCAGAATTATATCACCAGGATCGATCAGTATACACCAACCAGTAGATACCAGATTTGCACCAGGCTCCTCTAATCTTCTTTGTAGTACTTGAGGTGTACTTGTACCTGTTTGACTATGTGTTGTAAAGCTGAGATAAACTTCTAATGCAGGCAAAGTGGTACTTGCGAGCTGCAGAGGGAGGGAATGTAAGAGCCATGTATAACGTTTCCCTGTGCTACAGCTTCGGTGAAGGGCTTGCACAGGATGCAGTGCGTGCTAAGAGGTGGCTGCAACTAGCTGCTGACTGTGGTCACAAGAAAGCTCTTTATGAGTGTGGTATTAAACTTTGTGCGGTATGTCATTCCTTATCTCTTTCTTATGGGAATGCCTGACTTGCTTGTCTGGATTCATTTGTCTCAAAAAAGAATCAACATAATAGCATACTTTTGTACTAGAACTGTTCTGTTTTCAAGAAATATTGTGTTCTGTCTTTCCCCTCTCTCTTGCTACATTCCAATTTGAAAATATTGCCCATGTACTGCTTGATTTCTTGTGGTTGGGAGTCCTCCCAAGAGCTGATATTATGGAGCACTGCGCCATGTTGGCATTGACTTTCTATCTCTAAAATTCCAAAACAACACTGTACATAGGTCAAATGAAAAGCAGCACTGCAGCTTTATCTAATTCCTTCATAAAGAAGGTTAGATTTTGAGTGGATGCAGGCAATGTGAATGTCCTAATCACAGAGGCTAATTTACTAGTAACCACAACCCAAATTGGTGTAAAAAGATAATAAATTTTACTTTTGCCATTAAATAAAAACCTGACGCTACTATTTTTGCTTCCTCTATGTCGAGAGAACATCCATGCATTTACCTGTGACTCAATGGCACCCATTTTTAAGATGATATCTCTCTTATATACAGGCAGGAGACAAGGTCAAGTCTCTCATGTATTTGGAGTTGGCAACACGGCGCGGAGAAACCGCAGCTGCCCATATGAGAGACGTGATACTGGAATCACTCTCTGCTGTGAACGCACAGCGTGCCCTATCAGATGCTGATAAATGGAAACCTAGGGCACTCCATCCTAGAAGTAGAAGGTGAGGAAAGGGACCACACCAAAACGTCAACAACCGTATTATCTGAATGGGCATAATTGAAGTATGCTTCTGCAACATCTTCATGAATGTTGCCTTGCTGTAGTTGTACATCCGCAATGAAGCCGGGCATCACAGCTAATAACAGAAGAACTTGTTAAGAATTTCCTGTGTCAAAAGATTGGAAGAGATGCAGTGGTGCAATACAAAATTGTACAGTTGCAACTAGCTAGTTGCTGGTTTCATCAATTTGCTGCTGAGGCCTGGTGGCTGGACACTTGTGTTTTTGTTACAACAGAACATGTTGTCCATTGAATATAGACAGAAATGTTTGGGCATAGATATATACTGTAGTCTTCAAATGTGTGAATGTTGTATAGCATTGATGAACTATAGTCTCGGTTCTAATGATTGATAGGAATAGGATGACTGAAAGTCTGAAGATGTGGGACCCTAAACTAGGATGTATTATATGATGTATGGCCACCACAGAAGATGTGGTATTATTAACCATTTTGTTGGAGAAAAGAAGCTTTCATCTATTTTTCATGTATATATGCACTGGATTAAGGATGATTAGTTCTTGATACTTCCCTTAATTAGTGCCTGATATCTTCCCTTGAAAAAGTTTTTTTTAGAAAATCTCGCATCAAGCTCTGGGGTTTTGCTTGTTGAGTTCTTCTCCGAGTTCCTGGAATCTTGGAGCTCGACTGCTGAAACAAAAGCAAACGGTCTGGGGTTTGCTTGTTCAGTTCTCCGAGTTCAACTGCTGACAGATGGTACAGCACCAGGCCGCCGCCGATTCCAGCATTTCGCGTCCAAAAAGCGAAAGGGGCAGCTGCCTCCCTCGTCGGCTCGTCGCCGCCGCCACGGGCCTCCCACCGCCCCGGCCATGGTCTGGAGACACCTCATCCGTGTGGTCCTCGCCGAGGTTCCCCACGGCGGCCACCTCCATCGTGCATTCCTCCGCGGGCCCCTCCCCGACCTCCCCGCGCGGCACACCATCGAGGTGCTCAAGGACTTCCGCCGGACTTCCGGACTTCCTCTTCTTCGGGAGCTCTGACAGCGCCTCCAGCTCCAAGGTGCTCAAGCGCCTAGGCGCCTAGCATCTACCACACCCTCAACGTATGCAACGCGCCCCTTTCTCGATGATCCCGTTTGATTCCACATTTCACATTTGCTACTTACTCATTCTGCATACTAGTGAAGTTGGAGGAAAATTTGATTTCCTGTCAAAAACAAACAAATAAGGTTCAGATGGTGCTATGTAGGCTTGGTAATTCATGGTCGATTGAGTATATGTTTGGCCAATGCGATGTTTTAAATCAGAACACGGGAAGACAAATAACATGGGGGATTAATGACTGGATTGCTGGATGGGGAAGTAACAGAGAATTCGCCTGCCTGCTTGTGATATGGCACCCTTCAGGGTTCGCATTATGTCAGCAATTTGTTCTGTATCACTTGTCCAATTTCTCGGATCCATTATTTAAGTGAGCTTTTGTGAACTCTAGCTCGGCACTGAGCTTCAACTCAGTACCTGCCGTTATTTAAGAATGCAAATTGTTTCCTAAAACCTTGGGTTCTGGTTCTCAATTACAAGTGCATGTGGATCCTCCACCTGACGATAAGATGAAATTGTATGAAGTGGCTTCTCTGATTTCAATGTCATGTACATGCATATTGCGCCATCTACTCCCTAAACCTGAATTAGATGTACCTTTTGTAGAGATTTAGATTATAAACAAATTGAGTTATAAAATGTCCTGTAGAAATTGGATAAATTATAATTTCCAAAATATTGATGAGTTATCGTCCGCATGATCATCTCATTCTCAGTTATAGACTTCATGTGGCAGCAAACCATCTTTAGCTACTGAATTCTCCACAGAACACCCAGTTTCTAGGCTTGATTCTGCTGGCGTTTGTTGACCACATTTCCTTTCACAATTCATGGACTGAGCAAAAACTCCATGACTTGGTTATTGGAGAAATTGGTTTGAGTTTCTGTTTCATTGATGATTTCCATTTACAAAGTGTAGCTAGACATGAATCATAGGCTGAACTACCTGATTGGGTCAAGTAAACATTTTCTAGACAGATGCTATTATCCTTGTTCAAACTTTGGTGTCTAGGTCACTTAGGGAGCTAACCCCTTGAACTGATGCGCATCCAGCAAAACTATTGACTTCGAGATTTAAGTGCTTTGTCTTCGTATGGACAGAGGGATGCAGGGCACGAAAGAATAAGATTGTTGGAGTACCTTAACGTTGAATCTAAAAAAGAATTAACTTCATTATTTTTGGGGAAAAACAACGGTTGTACTACTATTGCAACTTGCAATATGCATTTCTGTACCATTCATTCATTTGGGAGTACCTGCTGACATCTGTTGCTTGCAAATTTCTTTTAGTTTCAATTGATGTTGCAGTCATACTGACTCTGGTAACAGCAGGAGTTATTCTTGCGGAAGTTTGCAGAGGATGCGTATTGCCATGCCCTGAAGGATAGCAAGTCAGTTATTTACGATAATCTTTGTAAGTTGGTCCTTGCTTCCTATCAACTTACAGTTTTTCTTCATCGTCTATGCTTAAAATTTAAAAAGGCAATTAAATCAGTTGTGACAGCATTTAAGAGTACAAGAAATATGCAAAACATACAAACACTACCCATAAAATCCCTAGATTGTTGAAACATGAATTCCTTGATGTGTTAAATTTACAAATAGATAAGTCGATAGAAGGAAATCGTAAATGAATGAGCAGTAATCTATGGTGGTAATTACTCATCTTTAGCTTCTTAACTAACAATGGTACTCTGTAGCGCTGTTCAATTCAGATTTTCAGCCATCAACATGTTGGTTTGACTGATTTTTTATAATGCTCTGATAGTATGAAGCAAATAATTTAATTATACAAGGCCAAAGTGCTTTATCCAATCCCTACAATCCATGATATTGTGATTGCTTAACTTGGCATCATGCTACAACCTTGTACACGTGCTGGCAAAATTTCTGGTTTTTTCCTTCTTTTACTTCCTACATCCAAATATTTCTGCCAGCCTAATCTGTTCAGAGCGGCTTCAGTTTGCCGTTTGCTTTACCTATTATGGCTCTTGAAATGAAGACAATGTGACACTATCATTCTTTATTGTTCCTACTTTGTTCTAATACTTTGACGATGTCTGTACCAGATTCTAGATAATATTAACAAGATATTCAGTTTGTCATACCATTTTTGTTGTTACTTATAGACCTGTAGTGTCGATCAAGCTTGAGCTAGCTTCCTTGCAGATGTCGTCTTCAAAACGATCTGGGGTTCGCAGTCCATTCAAGGACTTATCCAACACTAACTGCACAAGTAATTAATATTGATAAACTACTGTCCACATGTGCTATTGATACATGATAATACCACTTCCGTCCCTAAAAAAAGTAACCCTCACTTCCTGAGAAATCAAATATGTTTAAATTTGATCAAATTTATACAAAAAATACTGACATTTATGTTTCAAATAAGTTCTTTATAAAAATATATTACATAATTAATAATATTTGTTTTATATCGTAAATATTAATATTATTTTGTATAAATTTGATTACGTTTGAAATTATTCGACTTCTCACGAAAAGTAGAGTCGCATTGTTGTATAGCCGGAAGGAGTAGCAATGTTGCTGACTTGCTGCACCCACAGCAATACGGCATCCAGTCAGCAGCCAGCACCCATAAACCCCAAAGAACATGAGAGGCAGCGGGGGGAAAAGAAATGCTCTCCAGGCCAATGTCTCTTCCCGCTCCCACCCTCCCCAGCGACTCAGCCGCCGCCGCCTCCGCCTCGGCTGCCACCGTGCTCTCCATCCTCCGCGGGGCTGACCCTGACCGTCTTCTCTCAGCAGCCGGCATCGCCCCGACGCCCGCCATACTCCAGCACCTCCGCCCGGCGCTCCCCACCCTCCCCGACCGCGCGCGTTCCGCTTCCTGCATCGCAACCCCGACCGGTACACCGTCGGCAACGACGGCGATGGCGACGATGGCTCGTCGTCCACCGCGGAGGTCTCCCCGTTGATCCTGGCGGTCGACGCGCTCTGCAAGGAGGGCCACCCGCGTGCCGCCGCGCAACTCGTCGAGCAGCTCCGGCGCGAGGACCCCGGGTGGGCGCCCGACGTGCGGGCCTACAACGTCCTGCTCAACGGATGGTCCCGCGTGCGCCGACTCGACAAGGTGGAGAAGCTCTGGGCGGCGATGCGCCACGCGGGCGTCCGGCCGACGGTGGTCACGTACGGGACCCTCATCGACGCGCACTGCGTCATGCGGCGGCCTGACCAGGCTATGGAGCTCCTTGACCAAATGCGGGAGGAGGGGATCGAGGCCAATCTGCTTACCTGCAACCCGATCGTGTATGCCCTTGCGCAGGCAGGCCGTTTCGGGGACGCACACAAGGTGCTCGAGAAATTTCCCCTCTACAGTGTTGCGCCGAATATCTCCACATTCAACTCCCTCGTCCTGGGCTACTGCAAGCACGGGGATCTTCCTGGGGCTAGTAGAGTGCTCAAGGCGATGCTGGGGCGGGGCATCTCGCCAACAGCAAGGACATACAACTACTTTTTTATGGTCTTTGTGAGGAATTGTAGTGTTGAGTTGGGGATGAATCTCTACAGCAAGATGGTCAGCAATGGCTATGCACCGGACCGACTCACTTACCACCTCCTCATCAAGATGCTGTGCGAAGCGAACCGGCTTGAATTAACACTGCAAATGCTTCAGGAGATGAGAAATAGTGGTTTTGAGCCGGATCTTGCTACCAGCACCATGCTGATACATTTGCTCTGCCGGCGCCATCAGTTTGAGGAGGCTTTTGCGGAGTTTGAGCATATGTTTGAGAGAGGGATTGTGCCCCAGTATATCACTTACAGGATGCTTATGAAAGAGCTCAAGCGGCTTGGTTTAGTCAAATTGGTGCAGAAGTTGACAGATCTAATGCGTTCAATACCACATTCCACAAAGTTACCCGGCAATTACAGGGACAAGGAAGGAGATGATGCTATAGAGAAGAAGAAATCAATATTAGAGAAAGCCCAGGCCGTTTCTGTTGTTTTGAAGGAGCGTAAAGATCCGAAGAATCTGCAGAAGCTCAAAATTTCTGAAGAAACTGATGTCGAGGTTGCAGATAGGATTGTAGCCAACATTAGGAGAAGAGTATATGGAGACATCTCTAGGATAGGACCATCTGTTTCTTGAACATTTATTTGCATTGCGTGTACTTATCAATTTAATTGCATAATGGTGGGTTTAGCAGTCGGTTGATTCATCTGAGAATATCATCACCAAAGCAATTCTTGCATGCTTTATATATTTTATTTGTCCTTTGGGATATCGAAAAAGGTAAATAGTAGATTGTGATGCACATCAACTGTTTGATGATTGTTTCCTAGAGTGTGGATGTCCTCCCTCATCTGATTGCTGTAGAGTCGTGATAGAATCTTCAGCTGATGGGGAATTTCTGTGACTGTGCTGTCCTTTTTTCATCCTCATGATTACCAACTGATAATATGAGGATGTTTGGTTTGTTGCATTAGCAATAATAAAAAGGATAGCCAAATCTTCTAATTCGAGTATGCTTCGCGTCACATGGTATTGATTTTACTTTTAAGAAGATATAGTCAATAAAGGTCCTGCTTTTCAGATCAATCACAATGAATATAATGGTTAAACAAAGTAGCAAACAGGTCACATGTACTTCTTTTGGGGGCAAATTCCTCTACTTTTTTTGTATACTGATTCCTCTAACTAGAGCACACAAAGCATAGACTCAGGACATAGCTGATATACAAGCGACCAAGACTACTGGTTCATCAAGAAAAAAGAGTTGCCTGTTCGGGTGGAGGATTATCGCCCAATAAGTCTAATTCACAGTTTCTCCAAGCTGTTTACCAAAGTTCTGTCGAATAGACTTTCTTCAAAGCTGCCAGCTCTAGTACAACTGAATCAGAGCGCTTTCATTACTGGAAGGTTGATTCATGACAATTTCAAGGCGGTACAGCTAACAACAAGATTACTTCATCAGAAAAAATTGCCAAGTGCACTGCTTAAACTCGACATTGCCAAAGCCTTTGACACGGTCAACTGGACCTTTCTCCTTTCTATTCTGAGACACATGGGCTTCTCTCGCCGGTGGATCAATTGGATTAGCATGCTTCTATCTACGGCGAGCACAAAGGTGATCCTAAATGGAATGCCTGGGACCCGGATATGCCATGCTAGGGGTCTCAGACAAGGAGACCCACTTTCTCCTATGCTATTTGTCATTGTCATGGAAGCTCTTAATGCGCTGATAAGAACTGCCACAAATGATGATTTACTTTGCCAGCTTGGTGATCAACGGATCAAAGAAAGGATGTTCTTATATGCAGATGACGTTGTACTTTTTGTCGCACCTACTCAACAGGATCTGGTGACCACAGAGGTCATCCTTGACATTTTTGGTGGTGCATCTGGGCTGCACACCAACAAGTCCAAATGTTGCATCTCGCCAATACAATGTGGGCTGGAGGAGACTGTCACTTTGTTCTGCCATTGCTTAGCAAAAATTGAACCTCTACCATGCAAATATCTGGGCATCCCACGGTCAGTGAGAAAGCTAACAAAATCTGAGCTACAACCATTGATTGACAAGGTTTCAACCGGCCTTCCCACCTGGAAAGCTGGTATGTTAACCCAGGCTGGCCGTCTTGTACTGGTTAAGAGCAAACTTTTGGCCATACCAGTACATATTGCGATTGCGGTTACCATTAGCCCATGGGCAATAGCTTGCATTGATAAGAAGCGCCGTGCTTTCCTTTGGAAAGGGACTGAGACAGTCGTGGGGGGGGGAGATAGTTGCAGGAGGGCATTGCAAGGTGGCATGGGAAAATGTTTGTGTGCCCACCCAGCTGGGCGGTTTGGGACTACCAAATCTGAAGATTTGGGGTTATTCACTGAGAATGCGCTGGAAATGGGAGGAGAGAACTGGTTTGAACAAGTTATGGACCTCCCTCCCGGATGATAAGGAGCAACAGATAGAACACATGTTCATGGCCTCTACGATGATGCAAGTAGGAGATGGCAAAACTACTTTATTCTGGAAGGACAATTGGCTGGGGGGTCGCTCGCTGCAACAAATTGCGCCATGCATGGTGAGAGCTGTTCGACAGCGAATACAGAAGACAAGAACTGTGGCTGAAGCACTAAGGGAGATCGTGGGTACAACTGTACAAGATATCAATGGTTCTCTTACTGTGCAGGTTATACTAGAATACTTGGATGTTTGGGAAAGACTGAGTGAAATCACCATCACTGATGACACACCAGACCTACTTCTGTGGCGATGGATGAGGGACCATGTCTTCTCCACAGCCTTAGCATACGAGGCTTTCTTCATAGGCCAGACAGAATCGTATGGAGCAAAGGTTCCATGGAAGACAAAAGCACCTAACCGAGTCAAGTTCTTCGCTTGGCTGGTACTTCATGGACGATGTTGGACAGCAGCAAGAAAACGCCATGGGTTACAGGACGATGATACCTGTGTTCTTTGTGACCAACAATCTGAAACAATAACACTTTCAATGCCCTTTCACGAGTTATCTGGACCCAGTTCCTGGGAAGAAGGAATTGGCAGCACCTCTGCCCCGATGCTTCAGTAAAGTCTCTCCCTGACTGGTGGCTATAGCCTATAGGCGCGCAAACAAGTTTCCAGAGTTGACTGAAAGTCATTTGATTCCGCGGTTCTCCTAACAGTGTGGATGTTATGGAAGTACTACAAGCACTCGTGGAGGAAGCCAAGGCATGGGCGATAGCAGGCCGGGGAAATTTGTCAGATTTTGTAGTGCTTACCTCTTCCTTCAATGGTAAATCGCTTATGTAATCACAAGAAACTGAACAACAACCCCCTATGACACTCTGCTCATAGGGGCTATCATGTATTTGCTTCTTCCTCTTAATGAAATATGTGCTTCAGCACGGTCGCGAAAAAACCAAGACTACTGGTCACCGCCTTGCTGCTATCGTAAATCTGTATGGGGCCAGGAGAGCAAAGCTGAACAGAAAAGGTGTAAAAAGACGAGAACAAGGAGCAAAACCAAGGTAGTTTGCCCGATGACATCTTTTACTGACAGAAGGTAGCACTGATTTCTGGATCTACCATACCCATATGGATGTTAGGGTAATGCATCATTTGGTAAATCAAGTCTTTCTATTTGTTGTAGGACAATGCAGTATGCGGGTATGTTTGCATATTTAGAGCCATCCATGGATAGAAACTCTCTGGTTAGCAAGGAAAACAGATCTGAGCTCTATCTGAAAGTTGGCGCCAGCAATGCTGCTTCTACTTATATTAACTAGCAAGGTGGCCCACACAAATTTGCGTGGGTAGCTAGTTTTTTATACTAATTTTTAGATTTCTTTAATTTAAATATGTGTTGTTACATTGCCAGTATGGTGTGTCCATATATGCCCAAATATGATTTTTTTTCATCATGTACGTGGCACATGGTATGAATTAATGATGTAAACTTATACTCCCTCCGTCCCACAAAGATTGTCCATTTGAGTTTGTCCTAAGTCAAACTATCTTATGTTTGACTAAATTTATATAAAATTATATCAATACTTTTGATGTGTATCAAGTTTCATTAGACTCATTATGAAGTATATTTTCATACTATACCTATTAAGTGTTATAAATATTGATAATTTTTATTGTAAAAGCTTGGTCAAACATAAGATGGTTTGACTTAGAACAAACTCAAATGGACAGTATTTGTGGGACGGAGGGAGTATTTACTAATTGTATTTGATATTATTCTTTGATCAACTTCCTATTTCTTTATTTATTTAGTTTAAAATTTAACTATTTATTTATTCTAATCAATGGACTTTAAGGATTAATACAGATTGTTAGATCTTACCAAAAACCAATAGTATTATTTTTATTTCAATTAATATGGTAATAACATTATATTATTAAGATTAACTTCACCGATATCTCTCAAACCAGACTCTTCAAATATTAAATAGAGGCTACCATTATTTTTTAAAAAGGCCAAAAAATGCTACAACTCCAGCAATAGCCCTAATTAATATAGGGCTTTTTATATACCCCGAGAATAGAGAGTGGATTTGAAAGCCCCCATGGAGGGGTGTCAAAGTAGAGGACCTGCTAGAGTGTAACTTTTTTTTGGAACCTCTAAACTTGGGACAGGAGTTTGTTGGGTCTCCTGGAGTGCAACTTTTTTTCTAGACCCTCTAAACTTGGGACAGAGTGCTTGCTGGGTTTGCTGGAGTGCAAATATTTTTCTAGACCCTCTAAACTATGATAGGGGCTTGTTGGGTCTGTTGAAGTTGCTCTAAGATAATAGATTGTGTGACCTAATATTAAGATAGTAATTGTAGGTAAGCGAATAAAGTAATTCATATAACTTCACATATACAAAATCTAACTTGCTCAAATGAGATACTCCCTTTCTCAACGGACATACGAACTACCTCGATGAACTTGCAATAGTGTAACACGGGATGATTGGATTAAAGTAGAAACCTTCCACAAAACATAATGGTGTTTGGGTCGACTCCCTTCACAAATAAACAGTATGATTGGTAGCCTAGCTTGCTGCAAAAATCAATGATCACAATGCCATAGCATGAAGGAAAGCTTAAGGAGGGAGGAAATCAAATATAGAGGATAATCCATCACACCAGGAAAATGTTATCCGAGAAAATATTATGAGAAAAATACTGCTATTTTGCTAGTTGTGCAATAAGAACTTAGGCTGCAGTAACCAATGGGTGCCTATTAGTGTTATGGATCAATCTTTTGCCTTTTTCCTCCTGCTGTAAAAGATGAAGTAATATAAAGACATGGTTGATACCCGATCCAGTGAATGGTCGACAATAGTTTACGATTGCATGATTATATTGGGCATCAAGAGAAGCATTTCTTTGCCCAGCCTGCTGTTACTCAACTTACATGTCAACACATGTGCACGGCAAGCACGTCCATCATTAAAACTCTACGACACCCGAGTTTCTTCGCTTTGTTTTTTTTTTAATCTGCTCCTTCTTACACTGACTCGTTAACGAAGACCATCAAATGAGTTTGGGTGTGCTCAAACCATTTGATGATCTTTCATGAATGTTGAGCGCGGCCATGGTGATGATCAATCCCAGCAGCTATTCACTTCCTTCGGATATGGAGAATTTTTTTCTCTCGTTGTGCTCACAACCTTGGTGAACACCCTAAATCTAAGCACCTTTTATCAGTTACATGTGCAAATCAACGTGATGACCTCTGCTCATTGTTGAACGCTACACCATCTCAGTTTCCTGGCTTTGTTTTTCCTCTCTGCTCCTTCTTGCACTAACTCGTTAACAAAGACCATCAAACGGGTTTGAGCGCAGGTAACCCGTTTGATGATCTTCCACTTGCGTTGGTGAAGACACTGGGTGCTAAGTGCGGCCACGATGCTCAATCACGGTAGCGATTCACTTCCTTTGGACAGTGAAAATTGTTCTCTCCTACTGTTCTCACAATCTTATTGAACGCCATAAATCCGAGCACCTCTCATCAGGTAGACATGCATATTGACGTATTGTAGTCCGCTCATTGTTGAACGTTGCCTCCTGTATATAGGAACATAGTAGGGCACTTGGGGCTTAAGGTTGTCCCTATTCGTCGTACTCTATTCTCATCTAAAAGAAATATTCCTACTTAGTCACTGAGATTCTCCCCTCTATATCAATTTCTTCTACACCCATTATCATCTATATCTGATAGTCTATATCAACTACCAATACGTGAGCCCACCCATCTCTTATTCTCCTTTTCTTTAACTGACGTGACCACTCGCCCCACCACCATTGTATCTATCTCCCTCTATCTCCCCCCTTTCTCTAATGGTGGTGGCGGTGGCGACGGGTGCCTGTCTCCCTTGCCGGCGGCCTTCAGCCCCGAAGGCCTCCGGCTGTGTGCGGAGCGGATGAACCCCAAACTCCGAAGGCGCTCAAGCGGCTCCCACGGTGGCAACGACGGCGGACGGTCGCACGACGACAGCGATAACTCCCGCGGCGGGTGGTCTTGAGCTCTGCGGCGGCCTCGGATAGCCACACGACTACGGTGGAGGGCTCCCGCGGCTGCCTCGGACAGCCGCACAGCGACGACCGCGCGCCGACCGCAGAGGGATGGCGTTGGACGGAATAATAGCGGCTCCTGCAGTGGCGACGGCAGTGGACAGCCTCCCGATGGCGGACAGTGTAGGGCTCCCGCGGCAGCCTCGAACGACCGCACGGCGGCGGCGGTGAAGGGCTCCCGCGGCGGACTCGGACGGCCGCACGGCGACGTTCGTGTGCTGACCGCGGAAAGGTGGCGGTGGATGTAGTAATATATCTCATGCTATTTATTTTTATTTATCTTTTTGTTAATCATATTTGGTCTAGATTTATTGAATTAATGTGGATCGTTAGATCTTTATAAAATCTAACGGTGTATATTTTTTCTATTTTTTGGATTAATAGAAGAATATAGATCATTAGATCTTCATAATATCCGACGGTACATATTTCTTCTTTTTTGTATTAGCAGAATAACATTGACCGTTAGATCTTCATAAAATCCAACGGTATATATTCTTCTCTTTTTTAGATTAACATGGGAATTTCTTGACCCTCTCGGTGAACGCCACACAGCGACGACCGCGTGACGACCGCGGAGGGGTGGCATTGGACGGAATAATAGCGGCTCCCGCAGTGGCGACGGCGGTGGACGGCCTCCCAACGGCAGACGGTGTAGGGCTCCTGCGGCGGCCTCGAACGCCCGCACAGCGGCGGCGGTGGAGGGCTCCCGCGGCGGGGCGGTGGACGTAATAATATATCTCATGCTATTTATTTTTATTTATCTATTTATTAATCATATTTGGTCTAGATTTATTGAATTAACGTGGATCGTTAGATTTTTATAAAATCTAACGGCATATATTTTCTGTTTTTGGGATTAACAGAAGAATATAGATCGTTAGATCTTCATAAAATCTGACGGTATATATTCTTTTATTTTTTATCTTTATAAAATCTAACGGCATATATTTTCTGTTTTTGGGATTAACAGAAGAATATAGATCGTTAGATCTTCATAAAATCTGACGGTATATATTCTTTTCTTTTTTCGGATTAACGGAATAATATGGACCGTTAGATCTTCATAAAATCCAACGGTATATATTCTTCTCTTTTTTAGATTAACGTGGGATTTGCTAGGCCCTCTCGGTGAATCTGGTGGCTCCTTTTGCTTCTATTGTAATAAGATAATAATAGATCATCGCTGGCAATGTTTCGGCTCTTTAGGAAGAAAAAAAAAGAACTCTGTTTGAAAGCAATAGGACTGTAAATTCGAATCTGAAACAAATTCAACAGCAGCAGTGCCTTTTGTTCTCTCATTGGTCCTGTGTTTTGACTAGCATACATCACAAAGTCTGGGCACATAGAAAACCACTGGTTTTGGTCAACGTGGGCCAAAATGTCCTTCGTGGATCCACCACAGGCCCACAGCTTTGTGATGGGATGAGGGACACCGGCTTCACTGCAGAGTCAGACTCGGGCTTGAGGTGGGGAGAGGGAGATCCCAGATGAGAACAAGATTTGTTATCCTGCAGGAGCACATGGTAGGTTGCCTTGGGTTGAAGCCAGAGACCAGTGTCCGTCTTTAGTTGACACTGTCACATGTACGCAACATGCATGGCCATCCCAGCAAGCAAGCAGAGTGTCACCTAACTCTACTCAACTAGGCAATCAAACGGCTCTTTTTCCTTCTTATAAACCAGCTCGCTGCCCCTGTGCAGAGGCACTAGTCCGGACAGCAAGGAACCAGTCTTCTTGGCCTTCACAAGCTCCCAGCTCCGGCTTGGGCACGGTGGTTCCTCTGCAGCAGAGCAAGATGGGCAGAGGAGGTCAGCCATCGGCGTCGCTGCTGCTCCTCTCTATGGGGATTGTGCTCCTCTGCTTGAGCTCAGGTAAGCCCAGGCTCATTTCTGCTAGTAGTGATCCAGCACTGGTTGTTCTTCACTAGGGCCTAGTAGTTCTCGCTGATGGTTTTGTCTCAGATTTCGTTTACGGTCAGTAGGAAGATGAGCAACTGAACACTCTATTTTCCCTCCCTTGTTTCTTGGATCTCTGAACCACTTTCTGCAAGACTTTTTCCACCATTTCTCCAGGAAATAGAAATTCAACCTCCATCTTTTTCAAAAAGAAACTTGAAGTCCAGGCTGTGGGGCACTAGTCCATCCAGAGGCTGAAAAGGGTTGATGCTTCCTGTAGCGTGTCGGTGCATGATCGATCCCTTTTGGGGCTGCCATAGTGCCATCCTGTATCTAGCCAGCGAGAGGATTGATGCCGGTGGCCCGCTAGGTTTGATTGATGAGCATTTGAACTTGAGTAGTGTAACTGACAGCCAAGATCTACCTGCGTGTTCTTGATCCGCAAACCCTTTACTGCCCGTCCGTCCATCATCAGGAGATAGATTATGCTTTCGTCTAAACCGGCAATTTTCTCTGCTGATTTGCAGGCACCACCGTTCGTCTCCCTTAATACCCACCCTTTCCCCCAATTAATCATCCTCTCATCTTGCCTGTTCTTGGCGACCGACCATAAGTACACTGGTAGCATCATGTTGGCATGCATCTGACCCGGTGAGATCTGAAAATGGCGTGTCGCAGCAGAAGACGTGGTGCATCGCCAAGCCGTCGGCGTCGAACGACATCCTGGCGCAGAACATCAACTACGCGTGCTCCCAGGTGAGCTGCGCCGTCATCCAGAAGGGCGGGCCCTGCTACTACCCGGACAGCCTCGTCTCCCGCGCCGCCGTCGCCATGAACCTCTACTACGCCTCCAGCGGCCGCCACGCCTGGAACTGCTACTTCAACAACTCGGCGCTCGTCGTGCAGTCCGACCCCAGTATGTTCTTGCTGCTGATGCTACTCGCCTACTCATGATCCGTCGGATCTGCGGGCTCTGAAATCGTCGTGATCTTGATCTGGAAATCATCGTGTCTGACTTGACTAAAATTGTCTCGTTTGCTTCGCAGGTTACGGATCTTGCACCTACTACTGAGAGGGAGCTCCCGGCCAGCGTGCGTGACCACGCCTTGCTAATACCACCTCTGTGTTGTGTGTCTTGCCGGCCGGTTGAGGAAACGGCAGCGTATGCAGATCGTTGTGATGTGGTGTGTTGTGTCTAGTGACTCTGATGATGCGGTTTAGTTGACCTCTGGAGATTTCGGAACAACTCATTGATCATAATTTATAATCCGTCCATTCCATCCATGTGCTCCAAAATGCAATTTTGTTTTTCGCGTCGCTTTTCTGTAACATGTGAATGAATCGATGAATTTGCGCGTATGTTCACTCCAACGGTTAGGTTGTCGACGACAAGTTGTCGTACAAACAAACAAACGATTCGTTCGAATTTTCAATCCAATCTCGTCTCATCCCGTCACCGGCGGGGAACCCAAACCCACGGCGACCCACGCGATGCGGCGGCAGCCCTTCTCCCGGCACGACGGCTTCTTTGCCGCCCTGCAGCGGGTGGAGGACCGGCTGGCCTCGGAGCAGCGTCAGGAGCAGGAGCAGGACCCGCCGCCGCCGCGGCCGACGGCGACGGCACGACAGGCCGAGCCGTCGCCGTTCTCGGACACCATGGCGACCGCGTCCCCGCTCCTCCTCCTCGACCCAGCAGCATCCAGCGCGGCCGCGAGCCGCGGCAGCAGCGGCCCGGCGCTGGACTTCCTCACCGCCCTCACCGACCAGGACCGGCGCGTCCAGCAGGACGACGACGAGGACCACGACGGCGGCGGCGGTGTCGAGGAGGAGGACATCGCACGGCTCATGGCGCTGCTCGGCCTGTCGCCGCCGCCGCCACCGGACGAAGGCGGGTGCGACTGCAGCGGCGCCGATGGGTTCCTGGCCAAGGTCGTGGGCGTGGCGGGCCCCAAGTGCGACGGGGAGAGGCGGCGGCTGGACGCCTGGATCCGCCATTATTACCACAGCGGCGGAGGCGGCGGGTGCGGGGTCAGGGAGCCCGCGAGGCTGGCGCACCTGCTGCTCGCCAGGGCCTCCGGCGACACGGCGGCCGTGGCGTCTCCGGCCACCGTGAAGGAGTTCCTCGACCGCGATCCGCCACGGCAGTCGACGGATGCGTCAGATTGATGCAGAGTTGCAGACGTGACATCGCGTTTCTCGAAAGGAATTTTTTTAATTAATATTATTTTAATTCGAAATTACAAATTAATTCATCGGATTTCTGAAATTACAAAAATGGGATACTGTCGTCGGCTGGGTAGACGAAATTAGAGTTTTCGTCTACTCAACGGACGAAATATAGGATTCCGTCTACTGATTGGACGAAAACCAGTTCTCGTCTATTGGGGCGACGAAATTACTGTGATTTTGAGAAATTTTGTCCACTGATTAGACGAAATCATATTTCGTCCAACCAGCAGACGATTTTGCATGACGAAAATGACCCCGCATGACGAAATCTATTTTCGTCCACGAAAATAGATTTCGTCTAACGGGTAGACGAAATCTGTAAATTTCGTCTACTCGCTAGACGAAATCTGTATTTCGTCTGTTGAGTGGACGAAATCTAGCTTCAAAGGGTTAAAAAAATAAAGTGTGCAACAATACTATATATTGATGAATTGACATATTTATACTCGAAGGAAGATACAAAGTCATGAGAAACAAATACTTCCATGGACCCTGTCTTTCTTTGACCCTTTCAAGCAAACAAAGAAAAAACTGCAAAGATGTAACAGCCTGCACCGGCCTATGCTGCAAAACTCTACAAAGGGATAATAGCCTGCACCGGCCTATGCTGCAAAAGGCCACAAAGGTGTAATAGCCTGCACCAGCCTAGACATCGTAGTCTGCAAAGATACATCATAGTATGCAAGGATACATCATAGTCTGCAAAGATACATCATAGTCTGCAAAGATACATAATAGTCGACACCTAGTTAGGACCCCTGGCTCCTCCCTGTCGTTGTCCCCTTTGGCGCTTCGGCCTTCTCGCCGATGCCGGGGCCCGACAATTCTTGTAGTCTGCCGGTGAGTAGCGGTCTGCGGGCCTAATCTCCCGTCTGAGTGGTTGAGGACCAGCAACCACGGGTGTGGACGCCTCATCCACTATCTCCTGTGTGACCTGAGTAGGCTGTGGGTAACTGAAGAACTGTGAGAAGTCATCCTCCTCAGGTAGGTTCCCGAACGGCTCTGAGCCTGTATGTGACGACCCAGAAGCACCATGTCTAACCTCGTACGGTGGCGGAACTGTATTGAAATAGATTATGTCCATCTGTCATGTTCCATTATTCCGGTATTGGGCCAATACTTCCATCCTCATCAACCTCTTCTTCATCAAAATCTTCTTCTTCATCGCTATTTTCACTTTTATGCAAATTTGCATCCTCAAACATAGCATTGCGGTCCGCCCTTTCTAACTCTTCCACTATTTCTTCATCCTCCTCTCCAGCATCAGCCAAACCATCAGCATCCTCCATCCTTCTTGGCTGTTGACTTATGCCTAGCTGTTCAATAGGGATGTCATCCACAGAAATATTCTCTGTCTCGGGGATCTGTGAGATCTCATGAACAGAACTATTCTCTCCCTCAGGCATTTGAGAAGACGAGCTACTCTGTCCCACATCTGACCCTTTTGCACATGGCTGCACCAAAATAGTTAATGGTACATTGTGCTTCCTACACCACTGAACCCATTTTCTCCATATATATGTCCTGTTGGCTGCCTTCAGCTCGTAATACAACGGATTCAAACTACGAAGATATACACACTGAACCGTAATTGAATAAACGTGTGCATCCATTTGAAAACAGGCTACAAACCAATCAATTAGATCTTGAATATTAGCTTCGTCTGGGTTTGGATGCAAAAGAGTTGTGTATGCGAATAGACTGAGATCAACCCCAGATGGACCGTAACAAATGTCTCCACTCCCATAATATATCCTAAGTTCATTTGAATTCGACATTTCTGTCACCTGACAAACCAACAAACTCCAATGTTAAATTCCGAGGACTACCATGGTATGTGAAGGCACTACTTATGTTAACACCAAAAATTAACACCAGGAAGAGGCTGACATGCGGGCCGGATTTGGTGAAAAGATAAACATCGTTCAGCTAAGAAAGCTTATCTTCAAGAACGATTCGGCAAAGGCATTCTGCGGTCGGGAGTCCGTCGCCGATTCGGCAAGGGAGTTGCTCTATGGAAAGCATTCGGGGACGCATGATGACGTGGATTGAATACAAGGAAAAAGCCGATTTGATAAAGAATGCGAGATGAATACAGCACTTCGACGTATTTCTTTGGAAATAAACATTTTGTAATCGTAGTCGACTAGGAATCGTGTCAAAGTCTGGGTATAAATATAAACCCATGGATGAAGAAGACGAGGCCGATGACGACATTCCGGTTAATTGAATAAACGTGTGCATCCATTTGAAACAGGCTACAAACCAATCAATTAGATCTTGAATATTAGCTTCGTCTGGGTTTGGATGCAAAAGAGTTGTGTATGCGAATAGACTGAGATCAACCCCAGATGGACCGTAACAAATGTCTCCACTCCCATAATATATCCTAAGTTCATTTGAATTCGACATTTCTGTCACCTGACAAACCAACAAACTCCAATGTTAAATTCCGAGGACTACCATGGTATGTGAAGGCACTACTTATGTTAACACCAAAAATTAACACCAGGAAGAGGCTGACATGCGGGCCGGATTTGGTGAAAAGATAAACATCGTTCAGCTAAGAAAGCTTATCTTCGAGAACGATTCGGCAAAGGCATTCTGCGGTCGGGAGTCCGTCACCGATTCGGCAAGGGAGTTGCTCTATGGAAAGCATTCGGGGACGCATGATGACGTGGATTGAATACAAGGAAAAAGCCGATTTGATAAAGAATGCGAGATGAATACGGCACTTCGACGTATTTCTTTGGAAATAAACGTTTTGTAATCGTAGTCGACTAATGCGGGAATGAACCACATATTACTATATTGGTAACTCCTGAAGTACATCTCAAACCAGATATGAAGTCTATAATGTAGTTATGTTATGTCAACCTGTAAGGCTGTAACTAAAAAACTGACTCGGTCATGAGGTAACACTGGTACCAGTAGTATATCTCCAGGAAAGACCATAGCCAGCTTTATATATAAAGCATCCTCCAAAGGATACTGGGATTACCAGTTTACAATAAAGCACACACCGCTCGAAGAACAGCATCCAACAAACCCGTAACAGGACTCTCTAGGCCGCGCGCCAGAGATAGGAAGACACTACTCGCGACGAACAAACTAAAGGGCCATGAGACCATTACAAATCGACTGGACCCGACCTTCCGCGGAGCCTACGACTCCACCACCAACGGCTACAAGGAAAACCTCCAAACAACGCCTTCAGGAAGGCAAAGACGCGACTGCGACAGCGTTTGGTTTTCACCACGGAGAGCTTCCACGAACCGCCGTCGAACGAGACCCTGCAGACAACGCCCTCA
>OAMR01000001.1:7231481-7244273 GCA_900205405.1 Echinochloa crus-galli | reverse complement strand
GACTACAGGAGTCTGGTGGGTGCTCTTCAGTACCTCACCCTGACTCGCCCCGACCTGGCGTATGCCGTCCAGCAGGTGTGCCTCTTCATGCATGACCCTCGCGAGCCTCATCTCGCTTTGGTCAAGCGTATCCTGCGCTACGTGAAGGGCACGCTCTCCTCCGGCCTCCACATCGGCACTGGCCCTGTCGACAGTCTGACCGGCTACTCCGACGCCGACTTGGCTGGTTGTCCGGACTCCCGCCGCTCGACCTCCGGCTTCTGCGTGTTCCTCGGCGACAACCTCATCTCGTGGTCTTCGAAGCGACAGACCACGGTGTCCAGGTCCAGCGCCAAGGCTGAGTACCGTGCGGTTGCTCATGTCGTCGCCGAGTGCTGCTGGATTCGCCAGCTTCTTCAGGAGCTCCATGTTCCACTCACTTCTTGACGCTGTGTCTTATTTTGGACAGTTGTTAATTCCAAATTTTGTGTACTTAATTTGCATCAATTTATGATACTGAGAAATACGAGTCTGGCACCTTTCTGTGAAGAACTGACAGAGTATTATTTACAGATATGAATTGATTTTAATGATAACCAGTTTGCCTGTTTTCAGTATTGAGTATTTATTAGGAAATGTATAGAGCTTGACATATATAGGTGATTGTAGTTGCTATGTATAGCTGATTGATTTGTACTAGGATAGTTTCCTTGTAATACAAGCCACATTGGCTATATATATGAAAGGCTCACCCCCCTGATTGGGTGTGGTGTTTTCCTAAACCTATCTCTCTACATGGATGAAACCACCTCCAAAACTGCCCCAAGGTGGTTTCATATTGGTACTGGTAAGCATACAAATCTCAATACTAGGGGGTCTAAGGTAGACTTATTCCTTGAAATAATTGGAGATAAATATGGATGTGATCATGCGCACCTGCGCCACAATGACGGGTTCATCCCTGCTAAAATTGATGACATAATTGAGCAATGGCTCCAACTCATCCCGCACTGCTATGTATCCATACAACTCTACTAAGCCACTATCTACAGGAATTTTAGCCAACTCTAATGAGAAAATCTGCAGCATGCTACAAGGATTATGTCATTGCCTCCAATCGAGCATCATAAAAAATAAAGTAACATTGTAAGTGGAAACTAATGCGGTAAAAAAATAATTGACACTCGACAAGTAAATATGCTATTTGAGGAGGAACCAATAATAACTCACAAACAAAGTACTTTAAAGAAAACCTTCCTTTACCAGACTTCTAGACTATAGTACTTCACTTTTATTTTTTCCCCTTGTCACAGCTAGGGCGTCCTGTGGGCATTCATCGCTCAAAAGTCAAAACTAAGAAATTACTCAGAGAAGCAGCAAAACATGAGGTCAGAAGCAATTGATGTTCCGCACATAACAGCAAGCAGAGAGGTTAGATGCGCACTGAAGAGAGTTAGAGTGGTGGGTTCAATAAAGAAGATAACAACAACCAAGAAGTACTAATATCAATCAGTGTGGATAGTCTTGTTTTGTGCAGGGAAATACTTCTGTAAAGCAGCCATAAGAAACACATATTTCTAGCTAAGTGGTGCACATTTTGGGAAGTGGTGTACATTTTGGAAAGTGGCAACCCAATCCTCATGTTAAACAGGGCCATTGGAAGGTCTGGTTGGCTCCTTCCATACCTATCAGTGTCAGCTACCACAGACTTGAAAATCTTGTATTATTGGCAGATTGTGGCTGCACATATGGAGACTTAATGATAACTACCGTAGTGTGACTGCCCATTTTTGGATTGTTATTTGCACTTATTTTATATCTGTCATTTTCATATGTATTCTGTAGTTCAAATACATGCTCAAAGGCTGTGTCATGGTCACTCTGGTGTTGCAGGGTTTGATATGGAAGCAAATTGCAGCGCGAAAGAACTACTTTATTCAACTTCACATGGGCATTAGGGCATTTATGCCATTACACAGCACGGAATAAGGTCCTAGTCCATGTCATCAAAGCTCTATACCACCTCAGCTTCTCCATTCAGGCAATGTGCAAACGGTGCCAAGTTGAAGGGCCTGCAAAAGTAAAGTGCTAAGTTTGGGTGGAAGTGCTAACTATAGTCCAAGCTTCAGGACCTCCTGCGCAATTATCTCATAACTGAAAGAGTTTAAGGAGAGGAAGGTTTGCACATGGCTGGCAGTGCTGCATGGCTCCCTATATACAATGATCTCCAGGAAACCGATAAAATATGCACAGCTGTAGAATATGGAATGAGATATGCTATGTTTAAGGAAACAGATAAAAATAAGAGACTTATTTTGGACTTACTCTCATTACGGTCTGCAATACGATACTCTTGTTTCCACCATGTATCCATGTTCCTGTATATAGAACCATCACGGTGTCCACTTTTTGCAAGTGTATTTTTTGTAACATATTCTTCATCATCACTGAATTCTTCTTCATCAGTGAAGACGAGTTTCCCCTTGTGATCCTCCTTTGTGCTCCCTCCATCTTCCTCAGAGCCAGTGTGCTTCACAATTTGCTCCCATGTACCATGTTTGGTACATATAACCTCTGAGGTGTTCAAACGAGCAACCTTATCACTTGTCTCACTGTTATCCAGGGGAAGACTAATAGCGTTGGCAGAAGAGACGGGCAGCGGCATGTATGGTTTAGCAGACTCATCACCTTCTACACGAGTGAGAGTGGCCATGTTCCGAGGTCCATGAGGAAATCTATCACCAAACAGAATAATAAGCTAGTCTCAGAATCCGACATAAATAAGATGGTATCATCAGTCAGAATTCAAATCGTAATATATTTTATCTAAGCCTGAAATCGATTTCTTTTCTCTCTCTCTGTCTCTGTTTAGGATGTCATGAGATTGACCAAAAATTCTTTTCGCCTCATTTGCCTTCAAAAGGCAACATAGCGAGGGTAAATCAAAACATAAAGTTGGTCAGAATCCAGATCCCAAAACTATAGCAACCAACTACTTTAGCACCAGAACAAGAAAACAGATATCCCCCTATTTCGCTTCAAACCAACATGAGTAAGGGTAAATAAACGCCCAAAGGTTGCCGCAGTCCACATCCGAAACTATAGCAACGAAGTGAAGGCGCAAACTTTAGCATCAGGTCAAGAAAACGCACCGGAAAACACGACTGACAGGTGGATTGGGAGACATCATGAGTGGGGAAACTCGTCGCGCGAGCGGTGACGGCCACCAGCGAGTCGTTGCAGATGTCATGGAAGAGAGGAGAAATCGCGAGGGAGAAGAGAGACGACGCATTGGGGCAGCCATGGCGATTGGCGAACGCCTAGTCTTTGCGTATTCAGATACATCGGATTGGGCCGCATTGTTTTTGGGCCGATAATTGATGGCCCTTGCCTCCCTTGTCGTTGGATGAGGAAAACAACGGCGATGCGCAGTATGACGACACTACTGCAGAGGATCTCGTTCCCCCCTCCACAGCCATGGACACTGCATCTCTCTTCCTCTCCTCCTCCGTCCGATTCGTGCTCGTCCAGCTCCCGTGGGTAGTGGTAGACGGCCGGCGACGAGGTGGGTCCTCCTCCTCCTGTTGCTAATCCTGCTCCTTATCCTTCTCGAGGATTGAGGCATGGTGGTGGTTGGGTTAGGGTTTCGGGTTCGGGGTTGCCAGGGGGCTCCATGGTTGGCGGGCTTAGAGGAGCGTCTAGCACCGCGGTGGCGGTGAAGGTGCCTCAGCTGGCGGGGAAGGGCCGACGCCGGGGTCGAGCGGCTTCCTCAGTTAGCGAATGGCGGTGTTGATGGCGGCTTGTGTGTGGCGCGGCCGCCAGCGGGGGAGGCCAGCGGTGGCAGGGGAAGTCCGGGTTTCACTGAACACGGACTGTGCATGCCGTCGCCTCGCCCCAAATCTTGCATGCGCAGGCGTTAGTAAAGTCCATAATGGTTTTATCCCCACTCAGTGTTCTATCCCCACTCAGCCGAGATAATCTTGGGTGTTAATCATTCAAGTTTAGGGGTTTGGATTCTATCCACGTACTGTCCCAAGAATAATGTTCTTTTGAAGTCTCGTATTGTCTTTGATAGCATGATTATTGCTCTAATTTAGGCAGCTATATAGCCATATAGGTATTTAGTAAAAAAAATAGGTATTTAGTAAAAAAAAAGGACAGCATGATCGATTGCTCTAGTAAGTACTTCTAAATGGTAAATGCATGCATTTTTGGCATAGTCCTGCCTTACTTGGGGAGCCCTGAGCTCTACTTGCAATAGCTTAGTATATGCTGTTGTTTCACTGTCAATGAGATTCAGTCATAAGTAATCAACCTTTAGATGCAAACACCACTATGCTGTGAAAACTTTATAGCAATTGATAGTATATATCATGCTGTGCCCTCTTGCGCTTTGTATTCATAAGAGGATTTCTCTCATTCCAAAACTGGGAAAAGTCGATGTGCCGTTAAAGCATGACATTTGCCTTTTGGTTTCCAAATTTTTGGATCTATGCAGGTTCAGTGTAACCATGAGTCATGACTTAGTGCTTGCTAAATAACACTCACACTAGTTAGCCATTAAACAAGTAAACTTTTCCATATCTGGTGATATCTGAAAGGGCTTAAGCACCGTTTCTTTTTCTTCCTTTTTCATTACTTTATGTGGTACTGCACGTGGGGTTTGGAACTGTTGAATAGTTATCAGAACCATTTGGAAAGTGAGAGATAAGTGGGTGGATCTCTCGTTTCCTTGGGTGGGTGGCGTGGGGGTGTTAGACAGGTGGCAGCATGGGCGGAGAGATGGAGAAGAGAAAGGAGTTTACCTGTAGTTTCAGTCTTGTGATCTGTCTATTTTTGCGAAAGGTAAATGTCATTTGACACCTAAGTTGACAAGAATGGTAGAGTTATCACATATTCATCAATACCGTAGAAAATGGTTCTTGGCAAACGGAAATATTCAGAAGTGTCTTAGATGGCAAATGGGAACGCTACACTGTCATCATCATTCACACAATCACATTCAATTTTCTATAGAATTTGTGTGGTCTATTTCAAGAGGTTCTTACATTTGTCTGTATTTTACAGTTTTATGTTGACCTACAATTGAGTTACGTAGTGCTGATGCGATGGACACCCTTCATAATGATCCTTATTCCAGGAGCAGCTTGCAATTACAACTTAGGGATGCCTCCGTGTCCTTTGAGAACAACACAGTTTTGGATAAGCATGAGGTAGTCAGCCCTCGAGTTGGCATGACCTTTGAGACGGTTGATTTGGCATATCAATCCTACCTAGAGTATGGCTATCGCGCAGGCTTTGGTGTCTCAAAGAGAACTTCCCACAGTGTCGATGGGGTTAAATACCGTGCTACATTTGTCTGTTACAAAGGTGGCATTGCTAGGATTAAGCCTGGGCTCAAAGCTCGAAGGAGGCTTGTCGCAAAGACTGGTTGCAAAGCAATGATGGTAGTGAAGTTTAATGCCAATGAGAACCATTGGGAAGTGGTCTTTGTTGAACTGGAACATAATCACCCATGCAATCCTGAGATGGTCAGATTCATGATGTGCTTTAAAGATCTTCCTGACTGGCAAAGGGAGCACCGCCCATTCAATGCGAAAACTCGATTGAACCCGAAGATTCACTCTGGCAGAGGCAGGCCACCCAACCAAAACAAAGATTTCATGGTGAGATCCTTTTCCCAGTCAAATTATTCCATCGAAGGGGCTGGGAAGGCTGGAAAGTTGAGATTTGCAGAGGGTGATGTTGAGGCGCTCCTAGTTTTCTTTGATAAGATGCAAGCTCAAAACTCCAACTTCTTCTACAACTGGGACATGGATGATGAAGGTCGGCTCAAGAATGTTTGTTGGGTTGATGCTAGATCAAGAGTTGCATATCAACATTTTTGTGATGTTATTTGCTTTGATACTGTCTATTTAACATATCAGTTTGTCATTCCATTGGTCGCGTTTCTGGGAATCAACCATCATGGGCAGTTTGTGTTGTTAGGATGTGGTCTACTTGGAGATGAGTCTCCAGAGACTTTTGCATGGTTATTCAAGAAGTGGCTAAAATGTATGAATGATAAAGCGCCTGAAGCAATTATTACAACTCATTCAAGGCCAGTAGTTAAAGCAGTCAGTGATGTATTTCCAAATACTCGGCACAGATACAACCTTTGGCATATAATGAAAGAACTCCCTGAAATGTCTGGAAGAGTTGAGGATAAAGAAGCAATCAGTTTGAGAATGAAGAAGGTAGTCTATGATACCATTACATCAGCTGACTTTGAGAGGGAGTGGGTTGAAATGATCAATCAGTATAATCTTCATGATAACCGGTGGCTTACAACCTTGTTTGAAGAGAGGGCAAAATGGGTACCAGCATATGTAAAGGATACTTTCTGGGCTGGTATCTCCACAGTTCGTCGTAGCGAACGATTGGAGGCCTTTTTTGATGGATATATTACACCAGAGACCACAATAAAGACATTCATCGAACAATTTGATACTGCTATGAAGCTCAGGTCTGATCGAGAAGCCTATGATGATTTCCGTTCATTTCAACAAAGGCCGCAAGTCCTGTCTGGTCTTCTGTTTGAGGAGCAGTTTGCAAATGTTTATACAATAAATATGTTCCAGAAATTCCAGGATCAGTTGAAGCAGCTAATGAATGTGAACTGCATTGAAGTCAGCAGGAGTGGTTCGGTAGTGACTTACACTGTGACAGTGATTGGAAAGGAGAGAAAGTTTGACTACAGAGTGATGTATAACAGTGCTGAGAAAGAAGTGTGGTGCATCTGCAGGTCATTCCAGTTTAAAGGTATTTTATGTAGCCATGCTCTTGCTGTCTTGAGGCAAGAGCTTGTGATGCTAATACCTCCCAAATATGTTCTTGATCGATGGCGGAAGGATTACAAATGCCCCGAGGAACCTAAGGAAACCCCCATTTCACCAAATGCGGCAAAAGCTACAGGGAAGGTCTCCAAACCAGAAAACGTTCGGGAAGATAAGGTGGACAATCTCTACAAGCATGGACACCAGTACTTTGCTGACATTGTGGAAATGGGAGCTACTGATCCTGATGCTATGGAGTACGTCCTTTCTGTGATGAAAGAGGCTAAAGAGAAAGTGCGCAAGTTTGAGGAGTCTCGGAAAGAGAAAAGGCCTGGAGAGAGCCCAGTTTCTGCTAGTAAAAAAGGTGCTAAGTCTTCAAAGCCATCCACAGAAGATGCTGGTAATGGAACATCAGTTTCGACACCTACGAACACAGCAGTGGCTACAGTTGCAATGGTGTCATCTGCACCAATGGCAGCAACACCAACAATGATGGCTATGGCACCTGCCTCGGCAGCTGTTCCCCCAGGAATGTTTTTAGTACCTATGCACCCTCATCCCATGGTTTTCCCACCCTTTGCCCCTGCAGTTCCACCAGCAGTAGCACCCATAGCCCCACCTGCTGCACCAGCTACCAATGTGGGCGACACCGCAGCCAATACCTCGAAGAAACGGAAGAAAAGAAAGGGGAAGAATTGATCTTCAGATACTGATGAGTAAGCTGCTTTTGCGTACTGCTCCAGTTGTATCGTGTTACAATGCTTCCTGAAATTTGATTTGTTTGTGTTATCTTACTGTCTCTCGTCCCTGATTTTGTTGTTCCAGGTCTAACACAGGATCTGACCAGTGAAGTTCAAAAGGAGTTTGATCTCACATTCTGCATTAGGCCTCGACATGAAAGCCAGTCGATTTATCATCTTTTTCTGGGGGATGAGACTGCCTGTAGCATATCAATTAGTGCAGAGCATACTATTCCCAGTCAGTGCAGATCTGGGTTGCCCGTAGTGTATGTACACTGTTGACCTGTTGTCCTCCGTGCTTCAAGTAACATGACATGTACACCAGAATCGTGAATGTAAAGATCTGTTTATGTATGATCTTGTTGCTACCATCAATCTTCTCTTCATTTCAGTTCTGATGCATTTTTTGCAGTCGTGAGTCGTGGCCTAACTTTTGTGAGGGCTTTTCAGAGGCACATGATGTTTTACTTTTCTATGGCGCTGACTGTCGGAGCGCGAGACTGCCTGCTCTTCCTTTCCCTCCCAGTGCTCTAGCGAGGCGAAGAAGATATCTGCTTGCTGGGCTCTCTTCGGGTCGAACACGGGCCGCAAGCCAGAAACAGACACCGCACTTTCAAAGGCCCAGAAAAGTTGCCGTTAGCAAGCCTTATTATTCGTGGACCCGCCGTGGTGGGTTTTTTTTTGCCTTTGTCCGCTTCTTCTAGTTGTACACTTCTACTCTCTTCGTCCCAGAATGTAAGCATTTGTTGACTTTTTCCGTTCACGTTTGACCGTTCGTTTTTTGTTATGACATGTTTTATCATCGTATATATTTAAATATATCATAATAATTTTTATTTTTTTACAAACTTTTTAAATAAGTACATAGAAATCGAAAAATGCTTATATTGTGGAACGGAGAGAGTACTGGACAGTAGACACACGAGACCGGCGGTTACGTTCCAATAGCTTGTCCGGGCATCGCCGGTTCGCCGTAGCCGTACGGAGGAAATGGACGACGCAACGTGCGGAGACGACCCACGGCGGCGACGAGCAGGCAAGGCAGGCATGGGCATCTCGGTTCTCGAAGGCCCAACAAATTCAAAGCCCCGACGCGACCAACGCACGCACCCGCATCAGCCAGCCTCCCCCGGCCGTGACAACTGCCCCCCTCCCACGCCGCAGTCAAGACGCCGAGCCCAAACCGCCCGCTCCCCATCACCCCCAGCACCGCGTGTCGCGCCCCTGCCCCGCCGCGTGCCCGCGGGATCGGCACACGTCAGCGGACGGACCCCTCGCCCGGACGGCCGGGACGGGATGGGAGCCCCGAGACGAGACGAGCCGCCACCTCTAAAAACTCCCACGCCAAAGGGAGGCCAGCCACTCCACACGCACGCTCCCTCCCCCCAGCTACTACTCTACTGCAGCGATCGCCATGCGGCTCTACGTGTACGTGCTCGAGGCGCGCGGGCTCCCGGCGCCGCGGCCGCGCCACGGCGGCGGCGCGCTGTTCTACGCGAAGGTGACGGCGGGGAGGCAGCGGTTCCGCACGCGGGCGGTGGAGGCGGCGGACCCGGCCCCGGGGCCGGGCGGCGCGGCCGCGGCGTGGAACGAGGAGTTCGTGTTCGCGGTGGGTGCGGGGGAAGCGGAGGGCGAGGAGTTCGAGGTCGCGGTGGCGCGGCGGCGGCGGCTGCAGCCTGAGGCTGGCGACCGGCGGCCCAAGAGCGGCGGCGGCGACGGCGACGACGCGGCCGCGGCGGATTGCGGTGCGTGCTCAAGTTTGCTTTCGCGAGCTAGATACGCTTGACATTTTTTTTTCTTGCCGTGCGCTGGGTTGCCCGATCGTGCTGGTCGGCGCGCGCGGCAGGCCTTCTCGCCGAAGCCACCGCGCGCATCGCTTGCCGCCTTTGCCAATTGCCGCACGCAAGCTTGTAGAATTTCAGCGGATTAGCATGCCGCTTTCGCGGAGTAAAAGTCATTTAGGTCCCGTAACCGTGGGTCATTAGCAAGTACGGAGTCGGTCATACAGTACCTCACATACGTGCGGTAATAATTAATTGACTGAGATGCAGATGCTTACGGAACAGCTGAGGCCACCTGTTTAGCTGTTGTCACTAGTATACTGGAGTCTAATGAGCTAATCCGTATCATGTGGCTAGGGTCATCTTCTGCAATAAAATTACTAAACTAGGGCCTGTCGGAAAGCATGCCCAGGAGGCCAGGATTACCTAGTAGTGTTACCTTGGTGCTTTACTTTTACAGGATTAGCTATGAATATGATCCAATTTTGCAGGTCTTGTCAACTTCAAAACAAAGTTTGTTTAGTATCAGATTTTCAGTAGAGTATCATAGTTGTTTTAGTTGTGTACACCTTTACTTTTTCAGTTAAGGATGGCTTAGTCATGGTTATGCGGGGAGCCACACTTAGGTTGTATCATGATTACACTTTTCGAATGGTCTAGTGGCAATGATTCTATTCTTGTTGTTGTCAACCAGGGAAAATTCTCCTCAGCTTTTCGCTCTATGGAGAAAATAATGACAATGCTACTGTCCACATGTCCCCTTCTTCGAGCTCCAGAAGTGACATCGATGCAGAAATCGAGAGATTAACTGACATGGAACATTCAGGATCTAACGGTGCGGTGGTTGATTCTCCGAGGAGCCGTGACACAGAGTGGCCTTCTCTAGATAACTCTGACAGTTGGATGCAAGCAGATTCCAATTCAATTACTGAAGATGATGATCTAGCAGAGGCTGTTGCTGCAACAACAAATGGTGAGAGTGATACTGAACAGATGGATCCAGATGCTAGCTTTGAAGAAGCTATGGAGTTCATGAAAACTAGAAGTACACCAGACATGCCGGAAGATCTTGATGGTGGTGTCATCTTTGAGCACACTTACCTTGTCGAGTCAAAAGAGCTGAACCATCTTCTGTTCAGACCTGATTCTCAGTTCTTCAGAGATTTGCGTGACCTGCAAGGTACCATGGACTATGAGGAGCAACCGTGGACATGGAAGAGTAAGGGTCCGCCTAGCTTAACTAGGACATGTCAATACACCAAAGGTGCATCGAAGTTTATGAAAGCTGTGAAGACTAGTGAGGAACAGACTTATCTTAAAGCAGATGGCAAGAATTTTGTGGTTATGGCCCGCGTTCGTACTCCTGAAGTTCCCTTTGGGAACTGTTTTGCAGTTGTTTTGCTCTACAAGATAATCCACAGCACCGGGTTATCGGGTGGTGAGGAAAGTGCCCATCTGACTGTATCGTACAATGTAGAATTCCTTCAGAGCACCATGATGAAAAGCATGATTGAGGGGAGTGTTCGGGATGGACTGAAAGAAAATTTCGAAGGTTTTGCTGAAGTGTTGTCTAGGAATGTGAAACTGTCTGATTCTGTAGGGATGGATAAAGAGCAGTTGCTGGCGCCATTGCAGGCAGAACATCAGTCAGATATCAGGCTTGCTTACAAGTATTTTTGCAATTTCACTGCCATTTCCACAGTGCTATTTGGACTGTATATTATTGTGCATATCCTTCTGTCAAAACCAGGCCCACTCATGGGACTTGAGTTTAATGGTCTAGATCTACCTGACTCATTCGGAGAGCTGATCACAGCTGGCGTACTAGTCCTTCAGTTAGAGCGTTTATTGAATATGGTTTCTCATTTTGTAGAGGCAAGGGTACAGAGAGGTATGCTCTTTTCTTCAATTGTTTACCTCTTGTTTTTCTCATGTATTAGACATACTATTCAACGAATGTGCTACTTATCTGCCACCTTGCATGATAGGAAGTGATCATGGAGTTAAAGCAAATGGTGACGGTTGGCTATTAACTGTGGCTCTGCTAGAAGCTACAAGTTTGCCGCCCGTTTCTTGTGGATCAGTTGACCCTTATGTTGTGTTTAGCTGTAATGGAATCACAAGAACAAGCTCTGTTCAACTTCAGACTCAGGAACCTCAATGGAACGGTTAGTACATTTCACGTATTAGCACATCGCACATATTCTACTATGGAGCATGTAGCTTTGTCTGATTATCATTTGTGACAAACTGAAAGAATGTTGCAGAGATAATGGAGTTTGATGCCATGGAAGAACCACCTGCCGTGTTGGATGTTGAGGTTTTCAATTTTGATGGTCCATTCGATTTGGCAATTTCACTTGGGCATGCAGAAATCAACTTCCTGAAACACACATCAGTAGAACTAGCAGACATATGGGTGCCACTGGAGGGAAAACTTGCCCAGACATGCCAGAGCCGGTTACATTTGAGAGTATTTCTGGAGAACACAAAAGGACCGGAGACATCAATGAGAGAATACCTGAGTAAGATGGAGAAGGAAGTCGGTAAAAAGGTAAATGACAATAATTTGTGCTCTTGGTGCCTTCCAATTGTAATAACCCTACTGACTGTGTGTCTGTGTGCTGCAGTTACACGTTCGGTCACCTCACAGGAATTCAACGTTCCAGAAGCTTTTCAGTCTGCCGCATGAAGAATTCCTTATAGCAGATTATGCATGCTCCTTAAAAAGGAAGCTGCCTTTGCAGGTAACTTTGGTACAAGTGCTGGTTGTAAAAAATACGGACATTTTACTGCATCACAGTTGGCTTTATGAACTATGCAAGAACAGCATTTTACTGGAAGCACATCATAATTAGTTGACGATGCTATATCATGCCACTGCTACTTCCCTGTGCTCTTTGGATCACTGCAATATGAGATCTCACAGAATTAGTTTACCTATCTATCGTTTGGCTATTGCTGCTCACCTGTGGTTGTGCTGTTGCTGCTGCTTCTGCAGGGGAGGCTGTTTGTGTCAGCTAGAATAGTTGGTTTCTATGCTAATTTGTTTGGACACAAAACAAAATTCTTCTTTCTGTGGGAAGACGTGGAGGAAATAGAAGTGCTACAGCCATCTTTTACAACGGTAGGCACCCCATCACTGCTGTTTACTCTGAAGAGCGGGCGAGGACTCGATGCCAAGAGCGGTGCGAAGTCCCAAGATAAGGAAGGGAGACTGAAGTTTCAGTTCCACTCTTTTGCCTCGTTCAGCAAGGCTAGCAGGTGGTCATCTCTCAATTGTTTAGCCATCAGTATTAGCACAGCGACGATCTCACTGATGAGCACAAAATTTTATTTGTTTCTATTTGTAGGACAATAATCGGCCTGTGGAAAACGAAATCTTCAGCCATTGAACAGAGGGCCAAACTGGAAGAAGATCATGAAGAAGACGTGAGCTCCATCGATCTTGATGATGTCCATGCTGTGCTGAGCATT
>OAMR01000001.1:7118365-7185377 GCA_900205405.1 Echinochloa crus-galli | reverse complement strand
TCCTCCTCTCCCCGCCGTCTTCTTTCCCTTTTCCCAAACCCGCTCCACTCCTCCGCCCCCTCCTCACTCCGATCTCCGCAACCCCGATCTGGCAGCCATGGATCCGGCGCCGCAGACGCACCCGATCCTCTCCTACGTGCTCTCCCGCATCCCCACCCTCTCCAAGCCCAAGCCCGCCGCCTCCGAGGTCGACATCGAGCAGCCGCCCGTGCGGACCCCGTCCACCGCCGGGGAATTCGAGCTCGTCGAGCGCATGCCTGGCCTGCGCCACCCGTCCGTGCTCCGCGCCATGGCCCGCGCCGTCGCCGACGTCTCCGCCGCGCGCTCCGCGCTCCAGGTGCTCGGCCCGCGGTCCGACCACGAGCTCGTCGACTCCTCCCGCGCCATCGTGGCGGCTGCCGAGGCCGGGGACTCGCGGATCCCCGAGGGCGACGTCGAGGCGTGCCGCGCGGTGGTGCGGCTCGAGGAGACGCACGACGCCTACGAGGCCCTGCTGCAGGAGGCCGAGGCCAGGCTCGAGAAGGTGTACCGGTCCGCGATGGAGGGGACGGACGTGGATGGCGAGGCGGCCGAGGCCGGCAAGGACGACGGGCCTGCGGCCGCCGAGGGCGGGGACGCCGCGGTGCAGGAGGAAGTGGTGGCGGTGCTCAGGCAGGCGGAGGAGGGGAAGCCGGTGGAGAGCGTGCGCCTCGTGGATCGCCAGCTGCGCCAGCTGCCTGAGGCGTTCGGGAGGATCCAGGGGCTCCGCGTGCTCGACGTCTCGCGCAACCAGCTCGAGGTAACGGACTAGTCATCTTCATGCTTGATTAGATCTACATATTTTGGGCGCCTATGGCACTGTCTTCCGAGGATCAGCCATGAACTCCTATGTTTGGGGTGTTTGTTATGGATTAGCATGTTCCACTGTGTTGGCCTGCAAATGAATGTTTGGGGTGTTTGTTATGGATTAGCATGTTCCACTGTGTTGGCCTGCAAATGAATGTTTGGGGTGTTTGTTATGGATTAGCATGTTCCACTGTGTTGGCCTGCAAATGAATGTTTGGGGTGTTTGTTATGGATTAGCATGTTCCACTGTGTTGGCCTGCAAATGAATGTTTGGGGTGTTTGTTATGGATTAGCATGTTCCACTGTGTTGGCCTGCAAATGAATGTTTGGGGTGTTTGTTATGGATTAGCATGTTCCACTGTGTTGGCCTGCAAATGAATGAACTGGAACATGTGATGGCTGATTGGGCTTCCTCCATAAGGGGAGTGAAGGATACTGATTGTGTGGATGACATGCCATCTCTTCTGCTTCAGTACCACGTATGAACTAGTATGCCATTGGTATTGCTTCATGATCTTTGTACCAATGGAGCGAATCCTATGATATAGGGGTGTGGAACAAACTGCTAGTTACATTTATGTCAAATCAAAAGCAGATGAATTTATTATTTTTCAACAGTTTTTAATTGATTAATAAATACTAAATAGGCTATTCATGCATGTATTTTTTAAAAATTATTTATGAGAGGGGCAGCAGGTGTATCTTGGTGTGACAATAATTAGGCTATGCTGGTGCTTACTACTGAAGATTACAACTGGATTTTTGTGTGTGTAAAATTAGCTGAATACAATACCCAACTGTGGGAAGCTGCAACTGCAAAAATTATTGACTCAAGTGGGTCCTTCCATCCTTTTACATGTTAACTTATCATAAAATCCATGGATATCTTGGGCAGGTTAGAATCTGAAAATAATAGTTTTGTAGTAGGAGAAATAACTTGTTCTATTTTCCAATATTGCTTTTGTGTATGCATATGTGTTGTTTATATAGTGTATAGTTTGTTTTGGCAATATTATTACTAAAGAAGACTGACAGATGTTGTCTACAAAATGCTCACCATCTTTCTCAAGTCTTAATCCATAGACTTCGAATTTTTTTTGTTCCTTAACAAGATCTGTATACATTTCATCGGTTGTGGTTTGGTCCCCCTGCTTGATTCATAATTTTCCATTGCGATGTGATTGTAGGTTATTCCGGATGCTATAGGAGGACTTGATAGTCTTGAAGAGCTTCGTCTTGCTGCCAATGCTTTGATTTCTCTTCCTGATACCATTGGGCTGCTATCTAATCTAAAGATTCTGAATGTGTCAAGTAATAGGCTCAGGGCTCTTCCAGATAGCATCTCCAAGTGTAGGTAGGTAGCACTCATCATAGCCAATATTTGTTGGCAGGTAAGTGAGCCCGTTGTAGCTCGCATCAAGTTCAACCAGTGACCTGTAGTATGAATATCAATCAGTTGGATAGCGTTATGTATCAGCAAAAGAAAAGAACCTGAGTGCTACCTACCTACACTTGGAGATGCTATCTGGAAGAGCCCTGAGCCTATTACTTGACACATTCAGAATCTTTAGATTAGATAGCAGCCCAATGGTATCAGGAAGAGAAATCAAAGCATTGGCAGCAAGACGAAGCTCTTCAAGACTATCAAGTCCTCCTATAGCATCCGGAATAACCTACAATCACATCGCAATGGAAAATTATGAATCAAGCAGGGGGACCAAACCACAACCGATGAAATGTATACAGATCTTGTTAAGGAACAAAAAAAATTCGATTATTACTAAAGAAGACTGACAGATGTTGTCTACAAAATGCTCACCATCTTTCTCAAGTCTTAATCCATAGACTTCGAATTTTTTTTGTTCCTTAACAAGATCTGTATACATTTCATCGGTTGTGGTTTGGTCCCCCTGCTTGATTCATAATTTTCCATTGCGATGTGATTGTAGGTTATTCCGGATGCTATAGGAGGACTTGATAGTCTTGAAGAGCTTCGTCTTGCTGCCAATGCTTTGATTTCTCTTCCTGATACCATTGGGCTGCTATCTAATCTAAAGATTCTGAATGTGTCAAGTAATAGGCTCAGGGCTCTTCCAGATAGCATCTCCAAGTGTAGGTAGGTAGCACTCAGGTTCTTTTCTTTTGCTGATACATAACGCTATCCAACTGATTGATATTCATACTACAGGTCACTGGTTGAACTTGATGCGAGCTACAACGGGCTCACTTACCTGCCAACAAATATTGGCTATGAGCTGGTCAATCTGCGGAAACTTTGGGTCCACATGAACAAGCTGCGGTCTCTTCCATCGTCTGTCTGCGAGATGATATCACTCTTCCTCCTGGACGCCCATTTCAATGAGCTATGTGGTCTACCATCTGCCTTTGGGAAGCTTAGCAGTCTTGAAATTCTTGACCTAAGCAGCAACTTCAGTGACTTGAAGGAGCTCCCCGCTTCATTCGGTGACTTGTTGAGTCTACGTGAGCTTGACCTGAGCAACAACCAGATCCATGCCCTTCCTGACACCTTTGGTCGGCTGGATAAACTGGAGAAGCTTAACCTGGAGCAGAATCCCCTGGCTATGCCACCGATGGAGGTCGTGAACAAGGGTGTAGACGCGGTGAAAGAGTACATGTCAAAGAGGTGGCTGGACATTTTACTCGAGGAAGAACAGAGGCGTATTGCAGCAGAGACCCCACAAGCCGCATCAACCCCTAAGGCTTGGCTGGCGCGCAGCGTCTCCTGGGTCACAGACGTTTCTGGGAGCCTTGTTGGGTATCTCAGTGGGAATGAGAAGTCAGAGAAGGATGCATATCTGGACCAGCAGTTCTAATTCCTGAGAGTACCTCAATTGCCTTGTGTGTGTTTGTGCGCCTCATGTACATACAACTATAGTCTTACGAAAATCTTGATCAGGAAATCGTTTTGTGCTCCTGGTGCCTCAGATCATACAATCTTTACTCTGGTTTTACTTCATTTAATAATAGTGTGGAAACTAATAGGACTTGAGAGTACACTCAAGACGACCATTGTGAAGAGATCAACTTGTATTCTTTTCTTGGCGTTTCGTCCCGCTTTTTGCTGTGGATTCTGTTCCATTTGGGGTTTCCTGTGTTCATGTTGAGCATGCACCTACTGCAGGATATAGAATATATCTATCATATTCCATGAAATCATCTTATTGTGTTTATCTATGTACTGTTCTGCCTGATTATCCTATGTTCATGATGAGCATATAGAATACGTCCATCATATTCCAAGAAATCATCTCATTTTTGTCTCTACTGGCGATTCTGTTCCGCCTGGGTTGTCCTATGTTCACGCTGGGCATGCACCTACTGCAGGATATTATACGTATCGTATTCCAAGAAAAAAAAATCATCTTATTTGTGTTTCAATATGAGAAAAATCATCTTATTTGTGTTTCAATATGAGCGATTCTGTTCCGCTTGGGTTGTCCTACGCTACTGCAGGAGTGCGGGAGTCTAGCTCGAGTTTGGAAGCACCTACTGCAGGATATTATACGTATCGTATTCCAAGAAAAAAAACAATCTTATTTGTGTTTCAATATGAGAAAAATCATCTTATTTGTGTTTCAATATGAGCGATTCTGTTCCGCATAGCATTTGGGTTTGGAGTATAGCAGTCGGAGTGCTTGGAAGCATAGCATTTGGATGTTGATGTTAGCCTTCTAAGACGACTTTTGATGCGGTCTAGTGTACTTAACGTTAATTCAAAACTAAAATACTGTTTTTCTTCAGGGAAGTCATTTGTAATCTCTTAAAAAAAAAGAAAATCCAACAGTCCAAGTAATTTTACAAAAAAAAGTAATGTTTTCCTAGAATACATATTACGGGAATGGAATAACAGCATATATTAGCACATAGTATAGAGAGAGCACTACCGCGATAAGGCCACAGATCGAACTGAAGAAAATGCAAAACATAGGAAATAGAACCACGGTATATTATGCATACGAGACCTCACCTACTTAACTTAGGCTGTTTCACCAAAAGGATCAACCATAGCATAGTAACCAGCAACGCAACACAACGCAACCGCCGCACCAGATTAGGTTCGGGCATACCGCGTTACTTCCAGTTACTTATTTCATAACACTACTTATCTACAGATAGGTTACTAGGAACAGGCGACAGGCACAAGAGTCATCCATCACTGATCCTTCTTCGCCTTCGTCACGAGGTCCGTCACGATGAATCCTTCATCATCACTGTTGTCGACCACCTCTTCCTTGTTCATCTCTGTGTCATCAGAACCCTAGAGGCAATCAGAATACAGGTTGAGAGTTTTCACAATGGTGTCTACTTAGGATGTGAAATTCGGTGTTCATACTTACCAGTTCAGAGTACTCCTCGAGGGGATCCCACTCATTGAAGCCACATAGATCAACAACAGACTGCTCCAGGTCATAGTTGTTCTGCCGAAGTACCTGCTTGTTCAGGTCAGCCTGCAAGAAGCCCAGAACCTCAAGCTCACCCATCAGCTTCTCCTCCAGGTGGTTGACGATTTCTTCAGGCAGAAGTTCATCAGGCAGAGTAACTGGTGCAGCTGCAGCCGCAGGCACACTAACAGGAGGAGCAGCGGGCGCAGGGGCTGAGTGACTAACAGGATCAGGCATAGGCATAGGGTTGGGCAGGGGAATGGCTTCAGGTGCAGGCACACCAGCAGACATTGAAGCCAATGCATCCTCAGCTGATGAGGCAGGAGCATCAGGGATCTGCACTGGTTCGACTGCTGCCGCGGCTGAGTTTATATCACTAGGAGCAGGCTCAGATTCCTTGGTTTTCATGGTTTCACGTGCAAGCTGTTCAGTGCAGAAGCTTGGAGGCCCATTTATATCAAATGGGCAAGGCCAACCAGATAAAGGTTTTATGGGAGCAATGCCTGTAGACCATCCAGATAAAGGTTCTACGGGAGCACTGCTTCTATGCCATCCAGATAAAGGCTCTGCGGGAGCACTGTTTGTACTGTTTGTACCAAATGTGAAAGGCCTTGTACTGTTAGCTTCAGGGAGCTGATTCAGGTTTCTTGCAGCAGCTCGTATGCCTCCACTGGTTTGAATAGGCTGCTCAACCTGCACTCAGAGAGCATGCCAATGATCAGATAAATGCAAGCATCAAGGTGACAAGGAAAAAGGCAGTGGGTAGAGTAACAACCTGAATATGAACCCAAACCCGCTGACCAAATTTCACACCTGAGGGTAGCGCCAATCTCAAGTAGGATATGTACCTACCAGGCTTTGCAGGGGCAAGAAAATCAACAGTAACATCAGTCTCTTCGCATGGATTTAGCCCCCCATTCACGGAAATCTGCACAGGCATCAAATCCATGTGAGAATTTGATGAATTTCAGTACATAACAAATTTGCATCCATCCTGCACTCAACCACAAGTTGGCAATGTAGGAAGCACATACCGCTAATCTGGCTGAACTCAGGCATGATAAATGATCTCCGCCAACCCAGACAAGCTGGGTACCATAAGGCCATATGGTAGAACCATTGTTACGCATACGCCAAATCTTGGTAAACGGAGTTGACGGTGCCACTGGTGTCCCATCAGGGACAGTAACATCCTTAATGAAGAGACCGTCAGGTTTCACTGCTGGAATCCTCCCAAGGGTATTCATGTTCTGATGAAAGGGTCAAACGATGTAAGATGGAATCTTATCAGTTTACTATTCAAAGGTACTATCAATGGAACGAACTCAATGAACAGCTCATTAAATTGCATCTCAAACTTACACTCTTTGAAGCGGGCATGTCTAATCTGGTATACTCTGCCTCATTACCAATTTGAGAAAAACAGGCACCACACAAATCATAGTCTTGTTTACTGTCAGCAAGTAAGCAGGTCAGGAGAGCAAACAGAATTATATTCGCAATTAGTATTTAATCAATAACTTACACATTAGAGTTGTAGCGAGGCCCAATAATCGGCGTCACCCCACATCCATCACACTGTATCCATCTATGCTGTGTGCTTTGTGGGAGGCTCCCATAATTGGCACCAAGACTGCTGTAAGAGCTCCCAAAAGAGTTGCCTTCTAGAGTGGGCATATAACTAAAGATCGAGGCCATGCGATCTCTGTGTGAACTCCCAGTAGAGTAGAGGTTAGGAAAGCGCGTACCAACAGATGAAGGTCTGTATGGAAGTGTGTTCATCTTAAAAGGGCTGTAGATGTTGGGTGGAGGGGGGAATGCTGAGTGCAAATCACCAGTATTAGCTCCAAACACAGGGTTGGGGTTGTATGCGGGTAATACTGGCAGGGGAGGGTAGACTACAGGTGGGGCTAGGGCTGGGGGAGGGAATAGCGACAGCGTATCAACATTTGTCATTCCATTGGATCCACGGGATGTATAGGGAGGGCTTGGAACATATATAGTCTTTTCAACCATAGATGAAACAGGAGCAGATTGCTGAGTAGGATCACCATGAGAAGTTGAAACAGGTAGTGCAGAGGATATTACAGATTTTCCCTTACTACGAGCATCGGATTTCATCTTGATCTCAGTATCAACACTTCGATTGAGATAAGATTTCATTCCACCTGAACTAGTAAAAATCAGTGAGTCCTCAACTGAAGAACATAATGGCGCCTGTTCAATTTTAGCAGTGGAACCCTCAGATAGCACACTCTTAAGACCAGCTTCAGATATCCCAGCATTTTGCACACCCAAGGACTCTGAAGCGGAACCTGTCATAGGTGCAGACTCAAGCTTAACCTTTGAATTTTCCGATTTTTGCGAACCATTAGCAGAGCCACAAGACGGATTCATATTGCCACTTTGTGTTGCCAGTTTAACCAAACGGTCCACCGACTCAGCCAATGATGGTGCAGATGATACATCTCTAGAACGCAAATCATGAGATAGTTTTGCAATGACAGCAGGGTCTTGCCCTGGTACAGATTTCAAAGCTTCAACCATGGCTGATTTCACCTGAGATTGATCTTCGAGAGATATAGACCTCAGAGATTTGAAATTTGTGGTCTTCTGTTTTGGTCGAGTTGCGCCAGCATTGCTGCTCTTCAACTGAACATTAATCCTAAGAGGGTTCAATTTCTGATTAATAGAAGCATCTCGTAGATCATTATCATCATCCAGCATGACAACATCTCCATCCTCATCAGTATATGTGAGAACAAATTCAGCATCAGGGCTGAACTTAAAGGCACTTGCAATCTTCAACCGAAGGGCAGGCAGATCATGATCAAAGTGTGAACCATTCACACAAGCATTGAATCGCTTCAAAGTGTCACCGTATTTGACCTGAAAACCAGTTGAAACTATACTGAGAACTCACCAGAACAATTATGAACCACCAATTAATATGTAAAGCTGGTGGGCTGTGGTAAGGTTGTTTCAGTATCCAAATGTTAAAACTAATGTATTAAAAAAAATACCAATCAACTAGTGTGAAGTACAAGAACACCAGATGACCAAAACTTAAAATAAGAGAAGCTAATCTCTTGCTTCTAAACAAATTCTAACGCACCATTGAGAAAGAACTGTTACAGTATCAAGTTGATTGATCAAGAATAACTAAGTGTAACCTAGTAGAAAGTTTAAGATAAAGAATCCAAATTTTAGATTTTAGCAAAACAGAACAATGATAGAGCGTTCCCGAAAGTGTTAAGAGTCTCTAACAATAATATTAAGGGCTCAATGTAACATGAAAGTGAGAATAGGACGCAACGTTTTGTCATCCTCAACCCGAACGCAATAAAGACACCCTAACAGAAACACTTACCAACATACATGCTATAGTGTGATTCTATCTGTATTAAAGCATCTGTGATGCTGTAATCTGAGCCTTTGCCACGCCCTTATTAATGAAAATTCAGAGTGATGCTCCTCCCCGGACTAAAAAAATAAATATATAATGTAAAATCATTCATGTTACACTGCAGATGAACTCATCTGCCATCAAACCACAAAGATAAAAGCATTCATCCAACAGTGTTGATTCCACGTATCGGCCATCAGAGCCCAAAGATAAAAGAATCTTACCAAGTCCCTAAACAAATAGTACAACACCAATGATCTAAATCATCCGAATCTTATCCCAACATCAGCCAACAGACTGATGTTGGATGCATCCACACACAGAGATGCAAAACCTCGACTCTGCAAGTGCATACAGAACACTAAAGTTCATGATCCATCATCGCAAGCGAGGGTTTCCGATCATCGCGATCCAACCCAACTAAAAAACTAGGTGGAAAGCCAAAAAAAAACTACGACCACTGCACAGATCGCTCGCTGCGCAATCTACCGAGCGGGGACAAAGAAAACAAACAAACCCTGCTTTACACGACGGGCCGCCAAACCCTACTCGCGGCATTCCCGTCCTTCCCGCCCCGATCGAACGTACGACACGGGAACCGCACCGCGAGGGCAGGGGGGAAACCTCACCTTGACGACGAGATCCCTGGGAAGGGGGGCCGATTCAGGGGCCCCTTTTATCGAGCGTTTCCGTTGCGGTTTCCTTCGACGAGAAGGACGGCGGCGGGGGCGGACTGAAATTTTGGCCTCATCGCCCGCGGGAGTCTCGGGGTATCACGCCTGGGTCCCTCGTCGGATTGTTGGGCCCACCGGTCGGTGGGAGACCCCGTGCGCGTGCGTGCTGTTCAGACGCGCGCCGGCGGTGGGGTTCGTGATTTCGAGGATTCTGTGGGGGCGAAGAGAATGCTGGTAGCCTTTTTGTTCGTATGTATCCCCAGGTCTCGTGGGGCCCGCTGGTCAGTCGGTGGAACGGATATGGACTGGAATTTAATATTGGTTCTTTTGGGAGGGTGATTTTCTTTGGAAGGAAGGAAGGAAGGATTATTAATTCTAAAAAAGGAAGGAAGAACCGAAGGATCAATATAATATTGGTTGTCAGTGAGTATGCTGCCATCTTCGGGAGCAACCCGGCAGAGACGCGAGCTTGGGCCGTGTTCAGATTGTTGGATTTAGATGGGTGAATTTGGGAGTATGATGATAAATCGTAATCATTGTGTCACTGTAACATTTCGTTTGTATGTGCGAAAAATTGTCCAAAAATTTATTAATTAGGCTCAAAATGTTCGTCTCGCAGAGTACAACAAAACTGTGTAATTAGTTTTTGATTTTATCTACATTTTATACTACATGTATGTTATGACATTTTGATGTGATGGTAATCTTCATTCTTTTCTGTATAGTAAATTTGGGAGAAGAAATTCTGGATCCCTTCCTCGAGGGGTTGAGCCCATCCGACGTCCGTGAGATGCCTGCTGGAGTATGATCTGTGGGCCACCGGCTACATCGTCTTCCTTGGTTTTATCTTTGTTCACGTGTGTGCGAACAGCGGAACAGGACTTTTTTTTCTTTTTGAACAATTCACAGGATATTAGAAGTTAGTATAAGTGTTGGGCTCGAATTCAAACCTGGTGGCGGATACACGCAGACGCAAGCACAGGCTGACAGGCACAGTATCGTCCATTCGTCCCCGTCCATGGACATGGGACGCGTCCATTGTGACGAGGAAGGAAGGACGCGCAGCGCAGGCCAGGAGAGCCGTTGCGGATCGCACCAGCAACGGCACCAAATTCGCATGCACACCGCGGTATCGTGTCTGCCTCTCACACGCGTCGTACTCTCGCCGTCTCGCGCCGCGCGCCCGCTTAGGCCCAACGCGGCCGCGGCCGCGGCCGCTCTCCCGCGGTTTCCTTGACGGGCCCAAATCGGACAGGCCTTTTAGCCCATGTAGGCCGTATCGCACGCAGCATCACCCACCGGACGGGCCGAAGGAAACGTTGTACTCCGTATATTGTGCGGGCCGATGTACACTACTATCTGGGAGCTACGTAGCAGATGGGGAGGGCCGGAGGGATCATAATGGCGGGAAGCTATATAACATCCTAAAGTTTTTTTTTGACTAAATGACTTTAAATGACTTTCACTGTTTGAGATTTACACACATCGTATGAATGAACCAGATTATTGTAAAAGAAGAGCTGACAATAACAAAAGAGGTGCACGTGAACAGCTGTAGGTACGCGGCTGCTATATGCATGAATTGGTTGGATAAGATTCCATTTAGATTTCGATTTTTGAATTTATTTATCTATTCAAACTATAAATCGTTTTTCGAATCCTCTGAACCATGATATTAGTTAGAATTTATGCAAAAAAAACAAGCTCCAATTTAAATGTATTTCATATTTTTACTAGTTTTTTTAAATCAACATTTGTCATAAATTGGTTCAAGATTTGTAGTGGGTTATAAACTTATGACCATTAAAGAGTATTTTTAATTATAAATCTTACCATATTATATTTGTATTATAAAAGTTTAAAAATGTTAGCTAAATTATTGATCAAAGATTATAATTTGAATCTTGATATAAGTGAAGCAAGCACTGGTCAGTAATTTTCGTAATTATGTCCAGCGGCTCGAGAGATTAAATACGTAACAATATTTTACCAGTGTAGTGCGACTAAAGTTTCCACCTAAATTGGACACCGGCATTTCTTTTGTCATGGGGAGTTGGGGACGTGGGCTTAGAGTTTCCACAATTAGAATGGCGGCCCAAGTTGCATGGAGAGCGCTTGATCCAATGCAGTGGTCGGGATTTTTTTTTTAGCAAAACTACGGCAGGCAATTACCTACCTGTATATTTCATATGCAAAGAGTTTGGCATACAAGGATTTGTGAATGTAGAGTAGCAAGAGGGAAAAGCCCCATTAACCTATTACACTGGTCGGGAAATTTTGCTGCATCAGTTAACAAAAAAAAGAAAGTAAAAAAAGATGATGCGGAACTTTTATTTTATTAATAAAGGGGAGTATTAATCCCGGAACCTGCATGAGGTATTGCAGTTGACTGCTCATCACAACAAGTTTTAGCCGTAGCCTGAAAGTAAAATGCTGTAGATGCAGAGGTAGCATCCGGAACCAGAAGCCGTAGCAGAGCTTTTGGTGACCACTGTCCACTGCTGCAGTGGTCCAGTTGTTAAGGGGAACCAAAATGCTCATTGTTAAACTTTCAGAAATGGGGAGATTAGAAGCCTGGAACACATCAAGTGCCATACAAACTTTTTAATGCTAATGATGCATGCACCTCAAGTCCTCAACTGAAGGAAGGTCTCGCCTTTTCCCTCCCTTCTTGGACCACAGTCGATTTCCTTATTGTTCCCACAATCAACCACTAGCACAAACAAATATCTGAAGCAAAAGCCCAAACTCATGCTGAAAATGCAGCTAGTTCATTGCACGTCAGTACCACCCCTTTCTATTACATTCAGCTTCAGTTGGGCGAAACTAAAGTGAATCTTATTCGACGGTCAGTAAGCTTCTGACGAGAGAGACCGCAGCCACCAAACGGCAGAGCCGGCCACCGTCTCTTGTCTGAAGCTATCCTTTACCTTGTCATTGTCTGAAGCTCTGAACTCCTGTTGGTCCCCGGCGGCGACGTGCCATGCTCCTCGCCTCTCCGAATCTCCGATCAGGATTTCTGGCGCCGGGCCGATAAGCACAGTTCCCTGGGCTGGCCGTGCCGCCAAACCGGCGTCACCTCGAGCTGTGACCTTGGACCCTTCCTTCCGGTTCCCAGCAGTCCCATCCGCGCGTCTGCATCCTGTCCCGTCCCTCCCCAACCGTAGCCTCTGCCCTCTCTGTCCATCCATTCCGTCCGCATGATATTGCCTGCCCAGCCGCCAACGACGATCACGTCCGGCTCCCACACCAGTTAGGCACGCACGCGCGGTGGACTTGTGGCAGCCTCGGTCGGTCTCGTCTCGCCTGTCCGCCATGAAGCTCATGAAGCTCGGCGCACGGCCGGACATCTTCTTCACCTCCGGCCCCGTCAGGTCCGTCTACACGGAGGTTGCCACTGACATCCAAATCCTCGTGGATCACTGCCTCTTTCGTCTCCACAAGGTAGACTAATTCTCTCTGTTTTTGGATGATCAGATGTTCAATTCTGTGTTTCTGACCAAGTTTGTTACCTTCTCTGCGTCGTCGAACTGGGCAGTTTCCTCTGCTCTCCAAGTGCCTGCTGCTACAGGCGCTCTGCGCGGAGTCCGACGCCGTGGAGCTGCCGGGCTTCCCGGGCGGCGCGGAGGCGTTCGAGGCCTGCGCCAAGTTCTGCTACGGCATCGCCGTCACCGTCGGCGCCCACAACGTCGTGCCGCTCCGCTGCGCCGCGGCGCGCCTCGGCATGACGGAGGCCGCCGACCGCGGCAACCTCGGCGCCAAGCTCGACGCGTTCCTCGCCTCCTGCCTGCTCCGCCGCTGGCGGGACGCGCTCGCCGTGCTCCGCGCCACCTCCCGCCACGCCGCCGCCTGCGAGGAGCTCGGCGTCACGTCCCGCTGCGTCGAGGCCGTCGCGATCCTCGCCACGGACCCCGGCGGTGGCGCTGCCGCTCCCACCCTCGCGGCCGGCGGCTGCTCCTCCTCCTCGGCCCCGTGGTGGGCGCGCGACGTCTCCGAGCTCGGCGTCGACCTCTTCTGGCGAGTCATGGTGGCCGTCAAGGCGGCTGGCACCGTCAAGGGGAGGGCCGTCGGCGACGCGCTCAGGGTCTACGCGCGCCGGTGGCTGCCGACCGCCGCCGAGAGCGGGTTCCTGACGGAGGCGGAGCAAACTGGCAGCGCCGACGCGGCCGCGACGAACCACCGCCTCCTTGTCGAGAAGATGGCGAGCCTGCTCCCGGCCGAGAGGAACGCCGTCTCCTGCGGCTTCTTGCTGAAGCTTCTCAAAGAGGCGACCGTCCTGCGCGCCTCCTCGGCGACGAAGGCGGAGCTCACGAGGAGGGCGGCGCTGCAGCTGGAGGACGCCGGCGTGGGCGACCTCCTGATACCGTCGTGCGCCGGCGAGTCGACGCTGTACGACGTGGACGCGGTGGTCTACGTCCGCCGCGGCGTCGCACGCCGCGATGGTCCGGATCGGGAGGCTCGTCGACGGATTCTTGGTGGAAGTAGCCAAGGATCCTAACCTGCCGCTGGACAAGCTGATCGCCATTGCCGAGGCCGTGCCGGACTGCGCCCGGCCGGAGCACGACGATCTCTACCGAGCCGTCGACACTTATCTCAGAGTACGTGGGGGAAACTAAATTAAACACTAAACAGAGGGGATTACTACAGTTCACGCCGTCCGGATTAATTTTGATTTTTTTTATCATTCGATGTCTTACTGTTCTTGGTTCGATTTGCGTGACAGGTGCACCCAGAAATGGACAAGAGTTCGAGGAAGAAGCTGTGCAGGGTGCTCAACTGCAGGAAGCTCTCGGAGACGGCGTCCATGCACGCCGCCCAGAACGAGCTGCTGCCGCTCCGGGTGGTCGTGCAGGTGCTCTTCTTCGAGAACGCGCGCGCGGCGCGGTCCGGCCGCGTCGGCGGCGTCAAGGCGCTGCTCGCCAAGACGACAAGGAGGGAGGCGGACGGCGAGGAGGTCGTCGTCAAGGACGAGCAGAGGCTCCGGGGCCTCGCCGGCGGCGGCGCGCCGGGAGACGACGACTGGAGCGTGGAGGGGCTGAAGCGCGCGGCGTCGAGGGCCTCGACGCTGAGGATGAAGCTGGAGGAGGAGGAGGACGAGGACGACGGCGACGGGGCGTTCGTGCACCGGGCGCGCCCGGGGCTCGTACGGAGCGCGTCGTCGCGCGTCAGGGCGCTCTGCGCGATTCCGGCCGGGAAGCCCAAGCGGATGCTGAGCAGGCTGTGGCCGTCGAGCAGATCCGTCGCTGGGAGTGAGAGGCATTGAGAGAGACAAGCTCGAGAGCAACGCGGCATGGCGGTAAACAGATACGGCAAACTAGATTCCGGTCGCTCGCAGCTGTGAGCCTGTGAATGTGTACAAAAAGGTGAAAATGAACACTGTAAGTTTCATCTGCAATACTGGCTACCTGAGACATACTGATATTTTTCCCCTTCAAAAAACAAGAAAAAACACATTGAATATCATACTGGTGCACAACTGCCATGTTTTAAGTTCGATTCCAAAATACACTAAAAGAGTTTGAATGCAGAGCAGTAGACAACAACAATAACAAAAACATATATTAAAAGTTTCCAACATTCATGCTCGATGTAGGGCCGTATTTATTTTAATTGCTTGATGAATATATAACTCGCTCCCATTATCTTTGAAAGAAAAATGCCCGAAGTTCACAGGGACCTGAACTTTAGAATTCAGGTAGACAAATGGCGGACCGGCAGCGGTGCTGCCACTACCGGAGAGTCCGAAGAAGGGCGGCAGCGGGGGCCAGAATGGCGGCAATGCATCAAGACTATTAGGCTTTACAGTGCCAGTCAGTCAGGGGCCAACCATTGGCAAATGATGCTTCGTTTCTTTGGCGAACACGTCGAATGATTCTTTCGCTTTGCACTGGCACCTGCACCTACCTTAACCCCCTTCCTGGAGGCGCCGGTATCATTGTTCATGAGCTCTAATCCCACTACATGCCGGCATATGATTGCCAGTATCAACTTTTCGGAAAAGGGAGAGAATGGAGCAACACTAGGAAAACAAATGTACATGACGCCATGACGGGATCATGGCTTGATTGGGAATCAGAGAGTACTGTACGCCAACAGCTTCTCTGCAAGTTGCGAGTAGGTATGCTCATACATGCATGGGTCATGAGTGCCATGATCTCCGACGGGGAAAGGAAGAATTAGCCTGACCAGGCAGCATGGGCAAGCTTAAGGTCGCCTCTACACGTTTGGCTCCTTGCAGCCTTGCTCCGTTGCTCATCACTATCAGCCTATCGTAGCATCTAGCGGCATAGCATCAATCAAGCCTTCGATTCTGCAAATCCTTTTGCCTCCCAAGGATTGGTCATGTCTTGGCATAGGACGTTAGTGGACGACCTGTCACTGGATGGGAGTGATCCGGACAGACACTCTCTTCTTTCGGCCAGGCGATAACGTGCCAAAGGCCAAAGCGTTGGAGGCTTTGGGGTAAGCTATGAGGAGACCCTGCCTAGCATCTGATATGCTGACGGGTCGCACCATGGTGGTTTCACAGGCGTCAACTTTAGAAATCAGGAAATGCCATGGCTTCGAATCAAATGAACTTCCACTGACATAACCAGAGACACCGTCTCAGCTGTTGGCTGATGACCATCACTGTCCCATTCCCTGAACAATGCGAACAGCATGACAAACGTGCCCTTTTTAGCCACGAATATATACCTTTCTCCAAAACTGCGTACATGTGCCGTCTGATATCCTATCTCTCGAGCGATTGTGTTATGCAGAAGAGAATTTTTATGTGCTGGTATATGCCAAAGATTCTGAGGAGCCCCTCGGTGTTAGCGAGGTCCCTGCACGGGCCACAGGGCGCGCACGAGCTCGGCGTAGCAGGCGAGCACCACGGCCAGGGCGAGCCCCATCAGCGCCGCCCCGACGGCGGCCGGCGAGCTCTGGACCACCCAGCGGTTGGGCGGCGCGGGGTCGAAGGAGAGGTCGGGTGTGGCGGCGTGAAAAGGGAGGCACCGAGGGGGCGGCTCAGCGCGAGAGAGGACGGAGGAGCTGGCGGCGTTTTCTTCGATAGAGGCCGCCGACGCCCACGAGAAGGGAGAGGCTTTTACGTGTATTACGGCGGCGCGCGAGGCGGAGGCGCGGAGCTCCGGCCGCGGTGGCCGGCCACGGTGGAGCCAGCCCGCGGCGGCGCGCCAGGCGGAGCTCGCCGGCGGCACCTGCACCTGAGAAGATGAGAGGAGGAAGAAGAATATGACAAGTGGGTCCCATGTGTCAGTCGCAGGGAGATGTAAAGACACAGGGGTAAAATGGTCTTTTTACTACGTGGGGCCCACATGTCAGATGCAACAGTCTAACAGACTATGGACGGAATGGCGTGGAGGTAAAAAAAAGTTCGGTCGATGGCATACAGGTGTATACAAATTTTTTAGTGGCACACAGGTAACCGATAACTTTCTTAATGGCATACGGGTAAAACTCTCTCCATTGCGCACGGTTCTGCGTGGATAAGCACTGACAAATCCATGCAGTAGCAAGAGGCACTAGCACAATAAATAATGCGTACGTACAAAGCAGGAAAGGCAACAAATGAATATAAGCAGATAAAGCGCCACCGCGGCGGAAACAAGAAAGACACGTCGCGATGAACCGATGCTCCATAAGCGAGCGATTTTCACAAGGCCAGGAACGAGCATACATCTGATGATCTGAGTATCTTAGGTAGCGACTGGAGATTAATTAAAGTGGCAACGATATTGCAATTTGTAAATATATCAGGATGATATGATCCCAGCCTACATTTTTGACCAAACAGTAGTAGATGTGGACACCTAGGTCAGCTTTCTGGCCACCAAACCTTCCTCAATTTCTCTCCAAGGATAAGTCATGTCTAAGCACACCATCGCTTGGTTGATGCTCATCTGGATAGGCATCCTTTTGAAAAATCTCGCCATGATTTCCAATTAGTGCTAGACTATGACACGATCAGGTGTTTTGGTGGATCATTCCAGCATCTTTTCTTAGCTGCCTATATTTCCAACAATGTAGTTGATTCTTGGAAAACAGTGGAACAAAGGTGTCTATTCAATTTGTGCATAGTATATGGTTCCGTACACGTGCAAGAAAAACTATCTCTGTGCATTTGCGGTTACTCGTTTAGTTATGGTTTTAGAAGAGCTCTTAACCATACAGGCAACAAGCGTAAAGTACCTAAGGTATGCAATTCTATAAAGAAAACGTGACTTAAAAGTAAGGCTTCAGCCTAAAGCTTTGCGCTTCACAGGGGGCAGATTACAGTGAAATGTCCAAATAGGAAAGAATGCAGAAGCCCACCAGGCAGAAGCCAACTAGACACCAGCTTTCCCCATAGAAAACAGAAGTATCAGAATCCTGTATAGAAATATCTCATTCTGGCCCTTTAGTCTATACCCAAAACAGTAATAGGACCACACAAAGAGCAGACGGTGTGGTGCTGCCAATGACTGTAAAATGGAGGGGGTGAGTACAATTACTAAGGTCACCACTTTCTTGGACAGGACAGGTCATTAAGATGAACTTTGCTTGAGTGGATTAGTGGCAACCCACTGTTGGCTAAGTTTATTCCATCAGATTGGTAGAAAATATGTATAGAGGATGTGACAATGAGATAACATATAAATAAGCTGAGTTGTAATATAATCAGACAGAAAGGTCCAGCCTTCACTTACTGTTGTTGGAAGGCTTCAAAATATCAAGGATGCCTTTTCTCCCCTTCATCCTTAAATGTTACAGGACTTCTTCACAGACCACCGATAAAAGATGAACCATTGCCTAAGGCTACAACTCCGCTAAGGACCACTGCCAGCACAAAATGCCATTATCACCTGGCCCTTACTGCCAATGCTGGTAGTCTTGAAATGGAGAATGTGTGCTTCTAACAGGAAATGATATGGCATTTCAGAATGCTTTTGCATAAAAGCGCAGAGCAAGCCTTTTGTGCACTTTGAATAGATGATCTTATGCCTTCCTAGCAAGCTCAAGCTTTTGCAGCATCTGCCGCTGCCGTTCGCTCATTTTCAGTAGTAAGTCCCTCAATCAGAGAGATGTATGTGCTATCATCAGGGGTGATGCCCTTCTCCACCATCTCTTTCATCATGTTCTCAGCATCATCTCCCTGGCCATTCTTGCACAGCCCCTGTATCAGCGCATTGTATGTCAAAAGTGTTGGGTTGAACCCCTTGTTCATCATCTCATCCCGGACCCTCAAAGCATCCTTAATGTCACCCTTCATGCTGTAGCCGCTGATCAGTGTGTTGTAGCTGACGAGGTCTGGCTGGATACCCTTCCTTGTCATCTTATCAATGATTCCGCGTGCTTCATCAAGACGGCCTAGCAAGCACAAACCCCTCATTAGCGTGTTGTATGTCACATCATCTGGGGTGATCTGCTTCTTCTCCATCTCTGCCATGACCTCAAATGCCCTGTCCATATCTCCACCTGTGCAGTGGCTGTTGATCAGAGCATTGTACATGACAACGTCAGGCCTGATGCCCTTCTTCACAGCCTCGTTAAACAATCTATCTGTCTCCTGAACTCGCCCTTTCCTACACAACACATATATCAATGATGTGTAGGTCACGACGGTCGCACGCACCCCTTTCTGAGACATCTCTTCAAACACCTCCAATGCTTTCTTATCATTATCCTCTTTGCAATACCCATTGATCAATATATTATAAGTGAACACATCGGGAGAAAGACCATTCCTCTGCATCTCCTCAAGCACTTCATAAGCATCTGATGCACGTCCAGCCATGAATAATGCATGCACAAGTAAATTGTATGTCGCAGCCGTCATGGCAACCCCCTTCTCTACCATATCCTCCCGGTATTGCAGCGCGACATCCAGTTTACCCCCGTCACAGTAGCCTCCGATCAATGCGTTATACATCACTGCAGTTGGCGCCACTTTCCCCTCGGACAGCATATCGTCGAACACCTTGGCTGCGTCCTGGATACGGCCGATCTTGCACCACCCAGAGATCACAGTGGCGTAGGTGTACTTGTCCGGGGCGATTCCACCACGCTCCCGCATCTCGCGCATGACCTCCAGCGCCGCCTGGACGCGGCCCCGTGCGCAGAACCCAGCGATGACGGTGTTGTAGGTGACGGCGTTGGGGCGGGACATCTGGCGGAGCAGCTCGAGCGCGCGGACGGGCTTCCCCGTGGCGCAGAGGTGTCGGAGCATGATGTTGAAGGTGGTGGTGCAGAGCGGGAGGCGGAGGCGGTAGATGTCGGCGAAGAGGGCGAAGGCCGGGGCGGAGGGGAGGGAGGAGAGCAGCGGGTGGAGCGAAGCGACGGGGATGGGGACGGAGAGCGACTTGAGCCGTCCGTAGAGGAGGAGGGAGGTGGCGTGGGGGCGCACGGCGGCGGAGGCGGTGAGCAGGAGGTGCGGCAGCGACGGGGACGCGGCGAGGTCGAGGTGCGGGAGCACGGCGAGCGGGCAGAGGCCCCGGTCAGCGGACAGCGCGGACTTGAAGAGAGCGAGCGCCGCGGCCGGCGTCGGCGCCGCGCGGGCGGCCATCGCCACGGCGGCGGGGGCGGTGGGCGGCGCCATGGAGGGGAAGCGGGAGGGGCCAGTAGCTAGTGCCGTCCGCGCACGGCGGCGGCGGAGGTGGGTGGGCTGTGGGCAGTACGGGTCGGACGCCGCCGCCGGTTTGTTCGATCGCTTTGCAAAGCAACTCGCTACGACGAGTCGATGACTGGCCGACTGAGGCGTGTTCATGGGCCGGGATGGGGCCGGTACTTATTTTAGGCCTGATTTTTAAGGCTCACGACGCGCACATGCAGCAGCAGCAGCAGCAGCCTAGTAGCGGCAGGACACTACAAGGCCCAAGTGCAATCTTCTGTAAACGAGAAAGCAGCTTCCCCCACATACAGAACGCAGCTCCAATAGCATGGCGGCCGCATGGGTGCAGATCGAGCAGCCGAGCAGGGTGACTGCTATACAAAAAGCCTCATGAGATTGGCAATTCAACATGTTTTAGACTAAGTAAGATTCTATATTTATGTGCTACTTAGTATGTTAATTAGCGGATTAAACACATAGCAGTATTCTTTCTGCCCAGCGGCACCGGTTCCGGTTTGGCTCTGTAAGCTAAACGACGGAATAGCTGTGATAGTAAAAATAAAGATCACTGACGGAGATAAGGCCAAGAAAAGAAACCGGATAGTTACTGCATATAGTTAATTTTTGCTACCTTGACTCTACCATAATTTATAATTCAACCACCACGTACCAATCACTTGAAAAGAATAATTGGTTCCCTAGTAAAGGATAAACATTTTTGTGAGAAAATATCATGGACAAGTGAAAATTGGCTAAAAATGTAAGTATGTACTGCCAACTAGCACTACTTTCATGAATCCAGATGATCTGGTTGGTAGTGGGATGGGATGTAAGCTAGATTCTGTGAGCTCACTGTGGGGCCCAGATCATTCACTTGCTGCAAGAGCCCAACCCAGCTAGTAGTACTTCTGAAGTGTAGAAACCCTGTGATGTTAAAAAGACCACCTAGAAGAAATGCTCACACATGCGAGCGGGCCGGTGAGGCCGGCGGAGGGATGTCGGCGATGCCATGGAGAGATTTGAGTATCAAAATGTGATTTAAGGGACCACCATAGTACCATACAACACCCAACAGCAACCTTGGACAAACAGATAAGAGTTCACAAAGACATGTACTCAAACGTCCAAGTCTGGCTAGCTCAAATTAACTGCACAACATCATTATTTTTCATCTTTTGAGGTGGACTAAACATCAACATTTACCACACTTTTGAGATGTGCTACGCATCACATCACTACACAACATGTTCTTTTTTTCATTTTTGCGAACAACAACATGGCTATGACATAGCTTACGATGGGATGTTGTCTGGGAACTTCTCTCTCGGTTCTGCCACTACTACTTACTGTACAAAATTTCCCACGAGATGCTCAATTTGCAGGCTTGCACACTGCAAAGTTGCACAACGAAGAAGCATCTCATGAGGTGATGATTCATACACTGCAAAGTCATACACAAAACTGGCTCTTTTCAGCAGTGCCACTGCTTCCGGCTCCAAGTCTTTGCGTCAGCATTTGTCCAGCCAGTCCCCGAAGCTATCCTGTGAGCCAAAGATGTCCTGACAGATTACAAAACAAACTCATGAGTTTTACCTTGACAAGAAGATAGTGACCATGCGATTTTACTGCATGAAGCGAACAGGCTAGAGGCTCAAGATAAACTCACAGCTAAACTGATACCATCTGAAGGTGATGCAAGACATGGAATACTATCCAGTTCAGGCAATCCATGAAACAGATCCATGTTAGAAACGTCGACAGGTAGTGGTGCTTCAGAGCCTGCATCCGGGGCATCCCTTGGCTGCCTTGGTTCATTCAAGGCAGTAAGGTCTGCAGGTGATAGTTCAGCAGACCATGCAGAGCATTCGGCTGCTTCAACCTTCACCTGGTATACGGATGTGCCACATTCTTCTTCCCCCTGTCACAAATTCAGAAACCAATAAGAGAGCTTTCGCCAGCTAACCAAAAGCAGTAACATAAACAGAGCTATTTTTTTTGAGATTAAACAGAGCTATTTTCATCATTAAACAATATAAACAGAGCTGCTTTGAACAAGATCTATATGAGCATAGCTATTTTGATCTTATGAAGTATGAACAGAGCTATTTGATCTTACTCCGTATTTGATTATTAAACAATATGATCGCATGAAGTAAAAACAGAGTACAGCTTTTGGATTTTATACCGGCAAGTTGAGAAATTATCAAATATGATTATTGGATTTACCTGATCCACCTGACTGGGGGTATTATACTGCTCAGTGTTGCATGGGCTGTTATTCAGGAGGCGGGGCTGGGGAGGATCGGTCTTTGGGGTTCTAGGATCGATTTTTGCAGCAGATGTCTCAGATTCTACTAGAATATCATCCATTTCTGACTTGTCGTTTTTCTTTGACGGCAATTGGTAGAATACTTTAGAGACCACAAGTTCACCATCCTTTTCATCTTCAGCTGCACCAAGATGATACTCATGCATCACCCAATTGTCTCTGTCTGGCTTGCTGCCACCTATCCTAGAACCTCTATAAAGAACCAGGATCTTCTTCCACCCTTTCCTGACACCATTCCCGTCATATATGGCTTTGGATGCTCCAGTCTTATGCCATCTGATGTGCTCATCACAAACACTTTTATCGTCGCTACTAATCTTTCGACGCTTGCGATGACCACAGCCATATGCATTTGATACCCTATGGAAGAAATGGAGGCTGCTACCATCCATCTTCATACCTAACAGGATAATATAAATGCATGGGTTAATCAACTTAAGACAACTACATGACATGAGATAATTTATTAGTTCAGAAAAAAACATCGATCAATTCAAAGGTGAGAATGATGTACCCGGGAGATTTTTGGGATGTGTATAGCAAATTCCCCCCTTCTTTTCTATAGTAGGTATAAATTCATCAATAAGTGCATATGACTTCGAATTCAGCAGGCTGGATTTTCCTTGTAGATGTTGAAGTAATTCTGAATCTGATGGATCAAATTTTACACCAGCAGGAAGTGCTGGCCACACCAAAGGAACCTACAAAATTAGGTGTGAGGCTCCAAATCGGAAAAAGGGGCGTACGGAATGTGAAACATGCTGGTTAATGTTAACTAAAAAAAACTTATGTTTGGTTTAAAGGCAACTTTTGTTGCACCTAAGTTCGGGAACTATAATTTTGTGGCAATTACATAGGGTCCATGGCATTCGTATGGCTAAAGTGCAGGTGTGACCACGTTGTTAAACAATGGTCAATCACTTTTTTAAAAAGAATGACGAGATTTGTTTGGTTGTGGGCTGTGGCCGTGAGGCTTGGAACAGAACACCTTACTACAAGTTATACTTTTTTTGTTTTTTATAAGGTTCTCTTATTATCTCTGTCTGTTCGTAGAAAGAAAAGAATACACTATCAGTTCGTCAAGATACAGGTAAATATTATTTGTGACAGCTACAACGATGGGTATGATGAAACTATGACATCCATGCCATTATGTTGTGGAACAAATCTACGAACTACTCATTAAGTAAAGAGCATATATGACCTAGGAAAGGAATGCCTCCTATTAGTGTTGGATCAGAGTACTTGCATGGAAATTAAGCCTAGGACATTTTCGAAATTTAATGAGAGGCTGTCAAATAACTAAGCAGTAAAATACACAGAGCAGTCATTAACTCATACAGAATAGTTAACTGAACTTACATTACTTGTATCAATGCCACATTTGCAGTTGGGACACTCAATGTGTGGTTCTGCAACCAATTCACCAAGTGGGAGACAGGTCAACTCACTGGCGTTTCTTATTTTCTTAGCCAGTCCCACCCCAGTCATAATCAACGAACTGCATAAAGGTGCAGACATCCACTCATGTTAGGATTTATAAAAGGATCTTTTCAACATCACAGATGATAAATTCAAGCAAAGACTTGTTAAAGAGAAAGGGCAAGTACAATGGGCCATGTGTAGCAGACTGCATAAACATGATCAAAAGAATGCGTTGATGCAGCATATCTGCCCCATTTCTCTACTCTAAACATGTGGTCTACAGAGCACAAATAAAGATGTAAAGGACAAGTCCACATTGGAGAATGACTCTAGATGTTTAAAAGGTAAGCATATTCTAGCACTTCTAAAGACCAGATGACAGGATTTAGGATAATATTTTGAACCTCACTGATGATAAATTCAAGATGACTTGTTAAATAAAAAAAGAGTAAGTTCAGGTGATAATGTGCAGCAAGAACATTAGGCAATTAGGCAATTGGGCACATAGCAATGATCAACCGTGAACATGAGGAAAATTAAGCAACTAGGGATGTTGCAGTGGATCTAATATCTGTACTCAAAAGCATATTTCTACAGAGCACAGCATATGGGTGTAAAGAACATGTCCACGTTGGAGAAGAAATCTATCTAAATTAAACATGTTCAATGCAAATCACTATTGTCAATCTTGTTTTCTAACAGAAAATATTACTGCTATCAGGTCAGGTCATCTCTAACACTTTAATAGCCAGCACAGCGCAGGCACTATGGTAAGATATGAACTGCCTGGTCAAATTACAAGAAATTAACTGTTTTAACTTTTAACACTACTACTGTTCTATAGGACACTGGCTGTTTGAATACGTCTTTAAAAAGTCCAGGTAAAAGATTATTTCTGCAGTTAGCAGTCCTCGCTGCCTTGTACTTTGGCCCAATAAAAATTGAGGAATGATATCATCAACTACCTAATTTGTACTAGCAACATCTGATTTGACCGAGGGACACCCATGGACCCCATTGACATGCTATATTGGAGCTGCTGACTTCCCCCGATCATTGCCACGTTCTGCCCCGTACGTTTTGATCGAGATCACTGATGATGAGCACTAAAAAGATAAATAAACCATGCCATCTATCCCCGCACACTGCTCATTCCTCCACCTGAACTGCCTGAAGGTGTCAAGTGTGCTCTTCCACAAATCACAAACACCAGGGAGCTAAACAGAGCACTCTTAACATTTGACCTCGTCTTTAGAATCTGAGGGACCCATTCTCATTGCAAAGAGGGGTACCAAGAAAGTTCAACACTTGACCTCACTCTATCCTTCAATTAGCACTCACATGTTGACAACCATGGTCACACATCGGGATGCAATACGCGAAGTACTAGTACTCTGTATTCGTCATCTGACTGTCATTTTCGCATCACCTTATACCTGCATCCACACGCATAGATCTAAAATTTCCTCACTGCTTTGCAACCACATCAGAATCAGTGAAACTCGGTATCAGATCAGCACGATCAACCGCAATCGGGCAACACCACAGGATGGATTGGTCTCCACCGATCTAAAACATTCCTCTGCTTTCTTCCAGAACAAGACTGCACCTCAAGTGCTCAACAGGCCCCAAAACCCTCCCCTGCTTCCGTCCAGTGGAAGCTTCCTCTTGCACCTCAACAGCTGCCTAATCCCCTCTCTGGCTCGTAACCATCACAAATCAATGGAGCTCGGCCGATGTAAAAAACAATCGGGGTTGGCTGCGATAGACCAACAACATCCTGCACAAGATCAGTCTCCACACCCGAGCCTGCAGAAAACAGAGCCCTCTCTCCGCTTCCTTCCAGCGGAAGCTTCCTCGTGCACCTCGACAAACCGCAAAAGCTCATCCTTCTCGCGGCGAGAAACGAAGGGAAAACGCACCGGCGAGCGGCCGCGCGGCGCCCCCACGGGCCCGCCGCCGCCCGATCTCAATCACATTCCACCGTCAGAGACCATCCCGCGCCACGCAAGCTCAAGAGCATCAGATCGGCCTCAACCAAAAAACAGAGCCGGTCACCAACGCGCCGCGCCGCGCCGGAATCGCCACCTCGTCGAGCCGATCAGCGCGAGAAACCAAGAGGCCCGCTCCGAATCCGCACAGACCAAAAAACCGCGTGTCGATCGGCCGAACAAAGGGGGCAGCCAGCCTCGTTTCTACTCCGCGCGCAGAGACGGGAACCGGTAACAGCAGTAGTAGTAGTATAAGAAGATTAAATAGAACAAAAATTTACTCGAGCAGCGCGACTTACTTTTCCATGGCGGGGAGGGGCGGCGGCGGCTGCTTCGGGGGAGGAGCGCCGCGCATCCGATGGGGGAGAACTCGTGACGAAGCGAGGTGGGGAGTGCGAGTGCTTATATAGGCGGAGAGCCGAGAGCCGGCTGGTGATTAGTGAAGGGGTAAAAGACCAGGAAGTCGCGCTGCTCCCGCGCCCGAAAGGCGACGCGCTGGGCGGCGCGTTTTGGCTACCGCGAGAAGCAAACCCTTTCCTCTCTCTCTCTCTCTCTCTCTCTCTCTCTCTCTCTCTCTCTCTCTCTCTCTCTCTCTCTCTCTCTCTCTCTCTCTCTCTCTCTCTCTCTCTCTCTCTCTCTCTCTCTCTCTCTCTCTCTCTCTCTCTCTCTCTCTCTCTCTCTCTCTCTCTCTCTCTCTCTCTCTCTCTCTCTCTCTCTCTCTCTCTCTCTCTCTCTCTCTCTCTCTCTCTCTCTCTCTCTCTCTCTCTCTCTCTCTCTCTCTCTCTCTCTCTCTCTCTCTCTCTCTCTCTCTCTCTCTCTCTCTCTCTCTCTCTCTCTCTCTCTCTCTCTCTCTCTCTCTCTCTCTCTCTCTCTCTCTCTCTCTCTCTCTCTCTCACCTCTCACCTGCCTGCGTCTCGATGCGATGCGATTCGATTGACCCTGCGGCGACCCAGCGGCATTGACCTCTGGCTCGGCATGGCCGGTTGGGACTCGGCCGTTCAGGCGTTCGGCTGTGGACTGTACCCACAACGTTGGCAGGTCACCGTGAGTCCCTCCCATCGCTCGACGGGCTACACGGCCGTGGAGCCGTGGAGGGAGGCGAATCCGTCGGTGCTTGGCGTGGCGATGGCGTTCCGTGCATGCGCGGATGGGTCAGGGGCCAAACGGGGCGGGACGGGTGCAGATGGACGGTTGGTCGCCACCGCGCGCTGGAGCCGCCAGCCAGCCAGGCTCGGGCTGTGGGCCCCCACTGCGGCTCGGGTCCGCACCTCACCGAGCCTCGGGTGGGATCCGCATCCCTCCCCTCGGGGTGCCGCGTGCCGCCACATCACTGGCCGAGGCCAGCCAATCAGCGCGGCCCGCGCCGTCTTTTCTTGCGCCGCAAGACAAAGGGCCACTCTTTTCTTATAAAACAAACGGCCATTTTTTGGAAAAAAAGGAGCTTTTTATTCATTGCACTCTTATGACTCATAAAAAATGAAGAAACGCATGACAGAGAAATCCGGATAATTTGCGGGCGCTCGGTAGAAACGGTCCTACCAATTTTTTTCTTCCACATGATCCTTACGACTCATGAAACGGGAACAAGAAGCACATGAAAGAAAAGTTCCGGTTAATTTGCGGATACACGGTAGTAACGCCCTCGTCGAAAGATCTAAGACACTACTATATTGAAAAAGATTCCTTTTAGCCCAGCATCCCTTTAATTTTATTTCTATGATGACAGTTCTAACACATATCTCCCCCTATGGTCCCTATCCCTACTCTCTTTTGCGCTCCTCGTTTCATTTTGTGTACGATAACAGTATAATTTTGTAATCCGTCTCGTTATCCTGCCACTGACAGGGTCACTAGAATTTATGAAGATATATTTTGTTTAACTTTTTATTAGTAGAAAATGTTTGACATATTTTGTTCTACTTTTATGCAAAAATTCAGTTGCGTCGTGGTTATGCATCAATTTGGCAGGGAAGGATGGACATGGAGACCTTCAGGGTGCAAGAAAGTTTGTGATTTCCGAATGGAGTGGAAAAACACCCCGCTCGGGATTCAAATTCAGTAACTTACACAACGTGACTGGCGGCCATGTGTCCAGCATCAAAACTTCATCCAATGGCGCAATGCTGTATTTCCAGTCGACCGCACACACCGTAACTTGCGGTCGATCCGACCATGCTTACACTGCCCACCACGCCTCACCCCTCTCGATCTCTCCTCCTCCCTCCCCTTCATTTCCTTTTTCTTTCCAGCAGGTTCCATTCCCTTTCTCTTTCCTCTCTTCCTCTCTCTCCCGATCCAGATCCGGAGGAGAGGGCACGCCGGCACGGGGTAGCGGCCAGCGGAGGTCGCTAGCTCAGGGAGGCGACCAGCGGCGGCCTCGGGGGGACGGAGGTCGCGTGGCCCGTGGAGGCGCCCCCGGCGGAGCTCGCTCGCCCGCGGGCAGCGGTCCCGGTGAAGCTCTCGCGCGCAGCGGCGACGGCCGCGTGCGGCAGCGGCGGATTTTGCACGCGAGCGGCGGCGTCGACCCCGGCGGAGCACGCCTGCGCAGATCGAGGCGGCTGGTAGAGCTCGGCGCGGGAGCGAATGGCGAGCCCACACGCGTGGGTATGCAAGAGGGAAGGCTTGCAGCGTCAGATCGAGAAGGCCCCTTGTGGATCGAGATGGCTACCTGTTGAGGCCTTCGTTGACAAGAGAACCGGCTGGATTGGATCCATCGTCCACGACCATGTGTGGTTGCGACCGGCCTCAAGTGCAGCCACGGGAACCAATCCCATGGTGAGCATGCAGCATCTGCTACTCCACCTACCCTTCTCCATCTTCTCAGTCACATGCCTTTTTTTCCCATTTCGCTGTCACGTAGAAGGAACAAACAATATATGCATGATTAGATGATTTCTAGGATTACTTTGCGCCATTGGCGAAGTTCTGATAGGAATTTGGCGAGATCCTGACAGCAATATACCATGCAGGTTATGTGTATATTAGATTTATTTGAGATGATATGATGTATAATTTTAGGTTTTAACCAGGCATGTGCAAGGCTTGCGAGTTATAATTATGTTTGCTTGTATTTTCGTCATATTACGGAGACAGTATGACTTACAAACCATTGCATCTCAATTCAAAATGACAGGGTTCAGCTTACTTGACTACTAAAGTTTTTGCAGAAATAAAGCTTCTTATGTACTGTCAGAATACGTTTTGGGCTAACATAGGTATGGAATAAAGCTTCTAGATCATGACATTATATATGATCTTTGCCCAGTTCTGTCACCATTAGTAGAATATATAATGTTTATTTTATTTGCTTTTCAATTGAGGTCTTAGGTTATGGAGTAGCCCTTTTTTGCAAAAAGAAAATGAAGTATGCAGATAGGTACAACTTTTTCTAGTCACTAGTTGATCCTTGGATACATCCACATGTAATGCAAGCCTAAAGCCCACAATAGTATCCACAGAAATATTTTAGGGATCTATAGAAGTTCTTTACATAACTTTTGCAGATAAAAGGTTAGGTAGTTTTGATTTGTAGATGTTTTGAAGACAAGTTGTATGTAAGAGTCCCATAGTAGTTCCAAACTATTTCTTGAAAATATATTTATAGAAACTTCCCCTGACAAGCTGTTTATAAAATAATTATCAATAAAAAAATTATATGAAAGAGTTATATGGACAGTTTTCTGTCAGAAGTTTTCTACATACTTTTAAGGTAATTCTGCTACTGGAAGAAGCATTAATTGGTTAGATTCCATTTTCTCAAAGTCTTGTTGCTTTTTTAGCATTCTTCCTGTGCTTCTAATTTCATTTACAGGAGTGTACCTTTAGCATTTTAATTCACAATAAGCTTTGAGCATAAACTTTTCTACCTATTTTCAGAAGATTGCTGTACTATTTTTTTGTGAAAAATTATAACAATAACTCTGTTCTATAAAATTTATTAAAAATATTGGTAGCATTTTTTGCCTATTCACATTGAAGACCCTCTTATTCTGGGCTTTTGTTTTACAATAACTTTTTCCATGCAACTTAATTCTTGATGCGGCGGTGGATCCATGTCTTCAGGAAGCCACATGGAAGACAGCAAATAGCATGAGACATTGAACCACTACCGGGCTTGTTTTCGTGTCTGTTTTGCTCGTTGCGTCCTGCTGCCATGGAGATCGAATGGATTTCACTAGAGTACGGCTACATTCTGGAGGTACTACTACAGGTTTTTCCCCTTTGGATCCCTGCTCATTAATGCTGCTCGCATGCTCTCGTTTTGGCTTTTGAAATAGTATCCTAATTCTTGATTAGACCTTTTGGTTTAGTGGATACTAATTTGTACTCTCCTCCTTAGGTGTCCAACATAACTCAAATGTTTCTTGTGTTGTGCTGTCTTTGTCATAGTTTTCAGTGTTTTTGCCTTGTCTTGTGGAAAAGAAAAAAATAATGTATTTTATATGAAAGTTTTTCTTGCTGACGTTTCAAATAATGTTTCATCCCTAAGTTTTTCATGAAAATAACATTCCTAAGTTTTTCATGAAAATATTTATAATAAACTTTTTTAGTGAGAATGTTTTACTTGATCAGTTTTTCTACTTTTGCAAGTTATATACATAATGTTTTGTACCAAAACAATCTCATACCTAAGTTTTTCAAGAAAGTTTAATTTAATAAGTTTTATGTATATATTTTTTAAGCAAAGCATGCTGGCCATCTAAATTTTCTAATCAATGTTCTCCATTAAACTTTTTTCATAAAAGAATTATGTCAACAGGCCTTACTATATCAGTTGTGAGAAAGTTTTACTTTAAATTTTTATAGAAATATATCTTTAATAAATTTTTTTCTACAAAAGCTCTTTTGGAAAAGGTTATTGCACAAGTTATATAGACCAATGGAGAAAATATGTAGATAAGTTTTTACCTCTAAAGCTTCTGTAAAAAATTCAGTCAAGAAGGTTTGTTTAAGTTTTCATGATAAGTTGCTAGGAAATTTTCTAAATGAGTATTCATTAACAGTTGTTAGGAATTTTCTGAAATGTGTTTTGGAGAAGTTTTGAACTAAAAGTTATAGGAATGAAGTTTTCGTTAGAAAAGTTATGTATAAATGTTTTTCTAAGAAAATGTTATATACAATGTTATCTAAAAACATTATACACAAAACTATATGTAGAAAAGTTTAAGTGTTCAGAGTTTTCTAGATAAGTTTTATGTAAATCTAGATGTGTATAAGAGACAGGGACTAACTCTATTCTAAAATATTTGTTACATAAATTTTTCTGAAAAATGTTGTTAAATAACTTTTTTCTGAAAATTCTATTAAATAACTTATTACGGATTCAGTTGTGACAATGTACAAATTTATAAAATGCACACATAATTTTCAAACAAAAGTTATGTTGATATGTTGTGATTAAAGTTTTTCTATAAAGGTTTGCACTAAAAGTTATAAACAAAATTGTTGTTGATATTCTATTTATCAAAATTATTTTGGGAATTTCTTCTAAAAGGTTTTCTTTAGAAATTAGGAAAGACACATGAGGGAAGGTTTTTTTGATAAGCTTTTTGGTCCAAGTCTTCTAAACAAGTTGTTAGGAGTGTTTCTGGAATAAGTTGTATGATTGAATCTTCATAAGCTTTTTGAGTTATAAAGTTTTCCAAAGAAGTTGTAGTGGATAAGTTTTTCCAGAATCTCATATTTTATTATAATTAATGTTTTCTTGAAAAGCTTTTTTTGTCTATGTTTCCAAAGAAGTTTGCAATAAGAAGTTTTCATGAAAAGATTTATATTAACATTTTATAAGTAAAAGTTTCTATTGAATGTTAGTATAAATTGTGTAGATGGTCTGATTTTCTAGTCTTGTAGAAGCTTTTTCTGATTTTCTAGTTCATCCTGCAGAAAGTTTTTTTGCGTGGAAGTTGTAAGTTTTCGAATCCTATAGATGCCATTTTCTGTTCCATGTTTGTCACACCTGAATCTTAACTATCAGTTTCATATTAAGATTCAACTTAAATTAACAGAGCTAACACATTTGGATTTGGAGGTATGGATACATTGAACTACTCCCATTTCATTCCTATTTTTTAATCTAACTGACGTAACTTATTAGCTTCAAATGATGCAACTGACTCTCATTTGGATATGGAAGTAATGGATACATGAAGCTTCTGCTACGGGTTCCTATTGATTGTCCAATCTGGAAGTTATAGAGTTCCACTAAGTGTTTTCTATGAGTGCATGTTTTACTTCTTTATGGTGTCCAACCCGATCAAATTAGGAAGCATAGGAAATCCATTTTTTGGTAATTTTTGAGCCTTATCATGCTAAGATCAGTAAATTCTGGACCATGTTTTGGTAAATCCAGGCTGGAAGTTATAGAGTTCCACTAAGTGTAAATATTTTTTTGATAAATATGAAACTGAGAAAATCTCTTTTCAATGAGTTATGGCAATTTTCTAAATTACTTCCATGAAAGAAGGTTTTGTTTATGTATACCAACTTAGAAAAGAACTGGCTGTCAATGGCAGTTATTACTCTCAATCATTTATCAATGGCATTCTAGCCATATTTTTGTAGATTCATCATGAATATATCCGGTCCACTCTTTTATTAGATATGTGGTACTCATCGGTCAGTATTATTGCATTGTTGTTAACCCTGGTTAAGAGTTTTTTTTTGTTATGTTGCTGTTGCAGATGTCTTACTAAAGTAATTTTTGAGTAATCACTTCAACTTAGGATAACTCTATATGTATGTGTAGGTAAAGAAACTTGCGGGCTGATGTTTGGCTTTTGGCTGTGTTGCACATGAAGTGATGATATGCTGAAACTCTGTTAGCCGGTTAATGCATTTGGCCCGAGCAGCCTGTGATGTATTCATTTAATATTGATGAGCTTAGATGTTATCAAGTTGAGTTAAATCATCACATTTTTAGGACCAAGTCAAAGCAAGAGCTAACCTGGGGCTGGAGTTCTCTAACCCTAGTTATCATTCTTATGTCAAAATCCAGTTTATATATGTGTATATATATAACTAATTCCTTTTGTTTTTTCGTTCCTTTTGTTTAGGGCAAGCACAAAATAATGGATTCAAAAAGAAGGCATCGCCTGCTGCTTCAATGTTTTTTTTCATTTTAGAAGGCGTGACTTTTGTATTTTTTCACTATGAATGCCAGAAAAATGGAGACAGAAGTGTTTAAATTTACATCTTAGTTCAAATAATGTATATTTTGATGTATTTTTTTTTCTATTTTATGACTGTTTGAAACTAGCTTTTATCATCTCCCCCCACCCATATTTAATCCCAATGTTCCGTGGTCCCGAATGACGTTTCAAAGGAGTTTAAAGAAAAAAAGAGAGAGGGAAAGAGAACGCGGGAAAAGAGAATGGGGTATTCTGCGGCACCAGGGAAAGAAAATGCGGGTGCGGATCGAGAATCCCAAAAGGGAATGATGACGACGACCGAGACTTACCTAGAAGGGGAAAAAATACCTGGTCGGAAGATTGACCGCACGGAGGGGAACCGTGCGGTCGACCGCAAACCAGGGTTCCCCATCCAATGGCTCGCTGCGCTTTACTACCTGGGACTTGTCTTTTTCTCACCAAGCAATGCAAACCGCACACGGGGGAAAAGCACGGGTCGGCGGAATTGATCTCCCCGCGTGCGCTCGTCGACTCGCTTGTTCGCGCGGAGCCGTGCCGTGCCCCACCGGAGGAGATGGAGGGACGGCCCGCCGACGGCATGTCGCAGAGGTGAGGAGGCAAGTGGCCGCCAGGGCGCAGCGAAGGTGAGGAAGGCATGCTGCTACCGGGCACATCAGAGGCTGGTGAGGGAGGCGCTGCGCGCCGCCACGACGCTGCGGAGGAGAAGCTGGAGGTCGTCGTCGCTCTCAAGAGAGCTGAATCGCTGCACATGATAAGCAGGAAGATGAGGGGTAGATTTAGGAATTCTCTCAGGCAGATGGTGATGGATGCTTGTGATCAGGTGAGCAGCTTAAAGGGGCTGATGAGGCAATGCGGTCGTCCGATTCTACAAATCACAAAAAGATTTCTCGGCTAGCGGGTACTCTTCTCGGAATGCAGAGATCGAGCAGTACCTTGAGTCCTTGATAATGGCAACATAGAGGAAGCTGAGTTGTGGATGCCATTTGTGGTTTGCCTAAACTATGTGGTAGGTGTTTCCTTTTGAGAAACTTAGGCCCCCTTTGGAACAAAGGAAAATCATAGGAATTTTGAAGGATTTGGACCCTATAGGAAAATTCCTATGTTCCCCTTTGGAACAAAGGATTGAATCCTATGAAATTCCTTTAGAATTCCTATGGGATTCATGGAACAATAGAATTTTGGAGGAAAACTAACATGAGGTTGGACCTCATGGAATTTTTCCTTTGTGTGCCTCTCTCTTATGTATGTTTCCTATGTTGCATCCAAAGGCTACTTTATAAACTTTCCTACACTTTGATTTCCCATAGGATTGCAAGTTTTATCCAACTCCAATCCTGCATTTTTTCTATTCCTAAGTTTTGAGAATCCTACGTTCCAAAGGAGCCCTTAATTTTGTTTTCTGGCACTAAGGAGATATGAGAAACTTGCTGCATGTGAAACGCCTCAACTTTAAGTATTTAAACCTCCTTTCTTGTATGTATATGTATTGTGCTTCCTCGTGTAGAATTTTATTGGTCTCTTGATTGAATCCTTTATTGCTGCTCACCTGATTAAATCAGATACGTATAAGTATTTAAAATATTTTTAAGTCAGTTTAGATTTGAATTTTATTGCTCAGGATTGTATTGACACGGAATGTCAGAACTTTGAAGTTGCTACTGTCTTGACTGAAGTTTCTACTGTTATTTTCCGAACGATGGCTTTATGAATATCTAAATGGCAAGTTGAATGTCTGAATATGTGATCCATTAGTCTAGAAACATCTGCTGCCATCGGATTGGGTTTGGACGCTAGATACATGGCCGCCAGTCATCCAATGACTTGATCACTACATCATCAATATATATTTCCACAATCTTGCCGATCAACTCATGAAAAATATAATTCATAGCCCTTTGATAAGTTGCACCGGCATTTTTTAATCCAAAGGTCATGACAACCCACTCAAACAACCCTATGTGTCCAGGACATCTGAAAGCTGTCTTTACTATATCTTTTACCTTCTTGTTGTAATATTTGGCAACTCGCATCTTATTTTTCTCAATATTTTCCAATGCTTTGAGACGAATCATATGCAAATCTTCTAATTCGCAAGATCCATACAAAACCAACGAGTTTGAACCCGCGACACGTGGCAATCTAGATTGGTTTGAATTCGGCTATGTAAGGTAACATGGTCATGTCTTGCGATGAATCAAAACCGAACCTAACCAATCTAGACTGGGCAAAAAGAGTGTTATATGAATTAAACATAAAGTAAAACCCAAATAACACAAGGTAACTTAATGAATCTATTAGATCTTTGCCAAAATCTAATAGAGCCGATAACTCGCTTCAAGCTAAACCTTAGCCTACCGCATGACTCATGATTTAACAAAGAAGCCTTCTCATACCAAGCTTAAATCCACCGCATGATACTAAGCACGGTAACAAGACTACTTGCATCATAATCTAAATCCACCGCATGATACTAGACATGATACAAGGTTGCCGGTACTTACGGAGGTCGACGGATCGATGGTTCCTCTCGAAGATTTCGACGACACGACTAAAGGACTCGAAAAGGTGGCGCGAGGCCGGTTTGTTGTAAGATTGTTCGATTGATCCTATTACAATTGTCATGGGTTTATATTTATACCCAGACTTTGACATGATTCCTAATCGACTACGATTACAAAATGTTTATTTCCAAAGAAATACGTCGAAGTGCCGTATTCATCTCGCATTCTTTATCAATCGGCTCTTTCCTTGTATTCAATCCACGTCATCACGCGTTCCCGAATGCTTTCCATGGAGCAGCTCCTTGCCGAATCGGCGACGGATTCCCGACCGCAGAATGCCTTTGCCGAACGCCCTTGAAGACAAGCTTTCCTTTCCGAACGATATCTTTTACCAATCCCGGCCCACATGTCAGTCTCTTTCTGGTGCCAAATTTTGGTGTTAACACGTTGTGACTCACCGAAGGTAAGTTATTGAATCTGCATCCCACGGTCGAACATGAGACCTGGCCTGGAGCACGAGTGGAGTCATTGTACTCCAACTATCGACGTTGTCCCGTCAATAGTCATAGCACAGGCCTCCAACAGTGTCTTGGAAGTTTCGGCGTACCTGACCGACAAGGACATACATGCATACACCCAGTATATAGTGGATGTTATATATATGCTCTTGTGGTGGTGGAGCCTTGGTGTTTTTTGGGATGAGTCTCCTGCAGTTGAACCCCTGTAGTTCACTTACTGACAGGTGAGTTTGATTGCAGGGAGGCTCACTTGTCAGTGGCCCAACTGCAGGTGACTTAACTATAGATGAACTACTTCCGCTTTTCCATCGCTCCGAGTCTCACCGGTTAAAAGCCAGCTGTCCCTGCAATGAGCAAGCATTCAATGCAACCAGCAGGGGCTGTATGCATTGAAATTGAAACCATTTAGGTTGAATGCCATAGTACTAGTACCTAAAACAGTGAACCGGATCCTTACTACATGCCAAGCGAATCCTTGCTACACGGTACTGGCCAAACAGCCAAGAAGAAGTGTAAAGAAAGAGAGTTGCTCCTCAGCGTTCTAGCAAGCAGCAACAAAACGAATCAACTAAGGGTGGACAAAAAGCTCGGGCTCGTGAGCTCGGCTCGGTCTCAGCTCGAGCTCGCCTAGCTCGGCTCGGCTCGAATTCTAAATGAGCCGAGTTTGAGCTAATGTTTTAGCTCGTTAGCGAACTGAGCCGAGCCGAGCCGGCTCGCGAGCAGCTCACGAGCTTAATGGGACAATTAGAGAGGTTGCTTTCGTATCTTAAAAAAGCAGCTGTCGTATATATTATCTTATTATTATTTTTAAAATAGATATTTAGATTTTTGCTTCTATTGTGAGACATTATTATTTTAAGACTTTGAGACTATTATTTAAATATCATAATGTGAGTTGAACATGTTCATCAACACATGCTCTGTTATGTTTTTACATTCACATTTCAATGGTTAAATTCATTGCTATAAGATGTATTGGTAATGCCGTGATGATTGTCTAGTTCCTTGAGCCCTCTTGGAGTTAGAGATTTATTTTGCTGATAGGCTCACAAGCTGGCTCGAGCTAGCTCGAGCTCGTTTACGAACCGAGCCGAGCCTAAAAATTAGCTCGTTTGTTTAACCAAGCCGAGCCGAGCCACTCTTGTACCACAAGCTCGGCTCAATTCCACCCTTAGAATCAACCAACGATATGTCAAGAACTCCATAGCAGCATCTGGCCCCGGTCGGTGTCCGATCCAGTGCATGCATACTCGGCTGGAACGCGATCTGCCGCACGTGTCGTGTCCATCGACCGTGGCCGTGTTGGCCTATTACTATTTGCGCGCGTAGAGGGGAGAGGCATCCACGCATCCTGGAACAAATGTTACACGTACGGGCGAAATTGACAGCAGTATAGCACACAGGCATGCGGCTGTTAACTTGCTAAGACACTGTTGTATCGATCGATTTCACCGCAAACCGCCAAACCGCATCCATATGGGTACTCAGGTGCTAGGTTAGTCTCAGTGCATAATCTCTGCTCCTAATAATTAGTACTGGAGAACCCCGTCCGCACCCTTCGTCGCTCCACCAATACTCCTTCCAGGTGCGATCCTTTTTTTACCGTCGAAATCCGATCCGATGTCCTGGGAATCTGGGATCAAGCCCCCAAAAGGCCTCGCGCACCCACGCCACCGGCACACCCCGCACCGCATCCCCACCCCCACCCATCCCGACGGCGATGATGACGGGCGCGGGTGACTCCAAGTCCCTGGCGCGTGCTGCAGCGGCTGGCCGGCGCCGCGGTCACCGCCGTACTGCTCCGCCGCACCTTCAGCGCCTCCAAGTGATATGATGTCTCCCTTCGCGCCGCGGCCGCGCCATCCTGTTCTCTGTTGTCTTCTCGTTGTTCGTGTCAACACGGTTTTGGCACTGATGGATGGTGCACCCTTGCCTTGGCAGCAAGACAGCACGGATGGCCACGGCGCGGTGGTGCGGATGAAGCTGCTGAAGAACCGGCGGGAGGCGTAGGTGCGGCAGATGCGCAGCGACATCGCCGCGCTCCTCCACGAGAAGCGGGAGGACACCACACGCATCAGGGTGAGCACTCAACACCAGCGTTTCCAGTTCATATACCTCCAGATCACACGCAAAGGTTAGTGAGCATCTATTTTATTTCTTTGTTCAAATCGAATTGCGTTGGCTGTGTATGTGATGAGAATTCATGGGTACACCTTAATATCTGCAAACCGTCAAGTTTGATTGTTGAGTGCAGCTGGTATGAATTGAGAGGAAATAGAATATTGCTATTGTATCTATGATGTAGTCATTTATTCAAGTGAACAGCACTGAAAATGTGGATACTTGTGAGGAGATGCTACTATCTTTCGATGGTCTTGGTTAGAGTAAAAGAACATCGTGCTTTATTCAGTGTGCAATGCTCCCAGAAAGTATTGCTTAGGTATTAGTTCAAAGACTCTATTGGTTCACCTGATCATAAAGAGTACTTGAGCCATTTAGAGTATACAATAATATCCACATTTTGATTTTGTACTGCAGAAAAAAGAACAAAAGGAAAATCAGTTGAGTTTAAATTTTGAAAGAAGAGAAGGGGATATCAGCTGACGAGGAATTGTCTTCTGTGGATCAGGAAATAGGAACTAACAAAAATTGAAGGACTTGGTTCTATTGTAGGGTGTCAATCCATTTGACACCCGATTTAAGAAACACAATGTAGAATACTGTGTTTCTTTTTTGGTTTCTTAGTGCTCAGTTCACCATCTCCACTTCTGTTCGTTTCTAATGAGAAGGTTTGGTGATTCTGGGAAGCAAGGAAACAACAAAGATGCTTCGCTAAAATTTCCCTACTCTAAGTGCATTGGTGTCTTTCAAAATATTTAATCCGTAAAAGAATACGAGGAGTTTTATAGATTAACAATTGCTCACAGGATAGCATAAGAGAAGTTTTACTGAATTGGGATTGTGACTGAGTAGAGATGTCGGATGGAACAAGGTAAGGTATGTGGAGAAAGATGCATGCTGAAATAGCATCTCCAGTTCCTGAAAGTTCATAATCAGTGGTGAGCATTTTTTTTTACAATGACTTTTTCTGGTTCTTTTTTGTTCATTTATCTGTTTATAAATAATTTTGATGATTTATTGTGCCAGTTAATTAAGAGTAAAAAGAGTGCATCTACTAAATGGATTACTGCAGTGAAGCACAGGGGGTTGTCGATCAGTCATGGCAAGCAGCCTCCAGTGAAGCTTGAGAACACTGTTAGAATAAAGTGTGCTACTTTTATGATGCAAAGCAGCACTGTATGAGTGATGTACAAGGTACTGCTTGCTCTTTGCTATTAACCCCTGTTTCTTTTATATTTTCAATTGTGATCTATATATCTATAATTGTTTTTTCCTGAAAGAAATTGATCAAAAGAGATTATTTGGCAAACCATCTCATACTACAATTAAAGTTTGGCCTAAATATTTTATTTTTGTCGCTAGCACATCCACCCATCAACATGGACTTACATGTGTGGTTCTTCTAAAAAACTGAGTTGCTTAGCAGAGAATTTCTGAATTGAGTACATGTATATATGCACAAATATGTGATTTTAGAACAATGTGAAATTACTATAGCAATTAGTCAATAAGCAAGCAAATTTATTTTTTTGCTGACCATGCTATTTGAGGTGTTGTTTTTTGTTGAGTGAATAAGCACCATGGTTACAGATGAAGAAAAATAAATGACTACAAGGATGTACATAGCACCGTCCATTTTGTAGGCTTCTACAGGTCAGTAGCGAGCAGCAAACTTGCTTGCCCTGCTGATTGCTTCTTTTCTTGGATGTAAATTGATCTTGTTGGGGTACCAATCATTAACTTATAGATCTTAGGTTTTGTTTTTCCTAGATGATTCAAATTTGCAAGTCTGAAACCAGCACAAGGATATCCATCTTTGCAAAAAGGAAAATGCCAGGTATTGATAAGTCTTGGGAAATAATAAAGGTAAATATGATGGACTTCCTGCTACAAATTTCTTATCTCGATCATTGAATCCTGAGCTGTGACCTCACCTCACTGACTAACTGTGTATAGAGAATGCATCTTGTCTTAAACTGATAGCATGATAGAGTTTTTTAATATCCAAATGATGGATCTAACAAGTTAATAAGTTCTTGGCCGATCCATTCAAGGTCTGAAAGAAATGCATTAGAGAAGCAATTGGTGTTCTGAAAGAAATGTATTAGAGAGACAATTGGTGTTCTGAAAGAAATGCATTAGAGAGGCAATAGGTGTTGATTTACCCTTAGGGGTGTGAAGATTACTGTATCATTAGAAAGGAGATGCTAGCCTCCAGTTTGTTTGATCCAACATATCAATTTGATATGTGGTTCACATTGTGGTCACAGAGTGGTGTAGCCTTTATTACCATAATGTTTGGATTTTAGTGCTTCTGAAGCATATTATGTCTACATAGTTTAAAGATAATCCATAAAAAAAACCCTAATTACATCTTAGAGGGCAGTCTTGCTTGACCACTGCAGATTATATGTTTGAACATCAGAAAATACTTTCATTACCTTCATCTTGTCTAAAACTCTAAATTAATGAATTCAGAACAAATAATCTATCCGTGGAGTTAGGAACCTTTGCCATTCTGTGTTGATGGATATATAGCAGTAAACGTGTCTGTGTTGCCGCTCTCTAAATTTATAGTAACAACCTATCAAGGCATAAATGCATATATTTTACATCATGGAAAAAGATTTCCGTACTGTCTTCGGGAAATATTCTGTTGGGAAGTTACAAGAAGTTCAATCCTTTGCGTGTCATTTCCAGTGTTTATCAATTGTGATAAGCTCCCTACGCGAAACTGTTCCTCTCAGATTGCCTTGGTAGTTTTTTTTTTTAAAAAGGCACCTTGTACTCTCTGTTGGGTCCGTCAGATAACATGCCTGCTCATTTTGTGTTCATGATCGGCTAGATGGAATCCCTTTATAATTACAGTCAAGATGGATATGCATTCCAAAAAACACCCCTGATCGTGCAACATCTGCAAGGATTTCTCATGGTGGCCTTGCTGTGACATGTTCCAAGGATCGGACAACATGGCCGTGTTGGTATGCCATGACATGATAGCAATATGCTTGGGCATGGAGATGGTATAACATACATACCTTTTTTGTTTGGCTATAAAAAAAACATATTTTGGTTTGCCAAACTTGTTTAATACAGACACTTCGAGGTGCCTTTTATCTTGCTGTTCAGAAGCAAAAATGTACTCCTGATTTGGAGGATGTGTCAAGAATGTATTTGGTTCATGTTTTCTTTTTAGTCACACCGCCACACGTGCTATTCAAAATACATTGATGTTGTACTGCTGTATTATTTCTAGATTATGAAACTGCAATTTCACAGTTGCAATTTCCAAATCCCCGCGCATGGAGCCTCTTCGCCAAACCCCCGTGCTTTGGTGCTGCCGTGGCCACCTATCTGCCGATCACATCCGCTCGTGCCCTGGCCGTGGTCGCCCATGCCTGGACGCCGCCGTGGCCATCCATCTACCGATAGAATCAACCACGGTTTTATAGTCGCACCATCCATGTCTGTGAAAAACAACTAACTTCTATGAACTTTGGTGCGACCCTATAGCTGTTGAAATTGAATTTTTCGTCCCGTCTATTTATCTTTGCTCTATATATCATACCCGTAGCAACGCACGGGCACTTATCTAGTTTCACTATACAGTTACCTATACCAAAAACTAGGTAATTGTATGCTAAAAGAGTGTCATGATGATAAAACTCCTCTCATATTCTATGAAATTCTTGTTTCTCTCTTCTATACCACATCAGTTGTAGCTTTTCAAAATTAATGACATAAAACCCTCACTGAGATTGTACCAGTGCTGCCTGAGGAGCATGAACACGTGTTGACGGAACCCGACCGCGAATAAATTGGCACGTCTCAGGATGGGCACGGTAAAAATCCGGTTTCCGAGAAAATCCCATGGCAGATACGGAGTACTAGTGCGACTGCCATCGCGCTACTACGGTCGGCGACGTCGCTGTAAATGCGCTCGGCTTGGCTTGGATTCGTTTCCGCCGGGGCCGGTCGCTCTCCTCCTTCGCAAGTTCGCAGCGAAAGAAAAAAAAAAGAGCTAGGCGCTGTCCGCGACTCATGACGTGAGACGATCCAGGCGCGGTGGATTTGGGTGGGATCGGTTGTTAGGCCTCGTTTAGTTCCCAAATTTGGGAGTGCAAATTTGGGACTTTGATGTCTCTTCGTAATCATTAGTCACTTCGTAATCATTGCACCACTGTAGCATTTTGTTTGTATGTGCGAAAAATTGTCTAAAAATTGATTAATTAGGCTCAAAATGTTCGTCTCGCAGAGTACAACAAAATCGTACAATTAGTTTTTAATTTTATCTATATTTAGTACTCCATGCATGTTATGACATTTTGATGTGATGGGGAATCTTCTTTTTACATAGTGAATTTAGGAGTAACTTTTTTATCTAAACAAGCCTTAGATTCGTTCTGCGATGATGAGGACATGAGGTGCGTGACGTAGTATATTGTTAGCTTTTGAAAGCGTACTGCGCACCGGCGTGGTAACGTCTGCCGTCTGGTTCAGCGCGAGTTGACCTGTTCAACAGCGCCATCCTGAATACTGACCGGCCAGATTGTCCACCTTCACCGCAGAAAGCCCAACCCGAGTACTACTCCTTATGCTAATTAAAGACCCATATAAAAATATCTTGTGGGGAAATTGAAAACCGTTTGCTCTGTATGCTTGATTAACGGTTAACGCCCAGCACATCAAACTGACCTCGCGAGTAGTTAGCAGACAAAGCGTACCACGGCACGTCGACGACCTCGCGGTGCCAAAAGATGGTATCCCGTCGCAGTCCCCGCGCCGCCGCTCCGGCGACCCACACACACCACTCGCGACAGCCGACGTCGGAGATTGAATCCCGAGATAAGGTCAAGTCAATGAATGCGTGGTACTAGTAGTACATGACGGTGCCACGCCCACCAAAGTCTAACACTCCGTTTGGATATCGATATTGAAAGCCTTGGTATTGAATTGAGTTCAATGCCAAATCGGCCAGGTATTGGTATTGGAATACAATACTAAAGCCATTGTTTGGATGTATATGAAATTACTAGATGAATCAAAGAAGCTGGCAAATACCAATTCATGTTTGAAAGTCCACACCGTGGCATCTGATTCTTGCCATCTTCTTCATCACCAGCCATGCTGGTGCACAAGCCATCGACACCTCGCTGGAGAAGACGCTCTCTTCGTCTGGGACGCAGCTCCCGCGCGCCGCCCACACCTCGCCGGAGACGGCCGCCCACACCTTGCCGAAGAAGGCCGCCCACCTCCAGGTCGTGAAGCAGTGCACATGGAGATGAGAGCGCCGCCGCCTGAGGAGGAAGAGGAGGCACGCGTCCCTCCCAGATCCACGGCACCGGAGGGGGGCAAGGAGCGCTTGGAGGAAGGAGGCCGAAGGGGAGGAAGAAGACTGGCGGCGAGGAGGTGGGCAAGGGAGAACCTGCGGTGGCGGCGGCCTTTCCTTCGCGTCGCGGTCCGTCGCCTCGCTCCTTCGGCGGCGGCACCGAGCTTTTTTTTTTCACAGAGCGCAAGATAGAGCGGGAGGGCCGGAGGGGAAGTCAATACCACGCAAAACCGAGGGGTGAGGTCTGAATTGCTCGCGGGCTCCCAGAGGCAGGGCAAATGTCGCCCGGCATTGGTCCATGATTCCACCAGCAAATGCCTAACGGGCCAAACAGCTGTATTGATCTCTCCTCAATTCCAATGCCAATACTTTGGCCCTAATACATACTTCCAAACGGAGCCTAAAGGGTAAAGGCACGGGGAGCTTTCAGCGCGAGAGCTAATGCTAATGCGCAGACGTACAGGGGAGGGAACAACGAACACCAACCAAATCTACGACTGTGGCCGGCCATCAGCAGCAGCGTAAGCGTAGCCTTGAGGCAACCCGGGTCCAGGGATGGGAGTGATTAGTGATGGACATGGACTCCAGACTCCAGTTCTGTTGGATCCTGGGCCCTGTTTAGTTCCCTCAACTTCTCAAAATTCTCTCTCCAAATTTCACTATTCACCTGTCACATCAAATCTCTCTCCTCATATATGGAACACTAAACGTGGGTAAATAAAAAAACTAAGTACATGGTTTTGATGTACACGACGAGACGAATCTTTTGAGTCTAGTTAGGTCATGGTAGAATAATGTTTACCACAAACAAACGAAAAGTGCTACAGTATCCGATGTGACTTTTTCATTTCGCTTTTTATCTTTTTTCAGGAACTAAACACCCCTTATTCCAATTCCACTCGGAGTCTGGTGGAAGCAGCAGTACATGACACCATGACAGATGAGAGCTGCTGTGCAGCCCTGCGGTAGCTCTGCTTGCCTGTCCGTTCCGGGACAAGCCAGACTGTGGCTTAGCAAGACCAGTTTCAGTGGGAGGGTCATCGACACAGTCATCTAGACTAGAATCTTAAGAATTGTGCCAGTGGAAGGTCATGGTGATGACCCTCCTCTCATATTTCATGACCCTCCTCTTTTTCTCTCTCACAATACTATTGGTATATGGTATCAAATTTAATGTCTATGACACTCCTATGACCCTTCCACTGAGACTGGCCTAAGTACTCCCTCCCTCCGTTCCTAAATGACTGTCGTTTTCGCTTCCCGAGAAACATCTTTGATCGAATATATAAAAATATATATTAATATTTATGGTACATAATAAATATCATTAGATAGATATTTGAATCTAGTTTTTTAATATTTTTTTGGAGATTAAAATATTGCACATATTTTCTATAAATCGAGTCAAAGTCATGGCACGGAAACCAACGGCCACACTTATTTAGGGACGGAGAGAGTAAACGCTGGGCGGAAGGCAGCAGAAATTGCTAAAAAAACACACACACATGGTACAGGCTGTGTTTAGTTTCCAAAGTTTTCAAAAAATTCTCTCTCCAAATTTTACTATTCATCTATCACATTAAATCTCTCTCCATGGACGAGTATTAAATGTATGTAAATAAAAAAAACTAATTAAATAGTTTTGGTGTACACGACGAGACGAATCTTTTGAGTCTAGTTAGGTCATGATAGGACAATATTTACTACAAACAAACGAAAAGTGCTACAGTACGTTACAGTGTTCGATGTGACATTTTCACCAAACTTCCACTTCCTCTTTTTGACTAAACAGACCCACAGAAACCCATCGATCAGGAGTTATCTGTAGATAATTGTGGCCTAGACTAAACACATAGGAGTATTGTTTAACACCAACCACAAAGTTAAGGACTGTCGGAATCCCATCCGCTGCCGATGCCGCGGCAGGGGACACCGCGACTACGCGTGCCCCATGGGTCATGGTATTCCCCCAATCCCTCGCGAGCAAACCCTCACCCCACCATCCCGCTTCCAGCCGCCAGATGCATCGCCATCAACACCCAACCACAACTTTGGACAAACATGTACAAATTCACACCGACCACAGCCTTGGAGACAAGAGGACAAGAGAGGCGTACAAATTCACATCCAAGACATGTACTCAGACGTCGAAGCACCGCTAGCTTAATTTAACTACACAACATCAATTTTTCTTCATCTTTTGAGGTGGACTAAACATCAATATTTCACACTTTTGAGATGGACTACGCATCAACATCACGACAACAAAACAACAACAACATGGCTATGGCATACAGTTGCTTATGACTGGATGTTGTCTGGGAACCTCTCTTAATTCTAATACTACTACTTACGGAGTACTGTACAAAATTCCCCACGAGATGCTGAATTTGCACTAAACCCTAAACCCTAGACCCCCAAAGTTGCATAACTGAACAAGCATCTCAGGAGATGATGGTTCAGACGCTGCAAAGCCATAAACACAAAACTGGCTCTTTTCTGCAGTGCCACTGCTTCCAGGTCCCAAAGTCTACTCGCGTCAGTAGAACATGTCCAGCCAGGCCCCAAAGCTATCCTGTGAGCCAAACTGTAGGTCCTGACAGTTTATAAAACAAAATAATGAGCGGTTTACCTTGACAACAAGATTGTGACCATATTTTACGTACTGCATCAAGAGAACAAGCTAGAAGCACGAGATAGACTCACAGATAAACTGATACCATCTGAAGGTGTTGCAAGGCATGGACAAGTAGTATTCAGCTCGGGCAACGCATGAAACGGGTCTGTGTTAGAACCGTCGGCAGGTATGGGTATTTCGGGTTCAGGGCCTGCATCAGAGGTGTCCCCGGGCTGCCTCGGTTCATCCGAGGCAGGAAGGTCCGCGACCACAACAGTTTGTGATAATTCAGCAAACCATGCAGAGGATTCGGCAGCTGCTTCAACCTTCACCGAGCAAACAGAGGTGCCGCATTCCTCCTCCTGTCACAAATTCAGAAAGCAATGTGAGGAATATTCGCCAGCTAAACAAAAATATTTACAGTAACACGAACAGAGAGATATTTTGATCATCATTAAGCAACTAGCAACATGGACAGTTGCTTTGAACAAGATCCATATACATATCAATATAGGCGTTTTGATCATATGAACAACACTATTTCAAAATTTCAATCATTAAACAATACGAACTGATTTGAATATGACACTAAAGTAAAACAGAGGACATCTTTTGGAATTTATACCACGTAGCAATTTGAGAAACCATCAATTATGATAATTGGATTTACCTGATCCACCTGAACCGGGGTATACTGCTCGTTGTCGCATGGGCTGTTGTTCAGGAGACGGGGCTGGGGAGGATCAGTCTTTGGGGTTGTAGGATCGATTTTTACAGCACGTGCCTCCGATTCTACTATGCTATTATTCGTTTCAGACTTGTCGTTTTTCTTTGACAATTGGTAGAATACTTTAGAGACGACAAATTCGCCATCCTGTTCATCTTCATCAGCGCCAAGATGATACTGATGCATCACCCAATTGTCTTTGCCACCCCTCTTAGAGCCTCTATAAAGAACCAGGATCTTCTTCCATCCTTTCTTGACACCGTTCTCATCATATATGGCTCTGGAATGTCCAGTCTTGTGCCATCTGATGTTCTCATCACAAACACTGCCATCATCACCCCTAGTCTGGTCACTAACACTAATCTTGCGACGCTTGCGGTGACCACAGACATAAGCGTTTGATACTCTGTGGAAGAAATGGAGGCTGCTACCATCCATCTTTATACCTATCAGAATAATAGAAATGCATGGGTTAATGACCCCAAGATAACTATTACAAGACATGAGATAATTTATTAGTTGGAAAAGCATTGATCGATTCAATTGTAAGAATCATGCACCGGGCAGATCTTTGGGATGTGTATAGCAAATCCCCTCATTCTCTTCTATGGTAGGTATAAATTCATCAATAAGTGCATGGGACTTCGAACTCAGTGATTTTTCTTTCAGATGTTGAAGTAGTTCTATATCAGAGGGATCAAATTTTACACCAGCAGGGAGCGCCGGCCACACCAAAGAAACCTGCATAGTAGGGCGTGAGGTTCCAAAGATTAAAAGACGGCGTCCAGAACATTAAGCATGCCAGTCAATGTTAAGTTGTTAACTAAAATCCAGCGAAAAAATATGTTTAAAGGCAAACTTTTGTTACACCTAAGCTTGGGCAACTATACTTTCTGTGGCAATTAAATAGGATTCGTGACAGTCATATGGCTAATAAAATGCAGGCATGATAGTGTCAAATAGAGCACTCGTTAACTTATAACTGAACAGTAACTTACATTACTAGTATCAATGACACAGTCGCAGTTGGGACACTTGATATATGGCTGTGCAACCAATTCACCAAGTCGGAGACTGATCAACTGAGTGGCGCTTCTTATTTTCTTAGCGAGTCCCAACCCAGCCATAATCCACGAACTGTAGAAAGGTACAACATCTATTCATGTTAAGATTTATGAAAGGATCTTATGAACCTCATAACTGATAAATTAAAACAAGGACTTTTAAGAAAAAAGGTATGTACATGGGATGATGTGAAGTAACATGATAAAAGAAATCAGAAAATTAGGCAATGGACGAGAGAAGGCGATAATGCATCTCTCTTTCCTCTGGTGTATAAATGTGGCCTTCAAAGCACAAATAAATATGTAGAGAACAAGTCCACATTGGAGAATGAATCTAGATGAAGAACTAGCACAACGCTATCTAACACTTCTCTTAAAGACCGGACGATAGGATTTAGTGTGTTAGGGTTTAGGGCAACATCTTTTGAACCTGCTGGATGACAAATTCAAGCCATTACATGTTAAATAAAAAGAGTGACAATGTGCAACAGAAACTTCAAAAAAAGAACATGAGGAAATTAAGCAGTTAGAGATGCTGCAGTGATCTTATATCTATATTTTATATCATGTTGTCTACAGAAAGGTATAAATAACATGCCCATATTGGAGAATGATTCAATCTCAATTAAACATATTCAATGCAAATAGCTATTGCCACTATTTGCTTTCTAACAGAAAATACTACTGATCTCTGTCATGTCTAGCACTTCATTAGATAATATAGCAGGGACTATTTACTGTTATGTTAAATTATAGAAAATTAACTGATTTAAACTATTCTAAGTATCTGCGAATGGTATCGTCAAACATCTAATTAGCTTGGATCAATTTACCGATCTCAGTATCTGTTGTGATCCTGTGACAACCACGAACTCCATTGATATGATCTACTGGAACTGCTGATTTTCTGATAACTGCCACATTCTGCCCCATTTTAATCGATCGATCAAATGACAATGTCACTGATAGTGGCAACCAAAAAAGGAATAAGCAAGTCTGATACTTCCACCTGAATTGCCAGAAGTTTTCACTGCACGCTGCTCATACCTCCACCTGAACTGCCAGAAGTTTTCAAGTGTGCTCTGCTCCCAAAACACAAACACCAGGAGGCTAAAAAGAGCACTCTGATACTTCATCGCCTCTTTCAGAAGTGGAAGGACTTAGCCACGTTTTCATTGCAAAGCAAAGTATAGTTTTACACTTTGATCTTACTCGGCCCTTCGATTAACAGTCACCAGTTGACAATTATGATCACACATCGGAATGGCATGTGAGAGATACTAGTACTCTGTATTCCTCCAGTGACAAACTGCCTGCAGCGATGGACAAGCCACATGCACATCTCAAATCTCCTAAGTGATCTGCAGAGACATCATAATCAACGAAACTCAGTATCAAATTAGCACGGTAACCTGGGATCAGGTAACACTGCAGGATGAATCGGTCTCTGGCGAACTACAGTAAAACATTGCACTGCTTCCTTCCAGAGGAAGATTCCTCTTGCACCTCAACAGGCTCCAAACCCCCTCCTCTGCTTCCTTCCAGTGGAAGCTTCCTCCTGCACCTCAAGAGAACCCCTGCACCGGAGATGGGTGCCATTCAATAATCGTTCCTCGTGCTAGAACACACAGCTGCCGAATCCCCCCGATGGCTCAACAATCACGGATCAGTGGAGCTCGGCCGGTGTCCAAAACAATGGGGGTCAGCTGCGATCGGCCAACACCCAGCACAGGATCATTCTCCACACACCAGCCCGCAGCAAATAGTACACTCTCTCCGCTTCCTTCCAGCGGAAGCCTCGTCCCTGCACCTCGACGGGCCCGCCACCGGCCGATCTCGATCACATTCCGCCGTCAGAGTGCATCGCGCCGCACGCAATCTTAAGAGCATCAGATTGGTCTCATACTCTCATCCAAAACCAGAGCCGCTCAGCACCGCACCGCAACGCACCGCACCACACCAAAATCGCCACCTCGTCGAACCGATCAGCGCGAGGAACCAAGAGGTGCGCTCCGAATCCGCCTCCAATCCGCGTATCGAACGGCCGAACAAGGGGAGCAAACCAGCCTCACTTCTACTACTCCGCGCGCAGACACGGAACTGATGCTAGTAGCAAGAAGATTCAACAGAAAAAAAAGATTGCCCAGGTAACGCCACTTACTTCTCCATGGCAGGGAGCGGTGGCGGCGGCGGCATCGGGTCGCAGCGGAGTGGGAGGCTGGGACTGGGAGCCGGCTGCTGCTGCGGGTGGAGCGCCGCGCAGCCGGAGAGGGGAGAACTTGTGTTGTGACGAAGTGATGGGAGGAGTAAGGAGTGCAAGTGGTCGCTGCTTTTATAGGCGCGAGGTAAAGACCAGGAAAGTCTCGCTTCTCTCTGCGCGGGTTTTTTTGTTTGGTCACCGCAGCAAGCAATCTCTCTATCTCTCTCTGCTTACCTGGGTCTTTTTCTTCTTTTTGACACGGCTTGCCCGGCAGCCTGGGTCTTGGGGCTCGGTGCGGTGCGCTTGACCCCGCGGCTTGGAGCTCTGGCTCGGTATGGCCCGGTTGGGAACGTTCAGCTGTGGACCGCGCCCGCCACGCTGGCAGGCTTAGTGATTCTCTCTCATCGCTCGACGGGCTTCGCACGAGTGCACGACGAGCGGCGGCGTTGCTTGGCAAATGGCAATGGCGTTCGATGCGCGGACGGATCACGGCCAATGTGGCGGAACGAACGCGCTGGACCGAGCCTGGCATGTGGGCCCCATGATCCCTGATATTTTGTCTCTGGCCTTGCCCCTCGGGGTGCCGCCAGCCACGGCGCCACATGACTGACCGAGTGACCGACGCGCCATCTTTTCTTGCGCCGCAAGACAAAATGCCTCCAAAAATGAAATCACCCCCTTTTAAAAAAGGATAGAACCCTTTTATAAAAAAATAGCCCCTTTTGGTAAAAAAATGATCATTTCTTCGTAGCTCCTGATGACTCGTAAAAACTTAAAGAAACGCGTGACATAAAACTCCCCGTCAGGGAGGAGCCAGAAAAGTCCTCCAGCTCAGGCTAAATCAATGGTCAAGTGCAAGGCTAACTATAATTAAACTGAATATAATTATTCTGAGCCTAAAAATTATAAAGGTTTATATGGGGTAAATTAGGTTGGGTCCGTGCTGCAGCACGCCCAGCACGGGCTGCATCCGCCAGTGCTCCCGGTCAATTTGGGGGCACCCAATAGGGCAATAGGAACGGCCCCACCCAAACTTTTTCTGCGGTGTGTGACCCCGATGGCTTACGCAAGAGGAACAAACGCATTACATAAGAGATTTAAGGCACCATGTTTTAAAAGATTTATTTCAAGGCGAGGATTATATATAAAGGTAAAAAATGTGTGTGAGTAGAATAAATGAACTATATATGCACAATTATATGAAACAAGCATATACTCCCTCCATCCTTTTTTATATGACGTGTTAGGACCAATCAATTTAGCCTATTTCTAGTAGAAATTTCTGTCCTAAACGTCATGTATTAGGAAACAGAGGTAGTACATAAATTTATATACAACAAGTTAATAATAAAACTATACTACAAGAGTGTACATTCCACACTAGTAGTACCCACTAAAAGGGATTAAGTGTATCCGCGCCCCGCGTGGGTCGCGTGTGTGAGAGAGAGGATTCGACGGTAAAAATAGAATTTTTTTTGTGGGTCCCATCATGCGATGGTGAAATTGTGCACTATCCTAAAAACACACGTGAACAATCAACAGGAGCATAAATTCATATTATAGGAGTTTCGAAAGCTTGTAATTCTCAAAAAAAAAAGCTTGTACTTGGCAACATTGGTGTCATTAAACTCATATACTGCAACTAGAATACGCCATTTTGATTACCTTGAGTTTCCTTTTTTCATTTTGCAATTTGTAGCCCTTTATCCTGCCCGGTCGAGTACTGTACGTCATGCTCATAATAGAGTAGAAATATCTTTGGATAAAACCCCTGGAGTTGTATTGGATGAAGAAAATTCGTCGGACCAACTCAGGGACTCACATCCACCGTACTGACCTACTGGGGGGCTTGGCCGCTTGGGACTTGGAGGTCTCTCACTCGGTCAGTCTCACCGGTCAAAAGCGAACCGTGACTTGACTGAGCTGTTTCAAAGGTTCTGTTTAGTTTCCGATCACATCATCAAACTTTTAAAATTCTCTCTCCAAACTCTAATTTGAGCCTGGATGCGTGCAGGCCCTGGTGCATGACCCTGTTGTCATTCGAGGAGCCCGTGGGTTCCTCTACATCAGCGAAGTCGACCCAGATCAAGATCGTGGATTTCTTCGTCAAGCGGGGCCCGTGGACGCGGCCGTGGGTGGCGGCGAAGAGGTGGCCGCGGCCGCCGCCGCGGAGGCCGAGCGGGTCGCGACGAGAGGGGATGGGACGACGATATCAGGAAGGACGCGTGGTTCGATTGCGTTACCGGAGGAAACCAAACAAAATTGGAAAATCATTACACTGTAATAGATAGCGGGGGACCTGATTTCATAAGCGTTACCGCTCTTAGCATCGAACCAAACACTACCTAACATTCTAACGGTATTGCTTACCGCACGTAATCCAATTACGTTACGGAGCAGCGAACCAAACGCCATCCATGACTTGACTGAACTGTTTCAAGGACTTGAGAATGCCCCTGCAACGAGCAAAGCATTAATTGCAATGCAACTAGGAGCAAAGTATACGTATGTTCCTCTCCGCATTCTAGCCAGCACCAGCAACGAAGAATAATCAACGAACGAGAACTCCGTAGCAGCCTACCGGGATGTGGTCGGTGTCCGGTGCATGCATGCGTGGCTTGAGGCCGAGGGAGGCTTTGCATGCAGCCTGCAACAAGCTAAGCGGATGTTATGTAACAGCCGTGAGCCCGTTACCCGCCTCCACAAAGCTTGGCAGTTGGCACATTATTATTGTTGTATCGATGTCACAACGCATCCGTATGCGTAGCGTAGGTGGTTACTAGTGCTACACTGCTACGTACAGTACGCCGTATACGGTTTCGAGGAGCACCAACAGGCGGAAAAGAGACCGGTCTCCGACGAGCACGGGCCAGCTCGCTCTCTGGCGCGCTGCCACAACAGACAAAACTGGTCGAGACTTTGGCAAGTCAGCGGCTCAGCGCAGCCGGTGCCACCCCTTTTTGCTGCCCCGCACGGCAGGTGCCTTCCCCGCGGTGGGACCAGATGGCTCCCGCAAACCGGAAACGGGACTGGCTGCCTTCAGCCGGCAGCGAATAAATGGAAATATCTGGGCATGGGCAATTGGGCACGGTAAAAATCCGATGCCAGACTGCCAGAGGAGGGAGAGGAGCCCAGTCCCCAGCCAGTTTCCAGGAAAATCCCTGGCAGATACGATCCCTTCGCGGGGCGCTCTCCTCTGGCGTCTGGGCTCCTCGGCCAGTTCCACAGACCACACCCGCCGCGGGGCGCTCCCCTCTGGGCTCTGGCGCCTGGCGAGCGGCGACGTCGCTGTAAATGTGGGGGCCTCCTTCGCGGCGAAGGAAAAGGGAGCCAGGGCACTGTTCCTGAGCCGTGACGGCGACTGACGCGGGGGCGATCCGGCGCGGCGGGTGTGGAACTGTGGATCGGTCGTTGCTCGTTAGATTCCGTGACGGGGGTGAGCGTGGGTGGATGCTCGTTCCGGCAACGACGCACCGGCCGCTCGCGATCGCGACATCGGAGCTCGGAACGCGCCAGGCGTTCAGGCGAGGTCAAGTCAATGGATGCAAGTACACAAACGGCGTGGAGGCACGGTGGAGCTTTCAGGCAGTGGACCCCACCGATGCGCATGACCGGAGGGAAGGGAGCAAATCTCTGACTCCGGCCGCCGGCCGCCCAGAAGAAGCAAGCGTACAGTACCCTCCAGGCTCCAGCCTCACTGCGCGGCACAGTTCTGCCGGACGCTGTGAAGCGGAAGCGGCAGTTGTACATGACACCGTCAGACCGAAAGCTCCCCTGCAGCCCTGCAATAGCTTGACTAGCTTGCATGCTTGCCTGTCCGGTCCGGGGCATGCTGAAACTGCAAGGGCGCGGGCACACGCTAACGCTGTCGCTATGCCTCCATAGACCAGAGCTGGGCAGAACAGACAGCAGTACCAGTCAACAGTCAGTTCGCGTCTCGACAGAACTGTAAGAGTTGTTTCACCGGATCGTCATCAAACACTCAAATGTCTCGGGGTGTTACCAGGACGCTACGCGCATACCCTAACTCGTGCTACCGGTTGCTTTGTGTCTTGCACGAGGACGCGCACCAGATAGAATGGATGAACATGAAAGAGTACGGAACATAGCACGACGTACAAGAGCTATTAGTAGAACGAACCAATAGTACGAGTATTGCAACTCCGGATCAATTGTCAATGTATGATAGTAGGATTACCAATAACATTCTCTTGCTCTTGTAGCACAGCACAATATACAAGTTGGACAGGAAGCTGATCAGCAAGCTATCGAAAATTCAGTTGGGAAATGTTGTTGAGAGATTCTTTGCTGCTAATTTGTCTTCATACTCAGAAATGCTCAAATCAGGTTAAGAAAACCCTTGGCCACTTGATAAGAAGTTATAGCCCTTTGGAAAGGACCGCTCCAATTGTCCTCCGTCTCAGCATTGTAAGAATCTGGCTGGGTGCCCGGTCCCCGGTGCACGCGTGCATGTGTCTGTAGTAGACGTGTATGGTGAAATTGACATGGTATAGTGACCTGTGATGGTAGGCCGGTAGCCACGAGCCAGAAGCGGCGCACAGCACAGCCATCTGCCAGCAGCGGGGTACATGGGAGGAACATCCCAACACTTTGGTCGAAACCCTCTGGGACTGGGATGAGCTCCTCCAATCGACTCCATGTGAACGAGAACGAGGAGCTTGTTCGGCTGGTCTGGACTTGGCTTAGTCGGTTTATTTCAACTTATTTTTTTTCACATAATACTATTCATTCTACCAGCCGAGCATTGTTCATTCTACTCGCCGAACAGGCTCGAGGTCACAAACGGTACTCCATGTGAAAGGAACGACTGAGGAGCTTCCCAGAAAGTCCCATGGCCAGCGGCCATTCGCTAGCTATAAATGTTCTTGTAAGTGATGGGTTCCGCCTGAAGACGCCTCCGCAGTGAAGGAAAAAAAGAGGAACTGTGTAAGAAACGGTGGGGATCGGCGTTGGATCCTGTGACGTGGTGGGTGAGCGTGGGTGTGAGTTGGAATGGAATGGTGGATCAGTTCATGTACTACGGAGCATGGCAAGGGAGTGTGATGTTGTCAGCCTGTTGAAAGCGCACTGTGAAAATAAGCGGAGTGAGGGACCGGGTGTGAGTGGCCGGCCCTTAAACGATGCCCTTAAACAACTCTTACTGCAGAAAGCCCAACCCTACTCGTCCACATGCTGGGAAGTGTGCAAATCCTGTTATGCTAAAGGCCCATTGAAATACCTGGTGGGTTGGCCTTAGCTGTTTGGGGTGCCCCTGCTTTTTGGTGAAAGCTAACGCGGCCCAAACATAGATCTGAGTATGCACAGTGTTTGGGGGTCTCACTTACTTGAAGGTCCACAGTTGTGCATTTGGCAAATCATACATACCTAACCTTTTTCCGCCCTCTGCTATCAGAATGGGAAAGTGACTCTGCCTCCTCATGTGGAATTCATTCATCAGTAACCACCATTAATAGTTAGAGAGGAAAGCGTGTATGGAGTAAGTGGAAAAGGGAAAAATCTGAAGACAAAAACAATTGCATTGGCTCTGTTCGGCTGTGCACTGTGTTGGCTATAGCTGCAGCGGCAGCAGCCAGCAAGCCTTCTACAACAGCCGTGGCCTCGGGGAGAACAATTACAGCTGTTTGTGTTCCAAAATTGTTCTGCAGAAGAACTTTTAATCCAGTAGCATAAAGAGAATCCAGTAATCCAGAAGAACAATTACAGTTGTTTCTGCTCCTGTACAGCTAGGAATCCTAGCTGTGAAGGAGTGCCGGTAGGACTAGCTTGAATCAGGTTAGGTCTTCCCGGGAGACGAGTGCATCCGCTATCTGTTTTCGGTTCTGCTTCTGTAAACAGACTTCGTTATTTTCGTTATGCAATGGAAATGGGGCAAGGCCTCGTCTCGAAAAAAGTAGCACAATGCTACACAAACATTGCAGAATCTAGCCCTAAAAAAACATTGCCGGATCTATTAACCCAGAAGAGGGACTACAATATTTTAACTCTCTTTCTGAAAAGGAATAATGAGCAGCCGTATTCAAGTCCAGAGCATGTATCTATTATCTTAGTACAACAGAGTTAAAAGGAACCACCACGTTCGCCGAGAGGGCTAAGAAATTCTCACATTAATCTAAAAAAGAGAAGAGCATGGACCGTCGGATTTTATGAAGATCCAACGGTCCATATTATTCCGTTAATCCAAAAAAAAAATATATGCCATTTTATTTTATGAAGATCTAATGGTCCATATTATTCCATTAATCCAAAAAAGAGAAGAATATATGCTGTCAGATTTTATGAAAATCTAACGGCCTATATTATTCCATTAACAATCCAAAAAAGAGAAAATTATATCTTACAACAGAGTTAAAAGGAGCCACCACGTTCGCCGAGAGGGCCAAGAAACTCTCACATTAATCTAAAAAAGAGAAGAGCATGGACCGTCGGATTTTATGAAGATCCAACGGTCCATATTATTCCGTTAATCCAAAAAAAAAATATATGCCATTTTATTTTATGAAGATCTAATGGTCCATATTATTCCATTAATCCAAAAAAGAGAAAATTATATCTTACAACAGAGTTAAAAGGAGCCCCCACGTTCGCCGAGAGGGCCAAGAAACTCTCACATTAATCTAAAAAAGAGAAGAGCATGGACCGTCGGATTTTATGAAGATCCAACGGTCCATATTATTCCGTTAATCCAAAAAAAAAATATATGCCATTTTATTTTATGAAGATCTAATGGTCCATATTATTCCATTAATCCAAAAAAGAGAAGAATATATGCTGTCAGATTTTATGAAAATCTAACGGCCTATATTATTCCACTAACAATCCAAAAAGAGAAAATTATATCGTCGGATTTGATGAAGATCTAACGGTCTATATTATTCAGTCCGCCGCTATTCTTCCGCGGCCGCTGCGGGAGCCCTCCTCCGTCGCCGTCGTGCAGCCGTCCGTGGCCGCCATAGAAGGCCTCCACCGTCACCGCACTGCCGTCCGCGGCCACCGCAGGATCCCTCCACCGCTGTTGTGGCCGTCTGTGGTTGCCGCGGGAGTCCTCGCTGTCGCCGCGCGACCGTCCACCGCCGTTGCCACCGGGGGAGCCACCCGCACACATTTGGAGATATGGGTTCCGGCCGCTCCGCACGCCGCCAGGGGCCGAAAGAGCTGAGACCGGCACCCCTTGCCGCCGCTGCCACCACCCCTCCACGGCCACTGCAGGAACCCTCCGCCATCGCCACTTTGCAGTCGTACGTGCCGGTCGTACGACGCTTCCACCGTCGCCGCGTGACCGTCCACCGCCATCAGGCCATCCGCCGCCGCGGGAGCCATCCGCGGCCGCTATGGGAGCCGCCCGCGCACTTACGGAGATCTGGGTCCGGCCGCTCCGCACGCCGCCAGAGGCCGGTAGGGCTGGTGGCAGCTGGCCGGGGAGACCTGCACCCCTTGCCGGCGCCGTCGCCACCACCACCATGTTCGCCAAGAGGGTAAAGAAATTATCATGTTAATCTAAAAAAAAGAGAAGAGCATGGACCGTTGGATTTTAGGAAGATCCAACGATCCATATTATTTCGTTAATCCAAAAAAGTGAAAAATATATGCCATCGGATTTTATAAAGATCTAATGGTCCATATTATTCCATTAATCCAAAAAAGAGAAGAGTATATGCTGTCCGATTTTATAAATATCTAACGGCCTGCATTATTTCATTAATAATCCAAAAAAGAGAAAATTATATCGTCGGATTTGATGAAGATCTAACGGTCTATATTATTCAGTCCGCCGCTATTCTTCCGCGGTCAGAGCGCGGCCATCCGTGGCCACTGCGGGAGCCCTCCGCCGTCGCCGCCGCGCAGCCGTCCGTGGCCGCCATGGAAGGCCTCCACCGTCACCGCACTGCCGTCTGCGGCCACCGCAGGAGCCCTCCACCACTGTCGTGTGGCCTTCTGTGGCTGCCGCGAGAGTCCTCTCTGTCGCCACGCGACCGTCCACCGCCTTTGCCATCGGGGGAGCCACCCGCGCACATTCGGAGATATGGGATCCGGCCGCTCCGCACGCCGCTAGAGGCCAAAAGGGCTAGAGGCTGCCAGCCGGGGAGACCGGCACGCCTCGCCGCCGCTGCCACCACCACCCCTCCACGGTCGCCGTAGGAATCCTCCGTACGACGCTTCCACCGCCGCCGCGCGATCGTCCACCGCCGGCAGGCCATCCGTCGCCGTGGCTGCCGCGGGAGCCATCCGCGGCCACCATGGGAGCCGCTCCGCGCACCGCCAGAGGCCGGTAGGGCTGGAGGCAGCTGGCCGAGGAGACCTGCACCCCTTGCCGCCGCCGCCCCTCCATGGCCGCCTCGGGAGCCCTTCGTCGCTGCGGGGCCATCCGCGACCATAGTGAGAGCCGTCGGTGGCTGCCGTGGCAGGTATTGGTGGAGTTAATCTTAATAATATAATATTATTACCATCGTAATTGAAATAAAAATAATACACACTTGGTTTTTTTGTAAGATCTAAGAATCTATATTAACCCTTAAAGTCCATTGCTTAAAGTAAATAATAGTTAAATTCTAAAATTAAATAAATAAGAAAATTATAAGTTGATCAAATAATCAATATTAAATATAATTAGTAAATATAAGCTTGCATCATTAATTCATACCATGTGCCACATACATGATGATTAAAAATGATATGTTAGTTTGTGCACATTTGGACGAACCGTATTGACAGTGGAATAATGAATATTTAAATAATTTATATTTAAGTTAAATAATCTAAATATTAGTATAGAAAAAACTAGCTACCCGCGCAAATTTGCGCGGGCCACCTTGCTAGTTTACTTGCATCAAAAGATATATGCATTCCGAGACCAATCATATGGCATGCATATAGTTTCATGGAGAAGACATATTTGGCGAAAAGGACCAGCCAGCGGTATTTTTCTTTCAGCACAAATCAGCACCAGCCAGCTAGCCAGCAATAATTTTCTCTCAGCACAAATCGGCACCAGGCACCAGCGAGCCGAACACGTCGTTAGAAAACAACAGTTCATACATAGGAAGAGCTATTATATTAATCTACCTTCCAATGCTTATGGATTAATTGAACTTACAAATAACCAAACACCTAGACAAGCATACACTAGTATTTCCCCACTGTTCGTGTCATAACGGACTCATGCCACTCATCATCAGTAGTACAAATTGTACCACTGAAAACATACATTTTCTGCTAAATTGCACATAGCTGCCACGTCTTGAAATCTCAGACATGGAAGACATTAGCAAACATGGAAAACAGAAGTAGCAATTTCTATCAGAAGATCTGTTGTCTTTGTCTTTTGCTTAAATGGAAGGTTATTTGACACTGAGGGACAAGAACACCACAGCCAAATGAAGCACTGTTTCATTTAAACCATGTAATGGTCCAGTGCTGCCAATCAGAATACTGGTCCATGGCATATATCAGTCACTTGCATGATACAGGATGTGTAGTACAACCACTATAATCACTAGCTTCTAGCTAGTGTCTGTGGTACCAGGGCAGAGGACGCTGCACATATAGGCCCACTCATGCTCTACTTGCTTTGTCTGGCAAACCAGATAGAAACCGATGAACAAGGAACATATGACAGAACTACTAGAACAAACCAACAGTGCAGAGAATTAGAGCAGCTCAAAATTGTCAATCTAGATTCACCAAGTCTGTTGCCCTTGTTGCACAGCACAATACAGTTTGGATATCGTTTAAAATAAAAAAAAGTTTGGACAGCAATATTCTGTAAGGTATTGAAAATGCTGGTAGCTTAGCTGCTGGCACCGCCATACCGCGACCAGAAATCAGAAATTTAATGCAGTCAAGTATTCTGGAAGCCAGAGTTTTGCTCAAAGGAATTCAGATTTCAGAAGCTGAGTGACCAACATCGACAAAATGCAACACAGTAGCAACACGAGAAATAGGAATATATGCGTATGTAAATTGTATGCAGAGTAAGACCAGTTTTCTACAACAGGTAGTTCTGAAATATCACTTGATTTTTCAATCTACAACAGCTTTGAGTTTATATATCAATCAGGGAAGTAATGGATGACAATGACACCCAGTTGTAGGAATTCGCAGTTCATCTCGTCTACAAGGTACAGCCAGCCAGGACCAAGCATGCGCTATGCTGTTAGATCCTCCTCCCATGTTCCTTTACGCAGCACAGAGTCATCAGCTTCTCTCATCCACAGGCCACTTCCCCAAGCAATCATCTGATTATGTTAGCCAATCATACCAGATGCAACTGCCACAGCCATCTGGGCCTCAATGGAGACAACAAATGTGCAATGGCACACGTACACAGCAGATTGCAGAGTAAGCCGTAAAATCTAGCCACTTTCCCTTCTGCAGTAGCCCGGTAGAAGATATCTAAACCGCTCGACGTTCTTTAGCAGATAACTAGGAAGATGAACAGCAGAATATGTGCTTGGGATCGGCCCCAACTTTGCAATGATTTCTTGGAATGTGTACTCTTCAGGAAGCATGTCAAAAAGATCTGCCCCTCTGCAGATGACGTCTTGAATCCTTTCGGGGTTCAGGAAGTACTTGAACCTGATCCGGTCAACATGACTATAAGCTTGCATTTTGAAAGCAAAATCGCTTATGTAGCGGAAGCAAAAGCTGCAATGCCACCCTGAATCAGCAAGAAGCTCATCTGTCTGCCGGAAGTGTGCATACCTCGTTTTTCCAGATCGGTACCTGTGTGCTGATGCCCTCCAGCTCTTGTCATCCAGGAAAAACTCAAATGAGTAAAGGTAATTCCTGAGCTGAAGATGAAGTATGTCTGGAATGTTGTCACACCACCTCAAGAGATCAATTGTGTGACCGCTTGGGATTTCATCAACATCTGACATGATCAGCAGGTCATCATCTTCTATTTTTGCAATCTTAATAAGTCGGTCCAGGGCAACCCTCTGATATGACTCAACAAATGGGTTCTCTCCCTTCACGAACCTTCCCCCAATCGAACCATATGTCAGCCGTGATTTAGCAAACCCAAATCGATGTCGGTTTTCCTTGAAGTGGAGCGGTTTTTTTATGCCAGTGAAGGTTGAATTGGACTCAAGAAGCACAAACTCTGACACATATGGACTAAGTTCATTCCAACGGATCTCGAGCATATCAAGCTCATTGCTGAAGAGTACAGCATCGATTACACGGCGAGGGGTATCCCTGACTTTCCACCCATGTAACTTGCAGAGATTCTCCATGGTGACATTCTCATGATAGTAGTGAGGGATGGTCTTGAAGGGCTTGGGAGGAGATTCCCAGATCGGCCTGAGGAAGTATGTGACCTTCTGACCATGCGCATATATCATAAAGATTAGGATTGGCACACCGATTAAGAGGGCCATAAGTGCCCTGAAATCAAATCCCCGGAGCGCACACTTTAGCCTTGACATGGTCAGAGCTGCCTTTGACACAGGCTGCAAATGAACACATCGACCATATAAGAAATCAAAACAGGCAATAGTGGACAAAAGGAAATCTGTAAAGCAAATAAGAACACTAGCTATCAGCATACCAACTACTCAACTGAACTATTTAAAATTCTAGTGTACACATGTAATTTTTTAGGGAATCAATCAAAACACATGTATTAGCCGCTCTCTAACCCCAAAGCATAAAACTTTACCGATAATCAAAGCCTGCTTACCAAAGGGAGATAAACTCCTGAAGCAATATCCCAAACACCACCTTTACGCGTCACAAGGTTTGTTATTTCCAGGAAAAAGCATCAAAAGCTTAACAGAAGCTGACTAGCACCGCACAGAACTAGCAAAGAACAAATAAAACCTAATGTCACAACTACATGCACAGAGGCAGAAAGCTAAAGAGAAACAATGAGCACGAGGCTACCAAAATCATATAAACTAGGAACAGCAGACATAAAGCATTAGAAACTAGCAACGCCCAACTGAACCAAATCAGCTTTGGTGACAACAGCACTTAACGCCACTAATTGACATGGTCATCAAAAGGCTGCAACTTTTCCTGTCCACACAAAGGGATTATAAACACTCGAAAATTCTGCAAACTCGCAAAAGCCCATGACTCGGGCGGGCATCCACGAGCGAGAGTCCTCGCAACATGTTTGCCGAGCCTGGCTCGCTCGCCATCCCCGCTCACCCACGCCCAAGCCCCTCCTTCCCGTGCGCTCGGCCGTCGTTCCCGCGCCAATTCCCTCCCAGCTCCGGAAGCCCGCCAAGCCATGCGCTCCACTTCCCGCCGTTTCGACGGGCACCTGCGCCGCCGCCGCGCGCTCCACCACACATGCCGTCGATCTTCTTGTACCCGTAGTTCCACGCCATCGGCGTCGCGACGCCCCCACTACGCCAGGAATCCCCCTGCCGGAGGGAACGAATCAGACCGAGACGCCGGACGGCCGGGGGCGAGGACAACGAGGAAAGGGAACCGGAGGGTGAAAACAAAATCCTCCCGTGAAGAATCAGCGCGAGGAGCAGCTCCAATGGTGCGCCGATCGAGCCGGGCGCCGATGGGTGTCCGCGCCGACGTCCCCGGCGATTGCCGGAACTCCGTCGGCCGGCGCTCTTCCTGGCTCCGGGCCCGGGGGTTATTGCCCGCTCGCCGTGGCAGAGGGGAAGGGGCGCTCGGCCACTCGGCTGGTGGGGGCTCGCTCGGGGCCGGCCGGCACGCGGCGGTGATTAGTGGGGGATCCGCGGGGTCGCCGGCGCAAAAGCGAGAGGGGGCGTTTCGTTTGGAGCCTCCTAATTATAGCCGTTTGGGTGGTGCGGTGCGGCCTGCGGCCTACGGCGTGTGGGTGCGGCGCCCCCCCGTGGCTCATATCCATCGCCCCGGGCTGAGAGGCTTCCGAGCTGGGCGATTTTGTCTTGTGCTCACGCTGATGGGGAACAATTCCTAGCCTAGGCTACGCTAGGTAGTAGGTACCCATTGTTGATAGCGCCACTAGTGGCGCTTCATGTACGTATTTGTGTACGATTTTTTTTTCAAAAGATGTGTTTTTTTGTGTACGAATTTAGTCGCGAGATGCTTAGGTAATCCTGATGATGATGCTTGCTGGTTGACACGGTCTGTTTAAACGCCAGCTTGGTGGTGTCTTTTTTTTTATTATAAAGGAGGGGATTACGAGAACATGGTATTATTAAATGACACTTGTAGTACTTGTGAGCAAATCTGGTCGATCATTCTGGAATAATAAAAGGCTCCGATAATTGCCGAGTCTTGATCACAACGTCTGAGAGTTTGTAGTGGCACGATGGCATCCAGTATCTCAGCCCTTTTGTTTCGGTGGAAGAAAACAACAACGTGACCTTTTCCCCTATGGTTACCAGCGAATCTGGTATGATAAATAATCTGGCATCAAGATTTACCACGGAGCTCAGTTCCATGGCGACGAAGACAATCTGAACTGAACCTGGGATCAATGTGACGACGCCAAGGCATCCCCCTCTGCAAACTACTGCTACCGCGCACAAGATTTGCTTCCTCCCTTCCGCAGTTCCGCTCGCTATCGCTGGTAGTGGTTATTGCTATCCACATTGCGCATTGGCAGCAAAGTTGCCGTATCCCCCCTGTCATCATAATCCTCGTCCGCCTCCACTCCAGACTCCACCAACCCAAAACGATCGATCTCAGGGGCACGCCTCGCACCTATTTGCGGCATCGTATTCGCGAGAGCCAGGACCAGACTTCCCTTGCCCGGCCCCCCCTCCCCCAACAGGCCCCAAGGGCATCTTTCGCCACTGACTGCCTGACTGGGACGAGAAATTCGTGAAACATGTGTCCCAGGCCACAGAACTCCCCCAAAGTTCTCGCGTCTTGCTCCGGATCTTCTTTTCTTTTCAACCGAGACGGCCGGTATCGTGTTCGTGCTCCTGGGCCGGAGGTTTGGCCGGAGCCTGCCTGGATTTTTTTTTTTTGCAGCGCTAGCACGGCTCTACTAGGTTTGGCCGGTATCGTGTTCGTGCTCCTCATTTTTGCAAGCCGATCGCGCCGCGGAGCGAGGAGCGCGAGGAGTGGCTGCTTCCTGGAACACCGTACACCGGTCCGAACAGTAGTATAAACTAGTTGTGCTGCAGGCTCTCATCAAAAGAAAAAAAACGTTCACAAAAAAAAAGAAACTAGTGGGGCTGGAGGGGCTCGTCCGGCGACGGTTGTTTGGTACGGCGTAGCGTGGCGTAAAAAAGGGAAACGGGGCAAAAGGGATGTCTCCGTTCGATCCCCTTGGCGTCGTCTGGCTCTTCTACCTCGTCAAAGACTCCAAGAAGCTAGCTAGCTTAGTGCGCAACGCTGATGCGCTAGCGTAGCAAAGCTACACGGCGACCTCCTGGCAGAAGACGACTCAATAATAATCCGTAGTAAACTGTCCACTGTTTTTATTAACGCGTGTAATTTTTGTTGTTGTTGCGAGAAGCATTTCCGTGTACTATTGCCGTGTTTCTTTGGAGTTGGAGAAATTTCTCCAGCCCTTTGACCAATACTTTAGGGTATTAAATCAAGTCAGTTTATAATACTGTTTTCACAGCATTGCACTATTTCACGAGACCTATCTAATAAGGCCTTTGACCGCACGATTAGAGGATGGTTACTGTAGTATTACTGTAGCAAATCATGGACTAATTAGGCTCATTAGATTCGTCGCGCAAAGTTGCACCCATTCCTAAAAGAGTTTTGTAAATAGACTTCGTTTAGTACTCCATGTATACGAGATTCTCTTCGGAGATTCTTCTCCTGGAAGTTGTGAAACACCCTTGGCACTACCAGCAACCAAAAGTGCCATGCCTGATGCCTCTTTCCGTCGTTTTCTCCCTGTCTCAAAGCACCATGCCTTTCTTCTCACACACTACTTTCCCGTACGCTACTCGCGCTTTCTATGACGAGGATATTAGCGCGTGACAATTCAAGTTTTATACGACTACAAGTCTACAACTTCATCAGATGCTGGCTTGATGGATCTGATGCCTGCCCCTGAGACCGCGCGCGCAAGCAATCATCAGGAAAACGCATGGAAATTACCAGCCGCAGCTACAAATCGATCGAGCAACCCACCCAAGAGTGGACTCGAATCTCGATCATGCTGCTTGCTGCGTGCCTGTGTTGTTGCCGGTCATTTTCGCCGGGAGAAAAATGGCGCCGCCGCATCGCCAGTGGCGCTCCATCAACAAGATCGACAGGCACGCACTACGCCTCGATCGGCTTCGCACTCGCATTGCCCGCACTGCTGGACTGCGTGCCTGGTGGTGATGGTCTGATGGACTTAGTGGCTCCTGATCATAAACCATAAAGGCGAAATCATGCGCACCCACGGACAAAAACCTCCACAGACCGGCACCGAAATACCAGCGACGCTTCCGTCCCGTCTTCGTCTCTAATTAACCTCTGTCAATCTGTCATCAAGCCCTGGAATTAGGAAAAGGGATAGCGTTGGTACGAGATGACGTACACGGACGTGATTCCCTGGAAGCGGTCAGATGGCCATTCGTCGGAGAGAGATGCCCGGGCCGGCCATGGCCATCTACAGCATGTGTCTTATATCGAAGTGATGCCAAGCTAAGCGCGTTGATCCAAGTGGCGTTTTCTTGATGCATCGGCAATCCACCATCCGGGGTTCCGAATGATCTCTCTCGAAACGAGCAAAACGGACCAGGTGGTTGCTTATCAGCTTATCTTGTATGCCGATTCAGGCATCAGGCCGGTGCCAGCCAGCCAGGGAATGAAACCGAAAGAAGAAGAAGTTGAAGAAGAGGAGAAATGGCGCGCGCACACGTTGATGAGGGGTGAAAATGGTGATGAAAATTCCCGACCGACCGAGCTTCGTTTCTGAGAAAATGATTTCGTTTCCGATCGTTTTCGATACAACCTAAATATAAAACTTGGTATTTATAATCGATTTCACTTCTAAATTGCATTTCTCATAAAATAGTTGATTTTAAAAATATGATAATTATCTTTCGACCGAGCTTCGTTTCCGATAGTGTGATTTTGTTTCCGATTGTTTCCGATCGTTTTCATCCCTCGTAACAGTCGGCATGAATTTGGAATGCAGCGGCATGGCGATCGCGGTGTTATGAATCTGCGTGCTCTCTTTTTTCATTGTCACACAGGACGGACGCATCGCATCAGCCAGCACCACCGAGGCGGTAGGAAAAGGCCAGATGGATCTGGACGGTTCGGCGGGCACGGCACGGGCGCATGCACGAAGACACTATTGGCAGATTCCGTCCATGAGCGTGACGTGCTTACGCTAGTTATCCACAGGGAGCACGGAGACGCAGTAGTACTCTTGTTTTTGCAGCGAGGCTAGCTAAGACCTGCCCGAGATAACAACAGTTCCGGCCACATGACATGTACCCCCATGAACTCCCCATGGAGAGAAGAGAGAGAGAGAGTCATGGCATGGAGGCTCCATCTCGATTATGCACTACACCACCTCAAATAATGCTTTGCCATCATTATCATCATTTTTCTTGCCACCTACCTACTTGTGTCATTGTGTGACGACGTCTGTGTTGATGGCGCATGTTGCCTTGCTAATCTCGCATTATTAATTTGGCAGGTGAGCTGAGGGCCTGAGGCCTCCAGCCGCAGCACGCAGCAGAGAAGCACACGAGCTCCTGAAAGGGACGTACTCCATTGAATACTGCCGTTTGGTGCTCTGATGGACTCTGGTTACGCCGAAGCATATAGAAGTATATACTATTATGGCTGTAGTATGCCTGGGGTCGATGTGCTTGCCTTCGTCCTGTAGCTGTAGGCACCCTCTGCAAGCTCTTACTTGGCTGGCGCTTTCGATCGGCATCACGGAAGGCATTACTTGGCAAGTCATCATAAGATAGCCTGCATTTATCCAAAAGCGAATGAAGCGATATTATTGTAGGCCATATCCGCCATCGTCCCTTGAACACCATTCGAATAGCTCATCGATTCAGAGTCAACGAAAAAAAAGAAGTATTATGCATCATCCGAAAAAAGCAAGAATTCCGCAGAAATCAGCCTTACATATAGAAATGCTGTATCCATCTAATGCACTTAACAATGCAGTCTTCGCCGTCAGTCAACCGCCATTCATCAAGAGCTCAAGGCGCGAAGAAGAAAATGGTTGTTTACTCGGCATTATTGC
>OAMR01000001.1:7069154-7116000 GCA_900205405.1 Echinochloa crus-galli | reverse complement strand
TGCCTTCGTCCTGTAGCTGTAGGCACCCTCTGCAAGCTCTTACTTGGCTGGCGCTTTCGATCGGCATCACGGAAGGCATTACTTGGCAAGTCATCATAAGATAGCCTGCATTTATCCAAAAGCGAATGAAGCGATATTATTGTAGGCCATATCCGCCATCGTCCCTTGAACACCATTCGAATAGCTCATCGATTCAGAGTCAACGAAAAAAAAGAAGTATTATGCATCATCCGAAAAAAGCAAGAATTCCGCAGAAATCAGCCTTACATATAGAAATGCTGTATCCATCTAATGCACTTAACAATGCAGTCTTCGCCGTCAGTCAACCGCCATTCATCAAGAGCTCAAGGCGCGAAGAAGAAAATGGTTGTTTACTCGGCATTATTGCTGCCCCTAACATGTACTAATCAGGATTATCCTTGTCAGGGCAGTTTGTATAGATCGACCAGCGCGCTTCGTTTTAAGAAGACGACACTCTGAATAATTAAACAACGATTCATATAGTTCTTCTCCAACGACTAGTTTAATTTAATTTACTACACCAATAGGCGAGGCCACGCATAGGCTTCATCTGATTGGGCTCGGACACTTGATCCGATCAACAAGGAGCATGCATGTCCCTGTCGCACGCGGGTTGGCAGCGTCGCAGGTTAATTCAAACGCCAAGTGGAATCATATCAGCAATGAAATGAAATTCAGGGTTGCCTAGACTGTAACAAGTCTGTAACTACAGACTTTTGCTGCCCGTTAAGCTTGTTTGTAGCTGGGGCGTGACGCGACGGGTTGATTGGCCGGTGACATTGTTATATCTGTGGCCGTGCCGGTCGTCGTGGCCTTGGACACTATGGACAGCGATTGCTGCCTTGGATTGGTCTCTTTCGTTTGGACGACGTGTACGGCCCGTGGCAGGATCCAAAGGCCGGGCTTGCCGTTGATCCGTAGTAGGATACTGGTGTGACCTGATATTATATGAGCGGTTTGGAATTTGGGTGTGGGGGAGGTCGCAAATGACAAGGCCAAGTCCAACTGGTTTGAAAACTTTGGTATGACGACGGTACGTATTTGGATTTTCTGTTGCAGACCGCATGTTTGAGCTGCCATTATTGCTGCTCTTTTTTTTTTGCGGCGCTTGGTTTTTTTTCCCGACCGTTTTTTCTGTTAATTATCTTTTCTTTTCACGGCTATATAAAAAGGTGACTCAACTCGTGCGCGCCCTATCTCAGTCACACACTCACACGTGTTATATATAAGTAAATTTCTGAGAGCACTCGCGTGTGTGAATTGCTTGGTTTTCCCTTTCCCAGCTATCTTGTTTTTGCCGGCGTGCATTCGGGGTGCGTGCGAGTCCGATCCAATCAAAGATTGCTACAATTCGATGGGGCGATCTATTTGTTCGTCTCCGTCTGCGATTACAAAAACGACAGCCTAATCCTGTCCCAAGCTGAAATAAACAAGGTATATCAATCGAAGAGATCAAAGTTTGTTCTGCAGACCCAAGGTCCGGAGACAGGTGGAGAAAACGAGAGGGGCCGTGGGGGAGGCCGGCCGGAGACGTCGCTGTCTGTCTGGGCCAAGGAGGAGGATGCATCACGAAATCCGTGGCTGGGCCGAGGCCTGCGAGTCCCGCACCAGCGCACTAAATAATATCCCCTCCACCGGGCTCGGCGTGCTCGGCGCGTCGCCGTCGTCCGCTCCGCCTCATCCGACATCCGCCACCGCCGCACAAGCACTCACCGCCGGCACTGTTCGGTGTTTGCTTTCAGCGTTCAACGCAGGTCTGCCTGCTTTGATTACGGCGTTCACACCCGACGACGATCCGTGACACCCACACGAGTGACTGATCACCGCACCTCCTTTCCTGACGGGGCAGCGAATCAGGAATGTCCCGGCCATGCCATGCCGTGGGAAGGAATATCCATCCACACTCCACGGGATCGTGGTCCTGTATCGTATCGGCAACTAGTACTGTGGCCTGACCTGCGAGGACACAGGACAGGGACGGGTGCGCACGGCCACGCATGCTACCACGGGAGCTGCTAGCTACACAGGACAACTTGACCAACGTTGTCACGACAGAGATACTGAAAGCACCATCATTGGGGGACCCTTTTTTCTTTGGGGTGGACGAACTACGAAGTAGGATCGATGCAAGGTCAATGGGATATAGCTGTACTGTGTATTGAGACATGTTACGTGCCACCATTCTGAAAGTAAGCGTATCAACTATCTGAAAGTATCTGCTGGGCCATTTGGAAATACCGAAACAAAGCTTGCTTTGACAAAAAACTAATCAAAAGCCCTATGAAGCTGGTAATACATACATGTTCTTTTATGGTTTTTTGGGCAGGTCTATACAAGGTGGAGGTCCAAGGTAAGATCCTAGATGGGGTGAAGGTCATGTTGGCGTGTGCTCACAGAGTTCTGGCGCGCCAATCTACAAGGACGCTCCCTCTTCTTCCTGCAGCTACCGATGATGGCATGGAGGATGACGAGGGTCAGTGATGAGTGATACAAAAGCGGGAGGAAGGAATCTGGATCTTGTGCAGGCTGTCGTAGGTTGGGTTGTAAGCTTTTGTCTGTGGTTACAAAATGTAATAGTGACAATTGTAGCTTCTCGTGGGTTGCTCCTGGGCACCTGGGAATCCTGGGTGTTCTGGAGTTCCGAGGGTCTAGCTTGAATCAGGTTAGATTTCTCTCGGGAGACAGGCGTTTTCTTCTCTTTTGGTCTGCTTCTGTATCCCAAACTTCGGTATTTCCGTTTCGTAATGGAAATGGGGCAGCGCCTCGTCTCGAAAAAAAAACTATCTGAAAGTAAGCGTAACAAAGTCTAGCTGTGCTGTGCCTGGTCACAGTGGCGGACACAGGCCTAGGGCCACCTGGGCCATGACCCTAGGCGTGGGCCAAAATTTTCTACTAACTTTACTGTAGCAACAAAGAGGCCCAACAGCTATTTATGAATTGGGCCGTGGACTGGCCCTAGGCCTTGGGCCATCCATCCGCCCCTGCCTGGTCATACTGGATTCTATAGACTAAAGTAGATGTTTTCTTATTCTTATTCTATTGCTGGACTCGTAGAATTTGTTTTTTTTTTGAGAATTACTCGTAGAATTTGTTTTTTAGCACAACTCGTAGAATTTGTTGCCAGTGGTTCGTTAAAAGGAAAAACATTTTGTTGCCACTGCCTGGGCCCTGTGTGTTGGGCTAGGCCGCTCGGCCAGGCTGGATTGGACGACTTGTCCGCGGGCTCAAATTTCGATCCAGCCCAATAGTTTTAGACCAAGTGAAGAAGAGTGGGCAGACACATAGAGCCCAAAAAAGCCCATACACAAGCCCAGTTCACATCCCGTCATCTCGTCGCGTTACGACTTGGTTCTCTCCAAGGGCGGGAAATCCAAAATCCGCTCAAAATCTCCCCCACCGGCTCCGCGTCTCCACCACCTTCACCCTTCCCCATTTCCCCCCAATCCCCCAAACCCTAGAAAAATCTCTCGCGCGCAGCTCGGTCCGCCCGCCATGAGCGCCCCTATGGAGATCACCTTCTCCGCGCCTCCACCCCCTCCGGACGCCGCGTGCACCGTGATGGCGCCCTCGTCCCTGGTGCCTGCCGCCGCGGTCTCCTCGCCGCCACCGCCGCCGCCGCCGCCGCCGCCGCAGCAGCAGCAGCAGCAGCAGGCGGCAGCGGAGGCAGTGGCTGTGGTTACTCCTAACCCTGTGGAGGACAGGGTCCTCGTCTCAGGTGAGTGCTGCTACCCCCGCGTTTGGCCATCATCCTAGCAATTTCGACTACGGGTGGCAATGACAACTTGACATTGCTGATTTCGTCTGATTCCCATTTTCTAATGTGCCTGTTGCAGTTGAAGTATTGCTGCACGCCACGAGCGCGGCTCGCCACGAGGACGTCCAGGTGGCGGTTGAGAGGTTCTGCTTGATCTCGCTAGACTTTTGTTCTGAAAATACTCTTGTCTTGTACTGCGATTTGGTGATGTAGTAAGACCGTGTTTGGTTCCCCGCCTCACTTCGCCAATGCTACAGTACTCACGCCATGCTACAGTTGCGCCACGCTACAGTAAACAGCAGCAACAGTAAATTTGTGTGGTGTTGGTTTTTTGCGCCACAACCTCTGGCTCGCCACAGCGTGGCGTGGCGTGGTTTGGCCAGCGACCAAACACGCCCTAATGTCCTTGAAATTGAAAATGTGTAAGGCTTTGCTTCAAGGAAGCATTGACGGTCTTATTTTGCTGTGAGTTAGTAGAATGTGTGGGGAGTTGCTTGCCTCATAGTAACATATTTCTGGAGGAAGCAGCGGAATGCAACTAGCTGAAAATAATGTGGCAAACCAGGATTTAATTTCAATAGTCTCTGATAGGCTCCCAGTGTGCACCCAAACGCTAGGCAGACAACTATCAGAGCAAATGGTGAATATGCAGTATAAACGTCAAATAGACAGTTTGTACACAATTTACATGGTTTTGCATAGCGTTAACAAATATCTATGTACCATTAACCAGTTCAGTAACAGAGAGCAGCGCAGACCAACACCTGCCATTGCCATTCGCAGATTAGTGATCGGAGTGCAGAGCACATAGCTGGAGCAAATTTAGAGAGAAAAATATCAAACAATTTTTAAGTTCTGTGGTTGATTTGTAGTTAGGTTGATATTACTGGCTTGTCAAATGCATAGGCAGTCATTCGAAAAAGTAATCACCATTGGCTTACTGCAATTCTGGAAACAATAAATGTTCCCTAAATCCTGTCACCGCTATCCCGTTAGATTTATAATGACAAAAGGTTTTGCTCATTCTTATCATTTATCAACATGTTAATTGGAGCTATAAAGCCATGGATTCACACAGTTTCCTGAAGATTTTCCCCTATTTTAATACTAGCTTGTAGGTGCTTTATTAGAACTTTGTGCTGTAACTGTCATCGTCTCTCATGTGGCATTAACTTTATTGTTGCTCATTCAAGAATTTTTGTACTTGCTTGCTCAATCAGGATGCTGGAAGCTCGAAGCTTAAGCTATGTTGATGGTCCTGTGCCGATTCCTGCTGATAATTCGTTTCTTCTTGAAAACGTCAAAAGGATCCAAATCTGTGACACTGGTATGATCATTCACTTACACCGTGAAGTATTCTTACTTGTCCTCTATTACCCATGACATCTTTGTTCTGAGTGCTAAGTATTTACGCAGATGAGTGGGTTGAGAATCACAAGGTTCTCTTATTTTGGCAAGTCAAGCCTGTTGTGCATGTGTTTCAGGTATGCGACCCTTAATGTCCGTTGCTTAATCATTTGTAGTTCTACCAAAATTCCAAAAGTGATGTCATTTTTTGTATGCCAATATGCTGCCATGTTGGTTATCTTTCTTCTTAACTCAGCAACATGCTATAGCTGTTTTACCTGGACTTCACATTGTATGTTCACCACTGCTGAATATTAGCTCTTGTTGTTTTGAGTTCAACCTAACACTTGGTTTTCTGGGCACGTTCTGCATCTTAACTTTGATCCTTGAATGGTTTTGTTCCAAAACAACAATTGTTCCATATCATGTATCCAATTCAATATACTCACGTTGGTCCAGATTTGTTCACCTCAAACTCATTTGATTATGTTGTAGCTGAGTGAAGATGGTCCTGGTGAGGAACCAGGCGAGGATGATACACTTTCAAGCTTCAATGAGTGGGCCTTACCTGCCAAAGAATTTGATGGTTTGTGGGAAAGGTGAATGTTGTTTATCCTTAAGCATCTTAATCTCCATCTTCGCCCTGTACTCCCGTGGATGATCTCATTGGTACTTGCAGCTTACTATATGAAGTTGGTCTCAAGCAGAGGTTGCTGAGATATGCTGCCAGTGCTTTGCTTTTTACTGAAAGAGGTGTGGACCCATGTCTAGTTTCATGGAACCGGTGAGCATCTGCAACATTGTTATACACAGTTGTGGCCTTTACTGAAGAAAAGACAGAGTAAAAGCTTGTGTATATAGTTAAACCAATTCTTCATTCTTTCAGTTTTTACAAATGGCAGGATTGTACTTTTGCATGGTCCACCTGGAACAGGAAAGACTTCATTGTGTAAAGCACTAGCACAGAAACTTTCTATTCGCTTCAAATCAAGGTCTGTGGTTCTGTGCTGAATGAGATACATGATCCTTTTTGTATTAAATATGTGGTATTGATTACTGACACTTTTTATACTAGGTATTCTATGTGCCAATTGATTGAAGTGAATGCTCATTCATTGTTCAGCAAGTGGTTTTCGGAAAGTGGAAAACTGGTATGCCTTTTTGTGCAAGCCTCATAATCATACGTTCACATGCTTAATTCACTTAAGCATCTAATTGAACTTGGGTTTAATATGGGTGCGCCTTTTCTGCATGAGCTGGAAATACAGTGTTCTTATGGTCCATTATTTAGTTTTTGCAGTGAATTGTATCTAAGTATTCACTTACGTAGTTACATTTAAGTTTAACACTGGACGATCTATCCATTGTCCTTTAGGTAGCCAAACTTTTCCAGAAGATCCAGGAGATGGTGGAAGAAGAAAGCAACCTGGTATTTGTATTGATAGGTATGTTCTTTAGTGACAACTGAGAATTCAGCGTTCTATAGGAAAGCTAACCCAAAGCTGATGAAACAGCTGTGCGAGCTTTCACTGTTTGGTCTGAGACTCTGAGTTAAATATACGAGTCCACCCTCTGATCCGATCTTGCCTGTGCAATTGCTCATGGATCAATGAATTATCACAACAGTTTATATTATGTGTGTATTAATTTTGTCTTGGAGAACTTTTAGAGTTCATAAGCTGAATTTGTATTGAATCCAGCTCAGTTTCACTTAACCTCAGCATTGCCTCCTGGCTGAAGCAAGCAACACAGTAGCACAAATAGCACTCTTATAGTCTTATAGAGTGCTATCTAAACCTTGAGAAAATAGTATACTTGATTTTGCTTCATGCTATGTATTTGGAACTCAATCTTATGTATGGTGTGTATATTGTAGATGAAGTTGAAAGCCTTGCTGCTGCCAGACAAGCTGCCATATCTGGCTCTGAACCTTCAGACTCCATTAGAGTAAGTTTTCATCATTTTGTTTTGCTGACCATTTATGATTTTGCTAATGTTTACATTATATTCTTTCCTTGTGCAACTTCAGGTTGTGAATGCACTGTTAACACAAATGGACAAACTGAAGTCTTGGCCAAACGTTATCATTTTGACAACATCAAATATCACTACAGCAATTGGTATTACATTTTCTGGCATTTAACTATTAGCCGCAGGGCTGTGATCAACATCTTGAGAATCACATGTTATCAGTTGGTTGAGTGAATCCCTTTACTATTAGAAAGTAGTCATGCAGTCACACATGAGAGCAAAGTTCCTACTTATTGTAATTGAAATTGTATCACAGCTAAAGTATAACTTGTTGCCAGCAAAAATACAAATCAGATGTGCTTTGTAGCCCTTTTATCTGTTGGATCAACAGCAGTCCAAATTCAAAGTGTTTTTTTATGAACTCAGTGATTTGATTTCACTGTTTATTTCTGTTAACAGTCAAACACTGTAGACTTCTCAAACAGTAATATTGTTGTCTTCTCAAACAGTAATACTGTTGTCTTCTTGAATAGTAATATTGTTGATATACAAGGATGTCTATGATTGGCAATTGCTAATTATTGTCTACTGGCAGATATTGCGTTTGTTGATAGGGCAGACATTAAGGCATATGTTGGACCCCCTACGCTTCAAGCGCGATACGAGATCTTGAGGTCATGCATACAGGAACTTTTAAGAGTTGGTATTCTTACATATCCTCAGGTATGTCCTGTTTCGCCAACCTGGTGCCCATGATGACACTTGTTCATTTTTCGTACAATTTAACTGTCACCGTCTCAGAATACCAGAGTCCTTAGGACTACTTTGACCTTGCAGTAGCAGCACTTGATACGAGCAAATCCTCCTTCTGGTTTTTAGATAATATCGCTTTACTTTTCAACTTCTTGCAATCTCTTTGGCCTTGAAAATGTTATCTTTCTCCAATTATAGGGCGGTAGTGTGCCATGTATTCTGAACTATTCGACCCTGAAGGAGAAGAAGCACTGTCCTGAGGCTGCAGAACCCCATGGCGCATTTCATCTCTCGAGTCTACTCTATGAAGCCGCAGAACTCTCCGAGGTAAATAATGAAGTTGACCCACATGCTATTTGCTGTATCCAAGGCTCTCCATCTGATTGGCAGTGGTGGTTCATTTCTCTTTTGCAGGGACTCAGTGGCCGGTCATTGCGGAAACTTCCTTTCCTGGCACATGCCTCTGTAGCCAACCCTTCGTGTTGTGATGCTTCTACTTTCATGCACACATTGATACAAACTGCGCAAAGAGAGATCACGGAGTCGCGTGGTTAGTTCAACCTTGAGGCCTTGACTTCTTTTGCAAGAGCAAAATGCTAACAGTTCATTCCAAGTGCCATGCCCCTGAATCCCAAATATGGTCAGGATAGATGTACAATTATCCAAGGTTGCTAAAAGTGGAAATCCATTCCATCTCTAGGGTTACTCTAGGAGTTTCAGAAGGGATGCAATCGGTGCATCCCTGCCTGTTGTCTCAGTACATCTGGTCGTCTGTAAATCTTTACATGGCGCGATAATCTGTACGTGGTGCTGTCGTCCCATGAAAATTAGTGTTATACTTGAAATCAGGGTTGTTTCCTTCGCTGCAACTTGGAAGCAAATTGTTGTCTGTTGTGTATATTGTACAGGACGGTTTTCCTGCTGCCCGTTTTTGCATCTTGCGCGTTAGATGGAAACGAAGTGGTGCATTTTTGAAGTGGAAGTATGGGAGTACGGGAGTATACGAAGGGGTGGGAGTACATCAAGTGCTCTCAATTCCATCACCAAAGATATAATAGGATCTCAATTCTCTTTTGGAGCCATTATAAGCTTAACATTCCTTTTCGGCCTGATTAGTTACTACATCATCATACACGAATCATGATCCATATACCGTACACAGGGTGATGATATAACAGAACACAGCATAACAGTGCCGCGTTTTTTAGCTTTAACATCGTGACTAGCTGATTGAATCCGTCCTTAACCAACAGTTACACTTACACCAGTCAACTCAAACTACCAACAATTCAGCATACATCGACTCTATCAATGACCGCATCTACATAATGGAACCATGAGTTAATCTACATAAAGGACATACGAGAGAATGCTCAATAAAATTCGCATGGCAAGCAGTCATCTGGTTTACATCCAGGGTTTCACCTCTGGGCTGCTTTTGTAGGGTCATATGTGCCGGGATATGGTGCTGTCGGTGGTGCTGGCGGCGGTGGAGGTGCTTGTGCTGCATTTGCGGTGCCACTGGTCGGCTGAACTTGCCCAGCAGGATATCCCGTGCTAGCAACCGTGCCATACATGTTTGCAGCATCTGTTGGTGCACCGCTGCTTATGGTCTGTGGAGGCACAGCATAGGCAGCAGGATAATTGGGCACAGCACTTTGCGCATATCCCGCAACTGGATAGCCTGAGTAACCAGCATATGCGTTAGCTTGTGCAGCATGCATTTGGTATGCAGCAGCATCATAACCATAGTATGCCCCAGCTTGGGTTCCCTGTTGATACGCCGCAGGCTGGGTTCCCTGCTGATACGCCCCTGCTTGGGTTCCCTGTTGATAGGCCGCAGGCTGGGTTCCCTGCTGATACGCCCCTGGCTGGGTTCCCTGCTGATATGCCCCTGGCTGGGTTCCCTGCTGATATGCTGTAGGGTAATTGGCATATGAACCATATGGGTTTGTAGCTGCTGCTGACACTGCTGTAGCCTGTGCTGCCCCAGGCTGTGAAGCTGCCACATGTGTACCAGCCGCTTGTGCTGCTGCTTGAGCTGCAGCTGCTGCTCATTGAAAGAATCAGATGAAACCAAGAACATTAGAATGTGCCATTATACAGAAAAAGGTGAAAGATATGTATGCAAGTATATCTCAAGTCAAATTATGTTCACATGCACAGAAATGTAATTATTCAAAATTCTCCAAAAACTACACATGCAAATTGCAAAGGTCTCCTCTACAGTAGTACAGTCTACACATTAGAAGCATAGAACTACAAGGCAATTTTTGCCCTTGATAAGCGCTCCTATATACTTTCAACTATGATACTAATGCCCAAAATAAAATGCTTGAGATGACAAATAAAACACTAAGTTTAGCCAACATCTCCTCAGGTAAGTATGAGAAAAGGAGAAAAACTATCACGTACGTCAGCAACTTAAAGTTCCCCAGTTAAGCTGCCCAACAGAAATCAGCCAGTGTGCCAAATTCGCTAGAGAAGTTGATGCCAACCAACCACTTTTGATGCACATTGACTTTAAAGGTTTGATATGTAACTTATGGCTACCTTCAGAACTGTCAACGTAATTCTACAGTTACCGGAGGAAAATCTGACAATAGTTCTAGGATTGATGTGTCATAACAATTCACCAAATGTTCAGTTGTAGTGGCTACTACACATTGCGCTAAGCTGCTACGACTGTTTTGACTAATTTTTCAGAATATGGCATGATGGAAAATAAGACTCAAATTGTTCCTAGATCCGTTGATCCACCGTTCTAAAAGTTTTAGGTTGGATCTCCTACTTGACTTTCCAAATGCAATTAGTATATAATCATATTGCATTAACATCTTCGCCAAAAAATATATTGCATTATAACATTAGATGGGTCCATAGGTCAATGCTCATGAGACCTGTATTTCATTCATTTCATCACTAACAACTTTCTTGGTCATTTTGTTGTCCACTAACTGTGCTCTGAAGCCCTCGACAGCCAAAAACTTGATCAATGATTACAGGTAAACAGATTAAATCCCCTAGGTGGGGATACTTCAATTTATTTCTGCAAATCATGCTGCTCATACAGGTTAGAGACTGTCGGTTATGGACACAGTATGCCAATACAACATGGGATCTATCATCTATGCATGTTAAATTAAGACCTACAAATAACACCATACTGCAAATACTGTTGATGGGAAGCCATTAAACAGATAGTTGACATTGTCAGAGTCACACAACTAGGTAATAACTTTGAAAAATATTCACCACTAATCAAACACAAAACAGATTGAAATAGAAATGATGTTGCCCATCTAAGAATACAGCATAGTAAGGAGCAAAAAAAAAAAGAATACAGCATAGTAACGTTCCACACAACATAAAAATGAAAGGGAAGGAGCGTAAAGGGCAGGTAAAACATTAACAGAATTAGAACATTTACCCTGTGCCCGCCTTTCGGCATTTGCCACATCAGCACGTAACTTCTCAGCCTGTTTAGTCATGGTTATCAAGTTTATTTCCATTGTCCGCATCTGCTCAACTTGCTTGATGTTTGTATTTTTCTCGAATTCAAATTGAGATCTGCCAATGGAAAGGGGATAACACAACATATTAACAAAAGTTTACCACCAAAGCTCAAGTTGGTACGAAAAAACATAAGGACAATTCTCACAAACCGTAGAGTATGATGCTCTTTCCGTAGCCCATCTAACTCAGCAAGCAATTCAGGAAGGCTTTTATTGTCACCTGAGGCAGATAGTTTCTGTAGTTCTTTATTCACATTCTCTATCTCAAGGGTTAGCATCTGCCTTTCACCAATAAGTCTCTTTGCCTCCGTATGCACTTGGTGAAGCTCCTTCTTCACTGTACCACCACTTTGTATGTCTGCCTCCATCAATCTGATTCTCTCCAATAAATCTCTAATCTGCAGATCAGTCTCTGTCTGAACTTCACCTAGGTCAGTGCGAATCAATTGCATTTCTTTCTCCGTATCAACAATGTCCTGCCTCAAGACCACATGGCTTGCTGCTAACCGCTGATTCTCCATGATAAGCTTTTCTACCTCTGCAGTCTGCATGGCAAGCTTGTTCTCCAGCATCTCCAGTGTGGATGAAGGGTGCGGTGAATGGCCAGAGAGGCTGCCTGCAGCGAAGGAGCCATGGCGCACCAGACCTGGAGCTTGGGCACTTAGTCCATCCAGGTGTCCACGATGAGCCATTATCCTGAAAAAGTGAATGCCATTAATAGGAAAGCTGAAAAAAGAAGGTGCTTTCAAAAAATGCAAGTGATAATTAAATATATATAATTCCATGGCAACCTCCAGAGACTAAACGCTTAGTAAATTTTGCATTTATAATTATTATGTAAATTGCGTTGACACCAAAGAAGAGTTTAACCCAATTCTTTATTTTTGTCTTAGTGAATCCCAGTTTGACATTAGAAGTATATACTTGATGGCCTTTGAACTCATCGTTAGGATCTGGATACATCAACTGCAGCCATTTTAAGGTCAAATAACGCATGGAGGGCCACAGGGAGGGGACTAAAACCATATAATTAGCATTGAACTCTGAATACTTACACTGCTTTATCCAAGATGTTCCATTAAAGTGATTTGATTTCAGGTTATGGCATCCCATGAAGCTCGGATCATCTAATCACATACCACACATTTCCTCTCAGGTAGCACGATCTCTTCAGATATAGCACACATGGAAACACAAACCACCAACAGAATGACAAAAAAAAAATCAAATCGAACATGGACTATTGTCTGAGACAACCTGACAGGATAAGCAGATCGGCCAACCCCTTAGCAGCCCTCTACGACAGATGTATCAGGCCCGGGGATTGTACGCAGGAGCGGACACAATATAGGACATGGGTGTGCATATGGACACCTAATATTTTTTTGCAAAAAGAACAGCACCAAATTGGGTAGCTTTAGCTGCTAACATCACCATTCTATTTATGTGACATATAAAAATTTTATGAGAAGAGGTAAAACTCTCCCGTTTCTTTTTACAAGACATATTAGGATTTGAGAAAGTCTTCTAAAGTATATTTGACAATTATTATTTTACATTACAAAAATACATCATCAATCACTACAAACCAACAACTTACTTAAACACATGTGAAATATGTACCTTTTGTACGATAGACATTTTAACTATTTGATTGATGGTCAAGGTTTACCAAGTTCGAATTTTTTAATTATAATATGGAAGAATCACAAATCTAACCTAGGGTATGCTGTGCCGGTAATCCAATGTACAATTCAATACAATCTAATGAACTATTGGGTATACAACTGTAAAATTCGCTGAGCAATTTGTTACACAAGTATAAAATAACTAAATGTATGATAAGGCATCCCACATAATAGGTTAAATTCAACAATTCGGCATAAGTTTCTTTGCTGAATGTCCCCGAAATTGCATAAATCCGTAGGGAATAGACAGCAGAAAGCTAGGGTTTACAACTTTGCATACCTTGTCAATGCAGCACCAGGTCTTGGATTGGATCCGCGGGCGTTGAGGGCCGAGGTCGAGGCAGGATGGCGAGGACGTGGCGGAGGAGGCGCGGGGGTCGACGTAAGGCAGGAGGCGGAACGCCGGTGAGAATGGTCGGTCGGGTGAGGGAGTTGGCGACCTGGCCGATGGGCGGAGGCGCCGGGCAGCGAGCGGCGGACGACCTCCAAACCCTAGCTAGCAGTAGCAGTGGCGGAGTCACCACCCCTTAAGCCTGCGCAGCGCAGCCGCCCTCCGCTCGTGTGACTCGCGCGACTACAGGAGCCGAACTCGGAAGGAAAGCCGGAAGGGGTTCGAAGGCCTCAAGGAGTTCGTCTCTTCTTACGTATAGATGGGCTGGGCCTATGTTTTGCCGTGGCCCACTGGGCTGAGCTACAAACATATTGCCATCCGCCTGTTTGTGAGCTTTTGGACACTTCAAACTGCTAGGTTTTGGTATGTCCAAAAGCAATGGCCCCAAAAGCTTTGGGTGATAGAATGAAGGCTTCGTTGAATATTTCATCATTGGGTGATAGAATGAAGGCATCGTTGATTATTTCATTAAAAAAGGCTTTCGGTGATTGAATGAATCGAGCTCTTAATCTTAAAACAAAATCGTTGGTAGAGGGACGGTTTATCTGATATGAAATGAACAGGTATACAAATTTAGACTCTGTGCGTCACCATATGCACAGGTAAGGCCGTAAGGATAATGATTATTTCATTATTGGAAAACAAAATAATCCCCTTTGTGCCAACAAAGGTTTGGAGGGCTGGAATGCAACTGCAGCATGCGAGTCACGTGACAATATCACCACAACGAAGGCAGCCAAAAATCAACAGACAGCAGAAGGTGATAAAGAGATAGTGCTCAATGGAGCGACAACAATGGTTTCTAAGAAAATCAAAATTATTTTAGAACCATCAATTCACTTTGTAACTCAAGGTCTTTACCTTGCAACACAGTATCATGCTCGTGGGTTCCTTGATTATTTCTAAACAAAATCTGGAAAACGGATTCCGTGCAATCCCTCCGGATAAATGTGAACCTAAATCTATGTGAAGCAAAATAACACTCAGGGGTCAAGACTAGCCAACTAGTCCCCCCAAAGAATTAACATTTTCCAGTCATGCGCCTGAAATCTAATCCAGGCTGGCAATCACTGCGTCGGTGACTTCCTGCGTGGTGCTGGTGCCACCCAGATCCTTTGTTCTGTATGTGCCTTCTGCAACGACACGCTTCACTGCAGTCTCAAGCCGGTCAGCGAATGACGGGAACTGCAAATGCCTCAACATCATGGCGGATGATAGAAGCAGGGCGACAGGGTTTGCTTTCTTCTGCTCCACGATATTCTCGTTTCCGACATTTCCCGCAGAAGCACCTTGCTCAAAGACAGCATAGTCCTGACCCACGTTACCTGAAACATAATGTGGCATCAAGGGTTAGTAAATATATACTGGCCCTGAGAAAAAGCAAAAACATGCTCCATGTGTGCCACAAAAGGTTTGCACACATTAGAATATATGCACAGTAAGGGAATCAAGTGAAGTTCAAAGTATTATTTCGGAAATAATTGGCAACAAAGAAATCTAAGAGAACTACATTAGTCAGGCAACAGCCAATACTGTGAGATTTCCAAGAAATTTTTGGAGCATCCATTATAAGTATGAAGGGCGTAAACACAATAAATTATTTAGTATGAGGTGCAACCCTACCTCCAGGCATGATACCAGTCCCTCCAACAATACCTGCAGCTGTGTTAGCCACCAAATTGCCATAAAGATTAGGTGTAACCTATGGAGATAATCAAAAGAAAATAAGTTAGAAACCTGTAGGTAATCCTAATCCATGGCTTAAAAGGAAACATTTAAAGTCACTTAAAAGGAAACATTTAAAGTCAGGAAAGGGGAAAAAGAAATGGAATGACAAATTGAAGAGCAGTGAAGTCAGCAACACTGGGCAAAGTTTCTATATTGCATCTGGCTTAGCTTAACAATGATGTGCCCATGTCACTTAACTACTGTAAAAATGGTCATATAGATCATATAAAGTCTCAAGAAATACGATATATCTTCGATAGGTTTGATATGGATATCTCAAAACAAGGAATGTTATATTTATCATATGGCAAGCATGGTACTCAAGCAGAGTGTTTCCAATTTTTCTCATGTTGTCAACAGGGATTTCTGATTTTAACAAAAGAGCAAAATCCATTGGGGAGTCACCACTTAAAAAGTTTAAGGACCCAGATGCTCACTTTGGGAATCTATAGAAAGTTTAAAGACCCCTAGTGCATTTCACTCCTACCAAAAAAGGAACTCAAAACTTGTCAATAAATAAACAAAGAGAAAAGAATTACTCTTTACACAAAAATATATGCTTGCTTTTGTAAAGGTCTAGCAAAATTAAACAGGCCTTCTATAATAACTACTCAACAGTTTTATGGTTTGGACACTGGAACCCCTACTTTGTAACTCAATAATAATTAAAATAACATTTGACAATTTACGATTGTACAAAGTTCAGTGTGGTGAACAAAAGGTAACTGCAAAAGTCTGAAAAGAATGTGGCATTCCAGATTGAATGGTGCAAGATTTGTGTTAATCGGCATCAAATTAACAAGATGATGTTTGCTTTATGTACTGCAGTGACTTTCTTTCGGTTGTTAAGGTAAGCATACTCGAACGCATATTTGGCAATCCTTTCAGAGCAAAACTTTGTGATCACCTAGGAAATCCATTGAGTAAGAGTAATAATAGAGAAAAAGGCTCAGATAAGAATTGAAAAGAAAAACATAATATGGGTGGATTTATTTGAACGGTATTTTCTTAATCGAAGTCTAAGAGAACCTTATGGTACATAAATTAGGACCAAACTGCTTACTTAACTGACAGCAAGAAATTCAAGACAAGTGATTAACATTGTGGATCAGCATATTTTGCTAAAAAGATATATTCATGCATTGGCAAGATTCAAAATCCGTAATGCTGACTTCATGACATGTCACACTACAGTTTGACCAAATAATAACAGCAGTATACTTTACACAAGTCATATAATATACAGAATACACTTACCATGAACTGAAGTAGCAGCTAATCAAAGCTGAGTACAAGGCAAATGCATAGTATACCTAAATACTTAACAGGCCAAAAATGACTTAACCAGTTTATATTGATTAAAATAAACTTATCAATACACATCTCAAGATATACAATCAAAGCACAAGTAGAACACTAAAAGAAAAAAAAAGAATGCTAGAACTGGCAATCTCATAATTAGTAGGACCATAAATTTTCAGACTAATCTTTCATGTGCTCGAACTAGCAAAGCAATAGGATCTACAGCTGCAGCTGCAACCTTATGACCTTATGAGACATGAGTTGACAACTTCTATTGAGCAAGCAGTAAATTGCGGTGACCACAAATTCAGATTAACTCAATTTCACACAGATTGAGCTAAAAAGTTCACTCTCATTGCAAATGATGAAATAAATCATGTCACTACTCAACGGTAGAGAATTTTGATATAGGAAGAAGGAAGCTCCTCTCGTTTAGGAAAAACCGTGGTCTGTAAAATCTAGCAACTGTACACCCTATGCAAGCCCCACGAATTTCATGATAAGATCGGAAAAATCACACAATTCAATCAACGTAAGGTTGGGCGGTAGCGATCCCCCGACGAGGTAACCAACATGGAGGTAAAGGCGAGCGCAATTGACCGTACCTTGAGGCTCTCGACGACCCCGGGCACGACCTCGTGCTCGAGCCCCGAGTACTCGCCCTCGGTGTTCTCCCTGATGACGACGATGTCGACGCCCTGGTGCCTGGTGGGGATTCCGGGGAGGTTGGAGCAGTGGACCAGCGAGGCGTAGAGGTCGAGCTCCTTGCGGAGCTGCATGTTGAGGGAGGAGACCCCGCCGCCGACGGGCGTGGCGAGCCCGCCCTTGATGCAGACCTTGTTGCGGCGGATGGACTCGATGACGGCGGGCGGGACCGTGGGCATGTCGCCGTGGACCTCGTAGGTCTCGAAGTAGACGGGCGCGTGCATCGCCTCCATGACCTGCCGCACGGCGCCCGTGACGAGGGGCCCGATGCCGTCGCCCGGGATGAGCGTGACGGCGCGCGGGGTGCCGTCCCCGGGCCGCGGCATGTAGGTCACCGTGCGCCGCGCGAGGCCGCCGCCGTGGCCCGGGAGGGGCCCCGGCGCGGGCGGGGAGGAGGCGGCGACGAGGCGGCGCAGGAGAGGGGCGGATCGCCGCGCCATGGGTGGGGATGGACGGGGGTCGGAGCCGCGCGGGCGGATGCGAATTGCGATCGCGGAGGCGGGGCGGCGGGGAGGAAAAGGGGAGGTGAGGTGACCGGGAAGACGGGGAGAGAGAGAGAGAGAGAGAGAAAAGAAGAAAGGGAAGGTGGAGATGGTCAGAATGTCAGATGGGTACGTGAGTTGTTTCGCGGTTTAGCCCTCGGGCTGCTCATTAATTGCCACTAATTGACTTGGTTCAGCTTATTTCCCAAGAATACTGGAGGGTCTCTGACAGGTGGTCCCACGCATAAAGGATTTCTGATATACTATCCTAGAGCATTTTCTTTTTGCATTCCACAGTCGAAATGGTACACGAACTTCTATTATGCGTAAAATAAGCGTATTGTTCAGCGATGCCAGATTCTAGGCAAGATTTGTGGCCATCGCCATCAAATTGACACGGCATCTTCTAAAACTTTTCCTAATAATTCATATATTCGAGTCAGATTCAGTTGGCCTTTCCGCGATGACCGATGAGAGCCGATGACAACATGTCGCTATCGTGTGATCGTCATTTATCGAAGTTGGGTTTTGTTTGGTAGAAGACCGGATTAACAAAATTGGGAACAATCTGCTTCAACGCAGCATGAACATCTCCAAGAGTGCTCAAAAAATAGAAACCCAAAATACTGGTTTTAGTAGCTTGTCAAAAATTATTGGGAGTAAAAATAAGCTCATTCTTCAACAGTTTCCAGAAAAATTCAATAGTCCATGGCCCACCTATTTTTTCTACGTGAAAGAATAACTACCGTGGCCTCACCGGCCTTTTTTTTCTCCGAAAAAAAATCCTCTCCTTTTTTCTCTCGGTGGCAGAAGGAAAAAAACAACCGTATGGGAGTATTGGGAGTGTGGAAACTGGGGCTATATTTGACTCAAAATAGCTCTGGTTTTGGGCATGCTAAAATATTGAGCATATATTTAGACACTTGTTGGAGCACTATTTTCTATTTTCATTGCCAAAATTAGTTATTGGGTAGATTTATTGGGCACTTTGAAGAGGAGATGCTCAATTCATAAAGCTGTATATTGCAGCCATCAAGACGGCAATTGCAAAACGATGTCCATCTTCTAATCACAACAGTTGCAACACCTTATAGCATCTCACAGGAAGAAAAAAAAAGCGCAACCATGCACACCTTCTGCCTTGGGACCTTTATGCCCTATCTTTACAGCCTGTCAACCGCCAAACAAGACGAACAGAATGGTTACTGCAGTAGTGCAGTGACAAACACCTTTGATAGTGTTGCTACTAATTTTACTTGAATGAAGCCTTATAATCAGTTGCCTTTTATTAAATAAAGTTTTTTTCTTGGAGAGTACATGCCAAGCATGCTATAGTGAGTTTTGAAGCCCTCTTTTTCTCGAGGTGCAAGTAAATCAGTTACACCAACACAGAACAAGTAATAGTTTGTTTACTAGCAGATGCGTCAAGCTGTTTTTTTTATGTACTTCAAACATAGATACAAGCAACACAAGAAGATATCAGCATTGACAAGAGCGGTGGATAGGGACGGCGGAAGAATTGGGTTGGCCAGTTGGCTAAGCTTTCAAGCCCATGACCATGGTTTGAACCCCGCAATGTGACACTCACTAGGATTTTCAAGTATAGTCACTAATTAAGCGTACCATAGAGAGACATGATCTATAAGCATTCTTATAATGCATGGGTTAACTTAGCCTCTATCCCAACGATGGATTCTCTAGAATGATTTAAGTATTTAACCAGTGGTAAAGGAAGCAAAATAGAAGAAATACTTAGAAGAACAGATAAAATCTTGCACATATCATAATTGATATCATTCGGGGCTTCTTTGGAACATAGGATTCTCAAAATATAAAAATAGCAAAAACACAAGTTTGGAGTTTAGATGAAACTTGCAATCCTATGGGAAATCAAAATGCAGGAAAGCTTGTAAAGTCGACTTTGGATGCAATATAGGAAAAATATATGAACTCAAAGAGAGAGAGAGAGAGACAAAGGAATTTCATGAGGTCCAATCTAATGTTAGTTTTTCTCCAAAATTCTTATAATTCTGAATCCTCCATAGAAATTCTAAAGGAATTTTATAGGATTCAATCCTTGAGAAAAACAATGCTAACCGGTGGCTGATAAGCCAAGCGAACATGCCGAAAACATAGAACGATGCTATATCCATAAAAGGAACGTTATAAAAGATGTCATATGTTATTTCTACACAGGTGCAGCCTATCAAGCTACACTACCTTTTTCGTATGTAACTTCATATCGGCCCTCAGGACGTCGTCAGAGATGCCAGCCAAATCATGTTTATTCTGCACCTTTTAGTAGAGCAAGAAATTCCGTATTGCAGATTATAAAGCCATACATCTTCATTTTCTAAAAGAATGTAAAGCAATATGTTCTACAATAAAATGAACTTGATTCTGTACCCTGTTGACGCACATGGGAGTAGATTACAAAATTATCAACCATCATTCTTAAAACTGAGCTATATTACCTGAGTTTTCTCCCAAAAGATACTACCGGACTTACCTAACTACTACTCCCTCCGTTCCTGAATATCTGTCGTTTTCGCTTCCCGAGAAATATTTTTGACTGAATATATAAAAATATAATTAATATTTATGATACATAATAAATATTACTAGATAGATATTTGAATCTAGTTTTTTAACAAATTTATTTAGAAATTAAAATGTTACACATATTTTCTACAAATCAAAGCAAAGTCATAGCACGGAAACCAACGGCGACAGTTATCTAAGGATGGATGGAGTATGTGCCAATAATCTTCCCGGCCCCTGCAGCCCTGCAGATAAGAAATATTGTTTCATGCTCCAGAAGCGAATTGAAACAATCTACAATTTCAATCCAACATATATAGATATTTCGAGCACAAATCGCACAAAATTTCATAATGGAATTAGTAGCTGCAGGAGCACGACAAGTTTGTTGCTCTCCTCTATTTGCCGTGCACACCCCTAAGACTTTTCATTTTTCATGTGAACTTTTCCAGAATCTAGAGAGGTTAACACTAGTTACTGATCTTTCCAAATCCTATCGTATGATATCGCCGCCCGTCCGGTCCGTTCGTCCTCGCATGAATGGCGAAGCAACTGGCAGGCGGCAGCTGGCACTGCAACTGCAACCCTCTCCTCTCCCCTGGCGGGGCGCGGCAGATTGGTGACACGGCGGCCGCCATTTAAGTGGGCACGGAAACTATGGCGGCTCGGCCGGGGTCCGTCTTTCCGGCGAGCCAGCAGCCACCAACAGCTCGAGCATGCAGCACAGTGGGATCACTAGCAAGATTGATCAGAGATTTGTTAATTGTGCCTAGTAAAGATAAAGAAACTAGAAAAGTTACAAATTGACCATAAATTAGTTATTAATAAGATAATCTGCTCATCTACTTTGAGTCCGGACTCATCCGTATGTTATATTTTCTAAATTTATTATAGAAATTAACTGACGTTATTCTTTTAGTGGTAAGTGATGTATTCTCGACGGTAAAATACCTATGGTAACTTTCGAATATCAATATTGGATCTTCTGACCCAATCTATTGGGGGTGTTCTTTGAGGTATAGTTAGGTACGTATATCTACTGACCTAGTCTATTGAAGGTGTTCTTCAGGGTATAGTTTACATGTGTATTTATACGTGTGAGTGTGTATGTAAACAGTCTGTGTATTAGTCTTTTGCAAAAAAAATACTATAAAGGTTTGTTGATTTATGGAAAAGTATAATCTAAATTGTCTACTCAGTGTTCTCGACAAAAAAAATGGTCTACTCTTAACGATGGTACAGTATACACGAGGGTGCAGTGAGTTCAAAAAAAAGTTGTGCAGAAAGAAAGAGAAGAGAAGAGAGAGAGAGAAAAGAATCTTCAAAAGGCCAGCTCGAAAGCCAAACACTAGACCCTCCCCCTCCCTCCCTCATCCGCGCCGGCGCCGGCGCCGGCGGCCGTTCCTGCTCTGTTTCCTCTCCGCTTCCTCACTGGGTGCTGGCTGTACAAGTGGTCCACGCGGCTCCTCACACGCACTTCACCTCCGGGCAGGAATCGGGCTGTCGTCTCAGGCGTGCGGTGCCTCCCCCTTGCCCCCTTCTTCATCAACCGTGTGGCGGCGCCTCCAGAAGCACCCCCCCTCCCCCCCGGTTTCTCGCGGGTATCGGCACGTCCTTGCTGCTCAAGGCGCTGGTATGTTACGCTTTCTTCTTCCTTCTGTTACACGAATTGGGTGGTTTACTGGTTTGGGCAATGGGCGCGAATTGGGTGGTTTACTGGTTAGGGCAATGGGCGGGCGAGGACCGTCTACTTGGAATTTAAGTTGCTGCTCAGGCAAACACCTCCTCCCAAGTTTTCTGATTGTAAGTGTGTTTGATGTCCTGTAGCCATGGTCGTGATGTATTGCTTCTTAGGTAAATTACCTTATTTGTTTCTCATGTACGTGATGTTATGTTGAGGACTGTATATAGTGTTGTTCTGTGTTGCAATAGGTCCGCAATTAAGGTATTTAGGCTTCTAATTGTATCTTTTACCTCATACAGACATACAGTACATCATGTAGATCAAATATGCCACCCATTATACTTCTTCCTTGAATAAAACCACCTTTATTCTGCAAAATCGATGTCTATTCTTAGGCTAACCTTACTACCGGCAACTGAGTGAAAAATCTTGTAACCGCAATACTTAGTATCTATATCCAATCTGCATACATGAAAATCTATGAACATACTTGAAAGTCTACCGTGTACCCATCGGAACCAGGGGTGTTATGCTTTCCATAGAGAAAACTGCATCACTGATTTCATTCTATATTATTTTCCGCATGGTGAAAAGTTGAACCATTTTATCATTCAACCCTGCTGATACTTTCATTGACTCATTCCATAAGTTTGCATTGAGGTCAAATTCAATCATTGTCAGCCAAACAGTTGATTGTAGTAGGTAGTAATATGTCTCTTTAACTCTGAAGGAACATAAATCTCAATTCCATCATGTTCCAAACTCAGTATTAACCTTTTTCCTCTTCTCAAATTTGCTATCCCATGATAAAACCTGGTATTATTATCACCTTGAAAGTCTCCCGAGATAGTTGACATTGTCCTGCTTTCCAAACTCATGATCAGAAGTCGCCTTTCCTTCTTGTTCCAAACAGTAGAATGTTTTACCAAATTGACACCAAAACATTCTAGCATTCTTTTGCCGAATATAGTTGGACCCTGAGCTCATAGAAATTCATATACTGCAACTGACTTGGTTCATATCTGAATGTTTCCCACATAACATTGGCCAAGGTATATGATCTGACAGTCCTTCTCAAAGTGAGCTGTGAAAACACAGGATAATTCTTGGCCCGTCCTTGCTTAATCAAAATTCTATCCAACTTTTCAAAAGTAGGACTATGATCTCTGTTTGCCCAGGTGTATCTTGTATACCACATAAAAAAACCCTACATCAATTCATAATAACCAGTCTCATCTTTAAACCTGACAGTGTTGAAATCACCTCCCATACACATCGGCAAATTAACTCTCTGACATAATATAGCCAATTCACTAAGGAACGCATCCTTATCCTGACTATGAGCTGCTCACATATAAACATTTAAGACTACATATGATCTTCCTTCTGTCCAATGTTGCTACAAATTGCTATCATCAAGCAGTACTATCTGTTTTCATGTTTAATAATCTGTAACATATCCAGATACAAAAAGTTCCAAAGATTCCACCTGGCTATCCTTATGAAGGTATATAGTTCCATCAGCAATCTCTATCTGCACTTAAATTATAAGGATCCAATCTCATTTTTTTTCTTGGTTTCTTGAAAACAAATGAGATCTAGTTTGTGGTCCACTATCAAAGGATTCATGTAAGTTTTCTTCCCTTGTTGCCTAATTCCTCTGCAGTTCCAAAAGACACCTTTCATGTCTACGTTTTGGTCCTTGTTCTATGCTTGCATTTACAATAGCCAGAGGAACTTGTTGCTTGTTGTACTCTACTTGTGTTTTGGCTTGTATCCTTTACACTTTTGGAACATATCTAAAAGTGTAGTTCCCATTTTCCATCCTCATCATCGACCACTGAGATGGTATCTGATTCACATAAAGTATCTCTAAGCAAGACAGACTCATCACAATCAGGAACAATACTTCTCTCTTGTTGCCCACAAGTCCTCTGTAAAGCTTCCCTTGCTTCCTCAAGATCTCTAAGCATATCAACATTTTCATCATATTCGGAAAAAATCTAGACGTAAACTCGTAACTGTAGGCCCATATGACTCACTGTGATGATACTGAAGAAAAAAAAATAGAGAAGGGATTCATGGTTGTACCTTGACATTCATCCTTCTTAGCAGTTCTTGCCATAACCATATCTGCTACTTTTATCCCCGCCTTACCCACAAAGCGAACACACTTCTTTGATGACTTGTCATCCGAGGGAAATATCTGTTTCATTGATTTTCTTATTTCTTCAGATTCCGTGCCGCTACACGCAAAGAGGCCAACTCCTCTTTTGTTCTGTACTTGATATATTTGAATCTCCATTTCTGACTTCAAACTATTATCTTTTCAATTACTTATCGCAGTAGATATCTGAATAACTGCTGCATTATACAGTTCTTGCAGTGTCAGGTCTACATTCTCCAGTACATAGTTTTCTACTTGCATATCATCTCCTTTCTCCCAATCTTGCGATAACTGATGCTTAGAAACACTTTCTACGCTACTAAAATCTCTCTCATTTCTTACAGTGCCTGATCAATTTTATCGCATTTTGTGTTAACATTGATATTTTCCACCAAGAAATCATAATCCCTTGTATCTGCATCTCGCACACCACTAATGATGCTCTTTTTTCATGTCGGTTGTAATTTATCTGACTATTTATGCACTGACGTGTAAGGTTAAAGCTGATGTCATTCTTGTTAATGATTTTAACACACCACACATGTTTTCTTTGTGTTGCAGGTGGCTAGCTCCCTAGTCCCATCGCTTAAGGATTGAGCATGGATGCTCGAGATCAGTCTGAAATAAGTAGTTCAACAAAAGACTCCAGGCCCGGGGTATCAACACATATCCATTTTTCTCATAAGTTGTAATGTGTAACCACGAAATTATTTTTTTCTAACAATGAATATTTGTTTCCAGAAATTCAATCTTCCTTTCAAGGTGTTTGCGCATGATTCATCAAAGAAGAAGCTAGCACAACCGGAAGATCCTCCTGAGACCTCCAATAAAAGGAAAAAGCAACTTAAGAATTATCCATTTGTCTCTGTGTTGGAAGAGGATTCCAAAAATGAATTTTCATTTCACATCATGCTTACAGTCAACCATACAAATATCATTTCAATGAGAACAATTCTGGGCCATAGCACCAACGAGAATTTATCATCAGTCATTGTGGAGGAATATTCAGGGGTGCTGAGGCCAGAACTTAAAAGTGTTATTTTGGACCCGTACGGAAACATTCCTTCAGCACAATTTCAGAAAATTGTTAGGTAATACTTTACAAATCAGGATTATTGTGCTGATCTTTAATTCAATTATTAATCAGATCTTACGTCAATATTTTCAGGGATCTTATTGAGGCGGTTGATTTTTTGAGACAGAATGGTCTTTACCATGGAAACTTGAAATGGGATTCTGTCCTTCACAACGTCTATGTGGTCAAGTTGGCCTACTTTAAACAGAAGGAAGGTAATCTTCTTACTCTTCACTTCTGGAAACTTACAATCAAGTCTTCCTGTTTTAAAGGGTTTTACAAAATCTCAATATTTATTTGCAAAGTTCAGCATGTCTTTGTTATTGCCATGTTTTCTGTATGCGTGTTTGTATGTCATGTGTTGCCAACTTCAAGATATCTTTGTTGGCAACGCAACTCTTTGAAAGAGGTGCTTCAGCTGGACCGTCAGTGGTCACATATTAAATTGGTGGCCACTTGGGCATACCTCTAAAATTGAAGGATTGGAGTGGAGCCACGAGGAAACAAAAGAGCAGGGGGATGGACATGGTTAGCTGGGGTGAAACTAGGAGGTTGGAAATGGGAGGGAGTGAGGATGATAGGTCCTCTCAAGTGGTACATTAGGAGCAGAATACCACCCTTTTGTTTGTAGCAAAGCTGCTTTTGGACCCACTTGAACAGATTAACCATTGTTGGTATGCAAGATCATTTGAAATGAAAGTGTGCAATTTTACTTTTGACTTATTGGTGGCTCAGTTGTTCAGAGGTTTTCTGTCATGGAAGTTGGGCAAAAAGTAGAATAGTAGGTTTTATTCATATTACAAATTGAATTTATGGTCGTAGGTAACAGAGTTATGTATTTGACAGTATCCATTATTAATTTTTAGACTCAGTGACTCTTCAACAAGCTCAATGGAATGATTGGCTTGGTCTGCTAATCATGTTTGAATACATTATGGAGATTGCTTTGAATACATGCGAGGATCCTAATAAGCACAGACAAGTTTTTGTTGGTGAGCTGGAAGTTCTGATTCGCATTCTAAAAGAGTCAGATATGTAAGTTTGGTACTAATACTTACTATTTTGCACTTGAATTACCATTGTTTATTTTTCTAACATGTAGCTGCTCTGGAGTTTTCAGGAGCTGCTTAGGTACTATCAAGGATAGTCTTCTTGATAATGCCTTCTTCTGGGACTCCGAGAAAAGATCTGAACTTTTTATCTGTAACCTTCCAAGGCTTCTGAAAGTGAAGGATGAGGCTTTCTTGACAAGCATAAATGATTCAAACATTTGTGATCTTCCATGGTATGTTAGTGATGAGACTACTATCTTGGAAACTTTGGTTAGTGATGAAGAAACTTTGGTTAGTGATGAAGTTCTGAGTGCCAATAAAGAATTTGGTGAACTTGTTATTCTGATGAACAAACATCAGGACCCATTGTCTCCTTTTGATCCTGAGAAAATCATTGATTTTCTTGAGTTTGTCTCAGGAGGCTACACTCACACTCATGAGTTACAGGTATGTTTGTCATTATCTCAAAAAAAGCATAGTATATAGTTTTGAAAATTCAAATTCTAACTGAACCATTTTGCAGCTTAATGTTGATTCTATTATCCGAGCAAAGTTCCCTAGAGCTTGTCTTGAATTGAAGCGGGTCATTGACATCTTGGTAAGAACTATGGTCCTTAGAATAAAGCTTTATTCTTGAATCCATGTTTTTGCTGTGATGTCCTGGCTTTACAGGAGAGGGCTAACTTGGTTAAATTTGGTAAACGATTAGCAAAAACAGGCTAAGTGAAAGAAGGGGGTGAAAATCAGTAAAAGCCAAAGCTATAAACATGAACACGGAGAAGATAAACATCATGGATTCTTAAAACCATGTCCTCCCGGCTGATGATTGCTGTTCTACACTGTTAATGAATACAATGTTGTCTTGGGTTTTTGTAAAGTAAGTATATTCTATGTTTGTGCGCTACCTCTGCACTTGAATTCTACTCACACTGATAATTTCATTCTCATGTGTTTCCAGGATTTCAGGAGGTGTTTTCTGCCGCAAGTACTAAAGCAAAATGACTCCTGAGTCAGGGAGGCCCTTGAAGCCCAATGAAGTACGCCCAATGAAGTACAGAGCAGCACTTTTGAAATGAAATACTCGTTCCGTTTATCCTGCATATATTGTAATATAGATTAGTCAGGGCTTGTTCCGTTCATTTTGTGTTTCTTGTTCCTTAGCTCGTCCGTGGATTCAGTCTGGAGCCGTTTCTTCTCGTTCTAGTTGGATGATAAAGTATTGAAAGCTCGTCTGCCTTCTCCAGCACAGATGAAATGCTGGTGGTGTGGCAGTACAGTGGATGAATGAACGCAAACTACCCGTACTGCGACTGCCACTCTGCAAGAAACACCAATATTATTGATCTTTCGCATGATATGCAGGAGCAGTGCAGACTACACAGTACACGACGGAGATGAAAAGATATCAAAGTACTCTATGGTGTGACCTGCTCCTATGGTGCTAGGAAGCCCAGCAGCCAACCACTGGATTCATGGCAAGGACACAGATAAACACGATAGGTAGCACAGCGTCACTAATGGTTGATGCCATTGCGGTGGGGGTAAAAGTCACGCTAACCGGTGATCTACCTCTACTTGCACTAATAATCGTGTTTCAACACGAGCAGGAAAAAGTTTTGACGAGTTGATTGGGCGCTTACTTGTACCAGTCAGTGGCGTTCTGCCTGGGTCCCCTTAGCTCGTTCCGGAGGCTCATGCCGACGACGTTGGGAATGGCGGCGAACATGGCGGCCATCCTATGGAGGCCGTCGACCCAAACGTCGGGGTCGAAGTAGCGTCGCCGAAGAAGCCGTTGCCGTCGGTGTTGCTGCAGCACCACCGGGGCTTGCTCAGGTGGTTGTCCGCCAGATCACCATCATGCCGTGCTCCCCTAGGCTGCTCGCCACGGTCTGCACGCGCACGTACACATCCACAATGTCGTCACGTCTGCTCGAACGGGTCTAACGGGGTTGAAGTTGGTTGACCCCGTCCTCTCGTTTCGGTGGAATGTAATATTTCCTCCTGGGTTCTCGTCTAAACAGTAAACACAGGTTCAATTGGATTCGGCCCGTCTCGATCCTCTTGGACCCGCTATCCAAACACATGCTTAAGGTTTGGCAGTAACACCTGTTTCAGATATAATCTGTGCTTCTATTTTTTGAAAATTATAATCTGTGCTTCAAGGAAGGTCATTGTGGAGAGTAATGAGGTCAGTGCTGTGCTCCCAATTCACATCCCCTCCAGAGGAAAGAAATCGGAGGCCGGTAGAGGGTTAGAGTAAAATGGCTACCTACCAAAAATTTGTTTGGGGTGCCATCTGCCGTGCCTGCATTCAGTCCGTTTTGGTGTACAAGATATGCTTGCTACTTGTAGTGCTACGATTCCGTTTTGGTGTACAAGATACTAGGAGCGGCCGTCTAAAAAGCTTAAGGCATGAAGCACTTTCGAATTTGATAATAACATATGTTAATTTGAATCAAATGAAGAGTCTTTCATCCTGAGGAATATTAAAGAGTGGTAGCTTGCTAACATGCGCATCTGAGAATATTGGTGGGCTATGAAGTGAATTTCCATTTCCAAAAGGGGAAAAACACCATGGCTAACCATGCATAAAAAAAAGGAATGATAAGTAAACAAAATTGGAGAATGATGTATGTGTAAGGAAACAATACAGATTTATTGAGACATCTAAACATGTACATGAGAAATAAAGTCTATGAGGATATATACAAAGGATGAGGTTAAAAAATGCATTGTGCAACCATAGTACTATCCTCTGTGTGTCCATTGTCCAGCCTGAGTGCGCACCAATTCCTTTTTGAGCTGCTGAAAAATTTCAATAAAAGAGAAACCTGGTACAGTCAAACAATAGAAGGCATACGGTTGCTAAATTAGACATGGTATTGCAGTTGCAAAGCGACAAAATGTACAGATCATATATAAATCCACAAAAGAGGGAATCAATATGTAAATAATCCACAAAAGAGGGAATCAATATGTAAATGAAGCTACGCGACCCTGGTCTCGGGTAAGAAATTCAATACTCGTAAGACAAAACTATGTTCCTTCAGTCAGCTTACTCTAAACAGAAAAACAAATTCCTTGGCACCTAAAGTTTGTACTATACCAAGCTGAGAGTTGCAGACTGCACCAAGGTGAGAGTTTTTTTTTGAAAGAAAACATCCCAAGGGAGACCCCTGAAGTTTAATGTGCCTCACTCAAGATTTGAACCCTGGGTGGGAGCCTTCTAGCTAGTGGCCTTTGCCACTACACCATGAGCTCCTTGGCCACCAAGGTGAGAGTTGTATTATAATGTACCAGGCTTTGAAGGGCTCAGCCAAATATAGCAGACTCAGTGCCCACAATTCTTTGCTTTTTTGCTATCAGCATCTCAGACTTCGAAGCAGTATAGATGCTAAATCAATATGTACCTCTGCTTGCCTAATGGAAGGGGTATACTTGGACAGGTGAGACCCAATTGTATGCCATGCTGCTTCAAGTAAACTGCACGACAAATTTTTCCAATATGTGAACTGTACAATAGAGTTTACTTACGGACTCAACCTGTCAATATATCGATGGCAGTTCTTTTTCTTTCCTGTTTGTTATTAGTGATGCCCGAGGAAGCATGGCGTATCAGCAATATGTAACTAATATACAAATGGTTATTGTAGAACTGCAAACACAAGCAGCCCAGGCAATGGAAACAGATCAATATAATTTTTAGTAATCTCGGAGCAGCGGAGACCGTGTATGGTTTAGCTGTTCCATAGATTACACATAAACCCAATAACGCTCACATATGGCTAAAAATTAACCCAGGAAGTCAGCGTGGCTGAACTTTCAGTTACGGATAACCATAACCTAATATGGTAAACTCCTAAATAGACTGTGCTGGATATATAATAGGCAAAGCATTGAGGACTACAAACTACAGTAGTACAATACACATTTCTTAAGCAATTGTTACCCCACATGCAGAAAAGAAAAAAAGGGAGCGCGGGACAACCATGCGGAAGGGCACAAAATATAAATCTAATGGAGCTGAATCTACCTGACAGAGCATGAAAAATGAATGCAGAAAGAGCATCAAAAGACCGACTCACCACCTTGCAGGAGAGCAGGCCAAAGTGAAGGGCTCCTCTGGGAACAGCAGTAGTGAAGCAAGCCCAGTCGCACTGAAAATGAAGAAGGGGAATGCGGCCGCGGAAAATCACATAATAAAGATTCAAGCAGGTTGCAGTAGAGAAATGTCGAAATCTATAGCAAATCGAGAACTGCAGACAGATCATGAAACCCAGACCGTGTAGACACTCCATAGAATCACAAAGGACCTCAAATCAAGAGGTACGCGATGGAATCCTGTAAAATCAGATGCAGTGAACGCTGTTGCTGACACCCATCAGACGCACTGGATCCGGAGCCGGCTATGGAGCCACTGGTCCAGGGGTCCTCCCTGAACTCCATGACACCAACCATGGCGGCTTGCAGGGACGGGGCTACGAAGGGAGAGGATGCAAACCAGCAGAGGAGGATTGCTGCGGGGTTGTGCCTAGGCGCCGGCTGGGACATGGGAGGTGAGGATGAGGAGGCGATGGCGTGCAAGGCTAGGACCAAGGACGATTTTTTCTCCTGGGCACAGACGAAACGATGAAGAGCTTGGAAAGTTGGAAGGTTGAAGCAGGGGCATGTCACGATCCTTGGACCGGACAGGATAACTAGAGGGATTTCGCCGGCGTCACGCATGGCGGGGTGGCTCGGCAGCGCCGGCACAGAAGAAGAACGGAGGTAGAAGATGAGGTTTGGGGATAGTTTCTGTTAATTGATTCATCGATGCCCAGCCGTTCCGGCGTTTACAGTATTAGTAGTTCAAGAAAAACGCACGCAGGCCCAGTGCTGAAACATGCTTAGGTACTCCTATGATGACCAAAGGCCCAGGTCATGACATTCTCCCCCCTTGAGCAGCAGCTTGTACTCAAGCTGTGAAACACTCAGCTACCAGATCATGACCAGATCAGCATTGCTTGGACATAGTAGAGGTCTTGAAATTGTTGTCCTTGTCCCTTCTTGCTTGATCAAATTCCTCAAGGGTCGTCTATTACCAGATCAAAGAAGTGAAGTATGAAAATTGAATTGTCAGGAACTGTATGAAACCTTGTACTGTAGGTAATAGGATAGGCCAGATGAAGGATATAGCACTTGATGGTATATCACTGAACATATACCTATCCATCAAACTGCTACTAGATAATTCAGTCATGTGCTCCATTTGCAGCTCTAGATAAAGGGCATAATTGAATTCCGTGATGTTGTGAAGGCGAAGCAGGTATGCACAGAACAATGTCTCAAGGTCGATCATTTGGTGTATATGTTTGTGCGGCAACATGGTTGACAGCATAAAAGCATGCATGTTCCTCTGGCTGCACATCTTGAAATTCAGCACAAGTTTGCGAGCAGTAAACTTTCCAATAGGAATTTCAACCAGATGAAACCTAGTATGCTTCTCTCGAGCTGCCCTGCTAGTGCACTGCAACCACTGATCGACTGAAATACTATTCGTCAATTCTCTGAATATGTGCATAATCGCCCTGTTCGTTTGGATTGTTTCCAGCGAGCCAACAGTGTTTTTCTCTCAGCGAAAACCAGCGCCAGCCACCAGCCACCAGCCAAACGAACAGGGCAAAAGGGTGAATAGTCCAATGTCAGAGGGCACAGAATTTGCTTTACAAAAATAGGTGTCACTGCCGGAGCTTCATGACATTAGTGTCTGCTTCATTAGTATATGTAAAATTGTTCGTTTGGATTGTTTTCAGCGAACCAACAGTGTTTTTCTCTCAGAGAAAACCAGCGCCCGCCACCAGCCACCAACCAGCCAGTAGTGTTTTTCTCTCAGCAAAAACCAGCGCCAGCCACCAGCCACCAGCCAAACGAACAGGACGAATGAGCACCATATAGCCATCAGAGCCCATGTGTATATCACCAGGGTCAACCCCACTACGCTTCAGCTGTATAATCTGGCGGTGTAGTGCTGCTGGAGGCAGCTTACCATCTAAGAAAAATGAATACCGAAGATCCCATAGTATGGTGCAGCTCATTGATGGCACACCTCTTTTCATGAACAACACCACTTCTCCCGATATCATAGCCCGTCCAGAAGTTCTTGAGTTGTTCACATGTAATGCTTCCAACGTGGACTGGGATTGTACAGTGAATGTAGATAGCAACAGCTCTGCCTTTTGTCTAAAGCAACCAGGACTGATCTCTGTTCTTCCTGACAATCGCCAAGTTGACAACAAGACAAGCATAGCATGCTGTCTGAGTGGAGTGTGTATATTGCAATATATTTGGAGCCAACCACTCGATGGAGCATATATAAGCCTTGCAGCAATTGGAGGTCCAGTACTTGTCAAAATAGTTCTATCAGTCCTCCCAATATTGCCCAGCAGAAATAATAGTGCCCAAAAACATGACAGTGTAGTAATGCTCATGTCTCCAGCCTTGAGGTTAATGGCCACAACAGTTTTTAACAGAGGGCTAGCACACCAACAGTGCAAGGACTGCAATTCAGCCCAAGAAAAGAGATCATGCTGAGCATCTGTAACCCAAAAACTTAATTTAATGGAACCAGCATCACATCGTGGAGCTTTGGTCCACTGATTTTTAGCTTGGTGTTTTGTTCGAGGTGAGACCTCCGGCTGAGCTAATAGATCAAAAATGTTTCTTTGCCTTGATCTTCTTGATGTTGATGCTTCAGGTTGAGAAACCAAACTAGAAACTGATTCTCTCCTGCGGGTTCGAGAAAAAAAAACTAGAAACTGATTCTGGAGGTGAAGTGTGCTTCCAGTCTTGTACCCAACTTTCTGTCACTATCATTGGGTTCCCAGCAAGTGGTGGTATATGGTTCATGCTATGCAATTTTAGCAGCACATACCCCATAACTTGGAAACACTCAGCCTTGATTTCACCATTTGCACTCAGACTGCAGCCAAATATGTTTAACCACCCATCACCTAAATTTCTCCATTTGCACTCAGACTGCACATACTTCATTTTCTCAAGCAGACCACTAGAAGTCCAATTCTTGTGCCTGAATAGAGCAGAGCACAACAGCTTGTTCCTGGTGATACCATCAGAAGTTTTCCCAGAAATTTTGAGGACTTGATCTCTACAGTTCCAATTAGAAGATGCTGTCCCACTGTCAGGCACTATAGTATGATATGTGAATGATAGCCACAGAGTTCCCCACAGCATCCAACACTTGACAAACAGTGATTGTAATACAGCTACCCTTGCTCTATCAGAGAAGATACGAAAATGGTCATCCATTTTCTGCAGATACACATATGTACCAACACTGAGATGTAACTGTCTAATACCCTGTCTAATACTCTTCCATATATTGCTGATATCTGATAAGTATGTGCCAGTTAAACTCCAGGTAGTGCGGCCAGGAAAACGAATTTTGAAGCTGCAACAGATTGCAAAGAATTGCTGCTTGACCTTGACTTTGCCCATAATCAGTAAACACCCAACAGACTGTTTGAGATAGTGACCAAGATAGGAGACTGTGTTGAACAGCAGTCAACTGAGTTTGACAATTCAATAGAAGATAATGCCATATCGGTGTGGATGGTGCATGACCACTGAATTGAGACCCTGAGCTGAAGCACAACTGAGTAGTTGGACAGGGAAGAGATGGCCACTGCTTTGGCCTTTGCTGAACACAAGCATATGAGGAAGAAGAATAGCCAACTGACCATGAACTTTGACACCTGAGCATCCAAATAATCTGACTAGCAACATGACTCTCAAGCATTTTAGGATTTTGAACACCCATTCTGCTCTTGCCGCGATCAAACACACAACTAGCAGCATCACACTCCACCAGAAAAATTATTCCCATGAGCACAAGTGTTATAGGTGGGGGCCATTGTTGCCTTGACAGCACCATATCCAAGCAATCAGTGACCTCCTTAGACTGTAATGGTGGTGGCCATGGCACTATGTCAACTGAACTAGCATGCAGTGGTTCTAACATCAATGAATTCTGAGCACTCATAACCTTCAAAAACCTTCTGCACAGCATGAACTTTGGTGGCCAGACATGGTAGCCCAACACCAATGGAGTATCCAGGGATGGAATTGGTGATGTACCTGACCTGGCTGCACGTGAGTATGTTCACGGGCTTCAGGACCTCGATGTCTCCGCTGAGGCAATTTGTCGAGCACTTGGTGGGCGAGGCCTCCTCTGCACTCGGAGCAGAGGGTATCGATGTGGGTGTTGACGAAGCAGTTGATGCAGGGGATGCATCCAATGCCACGGGCGAAGCGGAAGGCACCGGTGACGAGGTCAGCACCGGAGCCGCTGCAGCCATCAGGGGTGCGAGAGCGCACTCGTCGTGGCTGCGACTTGGTGTCGAACACCTTGCGTGCGGAGCTTGCAGGGGCTCGTTGGTGACGCTGGACGTGGTGGTGGCGGTGAGTTTGGTTGGCGCGGTGGTCGGTGTGGTGGTTGCCGACGCAGTGGGCGAGGTCGAGGGTTTCGATGGACTGCGGAAGGTAAGCTTGACGTTGAGCGCATCAACCATCGTCATGAGCTTCAATTGACCATTCTTGATGGCCGTGACTTTTTGAAGCAGTAGATCCAGCTTCTCTTCAGCGAGACCCATTTTTGTTGCGAGATTTGGCTTGTGTAGGCGGATTTGGTGGAACCAGTAGTTCACGGCGGCGGCGGCGGTGGTGAGGTAGGGTAACCGAAACCAACGCCTGTAGGACGAGGCTCTGGTACCAATTGTCACGGTCCTTGGACCGGACAGGATAACTAGAGGGATTTCGCCGGTGTCACGCACGGCGGGGTGGCTCGACAGCGCCGGCACAGAAGAAGAACGGAGGTAGAAGATGAGGTTTGGGGATAGTTTCTGTTAATTGATTCATCGATGCCCAGCCGTTCCGGTGTTTACAGTATTAGTAGTTCTTACATGGGCCGTGTTTAGTTCCAAAAATGAAATGGAAAAATTTGGCGAAAATATCACATCAGACACTGTAGTATACTGTAGCACTTTTCGTTTGTTTGTGATAATCATTGTCCAACCACGACCTAACTAGGCTCAAAAGATTCATCTTGTCATGTACATCAAAACTATGTAATTAGTTTTTTTATTTACCCACGTTTAGTGTTCCATGTACGAGGAGAGATTTGATGTGATAGGTGAATAGTGAAGTTTGGAGAGAGAATTTTAGGGAGTTTTATGGAAGTGAACACAGCCATGGGCTCAGCCCAGTAGAAAACACGCACGCAGGTACTCCTATATGATGACCAAAGGCCCAGGTCATGACAGGGCATGAGGCGGCTGCATTGTGGAACTTGAGGAGTTGAGGTGTACGAAGATAAGGGCTTGGTTTCCTATCTCCATATAAATCTGTGGCAGTGGCAGTGAGGACTTCGGTCGTGAGGGTGGGGGCGGCGAAACCGGCGGCGGGAACGGGAGGAAGAGGAAGCAGCAGGATAGCGCATGACTCCATTTCTTTGGGAGACAGTGACGAAGCTCTTGGCCGACGTGGCTGATTTTGCACCACATGGACATCTTCGTTTTTTCGTCGTGCATAGGAGCCCCCCCTCCTATTAGATGGCCAAGGGCGACCGACACGCGGCAGGGATGATTGTTTGAAGTACAGATCTGTATCGTTAGAGATATCAGAGTAGTATACAAAACTCCATAGATAAAATGCAATCTTAAAGATAGAAAAGATTTATTTGTAGGATTCTATCTTTTTTTCTAAACCTATTCTAATTCTAGAAATATATCTTTATCTCTAAAGTTGTATACAACACTAATATCTTTAACCGTACATATATGCACTTATAACGGATACTACACAATCGGCGTAGGTAACAAATCTCTACTCCATTTCTTTCACCTTAGTGTATTATTAGTCGAATGAAAGTGTACGTCCAACATTTATATAACTAGAAAAGTATAGATAGATAGCTTAATTTTAATTTTTAGTATATGGACTAGGCGGGACAATGATCTGATGGTATGGATGGATTTAACATTGTATAAGGTCACTTCACTTGGCCCCTCCTATGCCAAAATCCTGGCTCTGCCCGTGCGTCTCTACGCAGCGAAGCTTCAGCAAAATACTCTAAGGGCGTGTTTGGTTGCTGCCTGCCAGGCAGCTTACCGCCTAGGCAGGTGCATCCAGCCCCAGGCGCTCGAAATCGGACGCCTGAGCTCGCTGCCTGGGGCAGGCAGCTTTGCCAGGGTCCAAACCAAACACGCCCTAAATGATTAAGAAAAGAGAAAGGAAGACAAACTGCCATCTGTTCACATACATAAGATCCTTCCAGATTCCAGAATGCCCCTGAAAGTAGCATGTGGCACCCTCTTGATAACAAGGACGGCAACATTAGCATTGAAAAGGCTAACTGTCAAGCAAAGTAGGTACAGTAGAAGATTATGATGTAGTTTCTTAAGACCTGAAGCACAATTGATGGCATAAAAGCAAAACGTCAAATATAAAATATTTACAGATAGAATGGTGTTATTGTGGGTGCTTATCTACTAAGTACCTGTCTAGGGAATCTTAGCAGTAGAGAGTTGTCAAGGTCTTATCGAGTTCTTAGGAACAATGGTGTACATGGGACAAAGATTTAGACAAATTCGGACCGTGATGCACGTAATACTTTACATCATGTGTGATGTATTGCCTTACATATGAGTTGGATTGTCTTGGAGGGCTCTCTGTTCCGCCTTATATGTACAGGAAGTAGAGTTACAAGTTGGTTACATGATCCTAATCGGATATTATAAAGAAAAGTACAATATAGTAATCATGAAGTCTCCTATCAATACATGACTGGTTCTCCTAAACTACTACGCCGTTTTGCACCGTAGTAATCCTTTTCGGAGTAGTCGAGTGAAGACCACTTGTGCAAAGTAGTTTAGTCATGTGTATGAGTGATCACAGGGACCTTGGTCCCACAAGCCCCCGAGCGTCTTGTGCCTTATCTTCAAGTCTTGAAAATGTCTTATCTTCAAGTCTTGAAATTGCTTCGGGTAGTTAAAATTAATCTTCCATCTTCTCCGAGCAATTCTTCAGAACTTGATTTTGACAACCAAGTAGTCATGAGACGCTTGAAGTGAAGTGGAAGGCGCTCTTCTGTCTTGCGTGTAGTTTTTCATTGAAGTGCATATGGAGATGCACCTAATGGGTGTAGCCCCCGAGCTTCCAAATAATTTGCAGAAGCAGTCGGAGGTTCTAAAGCAGTCTTCATTTCATTACCAGGTAGTTTAAATGGTGTGCACTAAATCAAGATGCGCCCATTGAATATAGCCCTCGAGCTTTGAGTGGTTTAAAATAAATTATGAAGGCCTTTACTTAATTTTGACCTTAACTTTCAGAAAAATAAAATCCCAATATATCCGCCCGTAACCCCGATATTTAAGTCAAATAATTTTGAGATTAAGAATCCGAGATTTCATGCTAGTAGTGTGTGTGTATATATATATATATACTGTAAGGATCCAGTAGAATTGAAAACGCTTCTCATCCAAAAAAAAATCCTACCCACCCCTTACAAAGGACCTACATGTCAGGTCCAACGGTGGAAACGACGTGAAAAGTCTTTTAAAAAAACGATGTTTTTAGAGAGTTTTTGCTGTTTTATGCATTACTTTACTTAACATAAAATTTCTTTACCGACCTCACGTACCCACCAATCAAATAGTCAAAAAAATAACCCTGCGTCTCCCGCTTGGTCTCTTGCTTCTCTTTTTTTTTTATTACGGGTAGAGTCTCTTCCTTTCTGTTTCTCCTCGCGTACACTAATCGCAGAGCGTGCACATAGGCACGGCGAAATTAAGACACGCACGGACGCAGGGCGCGTACCAACGAAGTACGGCCTTCTCCACATCTTCGGTGCCCACTACGATTTCCTCCAATTTGCATTTAGCAGGCATGAAAGTGAGAGGGCAGAGAGAAGAAGAGCTTCAAAACTAATTTGGTCCGATCCACAAGCAAATGAAACATCTACGTACCATCCTCCTACAGTCCCACTAGATTGTCAACAAACTTATATAGAGGTAGCAATGTACTTCGTAGCATGCATGCTGCTCCCCGCTGCCACGTCTCGCCATCACCGCCGCGGTCCAGCATGTTCTCCTACGTCGTCACCGGCGGCCTCGCCTTGGGGTTGAACCTCTTGCTCTTCGGGTTCGTCACCGGGTCGTACCTCTTGATCACGACCAGCACCAACGCCGACATCCTGAACTCCGGCAACACAGGGTAGCTCCCCCATGGGTCCCAGCTCGTCGGGCCTCTCCAGCAGCAGCGCCGTCTGCGGCATCCTCCCCACCACGAACACGTTGAACCCGGACAGCGACTCGATGGTCTCCAGGACTCCAGCACATGCTCCTTGGTGTATGCCTCCGGCTCCTCGAACCGCACCGAACCTATCCTTCACGGCCTCACGGCGCCCATCTTGACCTCGAACGTGTCCACCGCTAGCAGCCGGTTCGGCTGGAACATCGCTAGCATGACAGCGACGGCCGGGTGCTCCGCCATGCGGTACGCGAGCGCCTCGCGGTCATCGACACCGCCGAAGAAGAGTGCCGCCACAGAGGACACATGTATGTTCTTGGTCGAGACCTGTGTGTGGCCGTCGAGGCCACGGTCGACGAGGATGGCGACGGAGCAGGGCGCCTCCCGGAGCACCCGCTTGTTGATTGCGTGGTACGCCGAGCCCAGCGACTGGAAGGACCCATCGTGGTGGAGAGCCTAGCTTGTGGTATGTAGGGCATGATGACGATGGCGGCACGTTTGTCGCCGGCGCTGCCGACATTGGCGGACCCAGCAGGGTAGCACGGTAGTCCCAGGACTACCCCAAATTTCTGATGACCAATGTAACAAATCACTGTACCGGGAACTGTAGCATATTGCCCAGCACTGTTCCTACACTGTGTGCCTACCCAAACAAATGATTCTAGGTCCGCCACTGGCTGCCGATGACGTCGCGATGGATAGTGGCGAGCACGAGAAAGCCCTAGGACGACTTGGCACCTTTGATAGTGGCCACATCGGTCTTGAGGCCACTGGAGACGAAGTACTCCAGCGGGAGGAAGAGCCCTGAGATGAGGTGGTCCTCCACCTTCTCGATGAGCACACCAGCAAAAGGCCCGTCCTTGGGGACGACAACGTCAACCATGAAAGCGCCGAATAGTACATGGATGCCGATGGTGTCGGTGACAAAACCGGCAGCAAGGACAATGGAAAGTGTGGCACAGATGTAGAACTCTTTGATTAGCTCACCCTCAGGTGACCGGCGTTCCATCTAGGCGAAAACTAGACGGAGGAAGGAAGGAAACTGCAATGACGAAGCCGACAGCGGTGAGCAGGACCTAGAGAGAAATCATCGGTGACCCTGAACCGGAGAGAGCAATGGCAAGTGCTAGCAGGATCAGGCAGCAACATATTAACAGCTGCGGCGGACATGGTCACGCGACCATGGTGTGAGTTTTGAAGTTACATTTGTTCATCATATCATATGGTAAACACAAACAATACTCTGTAAATGAGTTAAGAATACTTCAGAACATATAGAAACATATAAGAAAAAAATATGAAACATATAATAAAGTAAGTAAATGTAAATTGTGAGTTTAGTAGGTTGTAAGAGTATAGCCTCTCTCCGGAATACCATAGCAGATGAAGAAAAAAATTACTGCTCTGTATTTTGGAATAGTATTAGACAACTTTAGAAAAAAATATGAATTTGACCAAAATTTGTTCAAACTATAGATATATAGATATATCTGTATAATTACTTTTTTGGAGCTCAATGACATGTTAAACAACTAAAAAGATCACGATAGAAGAAACTATGGTGATATGAATTTGTATTTTTTGCAAATTTATTTATTTATGTCATCCTTTGTAGATCTATACTATAAGAATCATGTTCATTTGAAAATACTTCTCACCTAAATAATTCATACCCACCTCTCATATGGGACCCACATGTGAGGTCTAACGGTGAAAAAGACGTGAAAAGTTTTCATAAATAAGAAAAAAACGATGTTTCTAAAGAGTTCCTGTCGTTTTGGCATTACCTACGTAAATGGTGGTTTAACATAATTTTAACAAAATCCCTAAAAAACTGCCCAAGTTATGGGAAAACTTTCATGGTTGGCTTTATTCTTGCAGATACAAAAACCATAACCCGAAGGTTATATATATGTGGTAAAAAAGATTGAAACTTTCCCATCTATAGTTCTTGTACCTCTTACATCTTAGCGCCATCAGCCTCCTTGAACACAAGCCCCGAACGTAATTGCAACAGAAGAGCAAAGTCTTAACTCGCGCAACCGCTATAAAGCAAAAGCAAGATGTCCGTCATGCGTTTTATGGCGCTTATTTTTTACCGTTTCGCGCTCGTGTTCAAAGTTTTTTGGCGTGCTTCGCGCAATTATGTGGGCAGGTGCGCACCATGCAACCAGGTAGTGTTTCCTTCAGGTCTGTTCACCTGGCTTATCAGCCACCAGCCACTAATCAATAGTATTAAATCAGCACCCCCTTTTAGCCAAACGAACATGCCGCTTTTTGTTTGCGTCCAGACATTAGATTGCTATATTTGAGGAGGTCAGAGCTCTCCACGTAGTCAGGTCCTTATTTAAATGTCACACGCCAGAAGACTGGAAGCCCGACAGAGCAACAGAAACGTCAACCAAGTCCAAGTCTAGTTGGCCCCAGCATCGCAAACAAGAAGGATAATAATATCTCGAAAACGATGGCAAGCACCAACAGTGTCTGCCTGATTACAAGCCACCGCACGCAGCTGAGTCTTTGGATGTCCTAGTTTGGCAGTACATGCATCTCTGAGTCTTTGGATGCTAGATAAGTTAATTTGTGGGCATGTAAACACATGAGAAAACAAAGGTCCGAGTTTCTGACACAGACCCCCACGTTGCTTCACTGTTCCCTCGCAATTTTGGGTTGCCGTCACGAATTCACGATCAGACTACAAGTAAAATGATGCAAAGATACGTTAGAAGACATGGGTCTAATTTGGTTATATATAAGCATGACATCATGAGTAATTGTTGAAAATTTTGTGCATACTTTCAGGGGGAATCAAACGGATTTCTTGTGCAACATGCAGCTTCTTTTTGACATAATCATAATAGGTCTTTAGTTTAGGAACCTGAAAGTACATTTAGTTGTCACATAAATTTCAAAGAAAATTTCGACATGCATTAGAAGACTATATATATGCTATATCGAAAAGGAACAGAGGCAACTAACAGATTTTTTTATGCACTCCATAATCGACAGAAAAGCTTTATCTTCTTGAACCTACAGAAAGACAAATGTATAATTAATGCGACAAAAATTATAATTAGACATGGATCTCAAACAAACCAAACTCACCTCTTCTTCAATCTGAGCTGCATACCTACCATATTGAAGAATAAAGAAGAATTAGTGACACAGTGAAAAAATGTCAAACCACCTATGGAAACTAAGGTGGAGTAATCTTATTGAAAAAACAAATCTGAAGAAGAGCAACTTTACATCGACTTTCAAGGACTCTGCACCACGCTCAAGCTCACATTTAATCTCAAAACGGAACGAGGGACACATGCCTTCTTCACGAATTTGCTTCAAAGCATCTTTGAAGTTCATCTAAACAATGTTGAAGAAAGAAATGGCTGTCATGAAGCATATACATATACAGTACCAAATGGAAAAGAAAAGGTACCATAAATTGCTTACAAAGCATACTGAGGAAAGAATATAACCTTTTGCTTAACAACCCGTTTCCAAATCTCAAAAAAGAATCTAGCACCTGCCTTGTAGAAGGAATAATCAAACCAGACGCTCCATATAAACTCCTGAATAGAATAGGTTGAGTTTTAAATACCATCCTCACTTGCAGCACCCACTAAATTAATGTTTAAGGGAGGGATATTACAGTGAAGCAGAAGTACACTAAAGGCCTATAAATATTCTTGAAGCCTGTTGCAATCTTCACTGCTTGATAAAAAGCCATACACTTAATTCTTCCCCACTAAACAACAAAACAGTTTTAGGATGTTAAGGGTGAGAATATAGCATCAAAACAGCTGTAGGATGTTAAGGGCGAGAATATAGCATCAAAACAGTTGTAGGATGTTAAGGGTAAGAATATAGCATCAAAACAGTTGTAGGATGTTAAGGGTGAGAATATAGCATCAAACATATATTCAATATAGCATCAACATAAATTCAACAAGACTATTATATGCACATTAGAATTTTTGGGGGATATTTACCTCAAGTTTCTTGTCTGTCAGGCATTTTTCAATCCACTGCAAGTAACACAAATGCTATCAGATCAAGATGGAATATTTCCCAATAGTTTAAAATCGATCACATGCATACCTTAGTTTCACTTGCTAGCTTTTCATAGTACTTGACAAATTCTCGATCAACCTCATATGTACTATTTGTTTTACGGTAACGCTGCCAATCATGATACTCATTCTGTGCAAAGAAACATTGCCAATAGCATATAAGTTGCTAGTAACAGCAAGAGTGAAACAAGGTGCAGCTCCTTAATGGGCATCAATTGCTGGACTTTATGACTACAGGGTATGGGCCATTTTTTGGTTGTCCAATGCATCGAGTCATTGAATCAGCTCAGTGGCGCCCATGGTTACAGCTCAAAGTACAATAAAACAAGGCACCACTCTAGTAGTCTAGTGTCTTCACCACCATTCAGGATTAGGTGATATAGAACTCTATGTCTCTATTAGAAGGAAAAAATCACCAGACCCACAGATGGACGCGTCTATAGCCACATCGATATGGATACATGCATCATGTCCGGATGATATGGATATGGGGATACACCATGTTCCTAGAAAACCCAATATGCAGATATGTTTTACCATTTAAAAGTACTAATAAGTTGCTCCCAGGTTCTACTCAAGTCTATTACAAACATACTCCTTAAATTTTGGACATATGTCTCTCAAAGCAAAAATAGTGTGCAGATTTCACTTGGACTCCTAATTTTATTTTCCTTCAGCGTATGTAAATTAAATTTTGAAGTTGCCAAATGAGTTGGTAAGTTCACATGTGGGCACACACCAATTCCAGACCCTAATATTTCAAGCAAATGTGATTCAACTCTAGCATAGCTTACTGGGCTGGGCTGGTTGGGCCATATCCAAAGAGTATCCAGATGTATCCATATCATTAACCTTTACTTTTGTCCGGATACTTGACATACCTAACACGCATCTGATGTTTTATGTTTATCACTACCAATACAATATCTGATACAGACACGATCCTTTTTGCAAGTATTCGTGTTTCATAGGGTAGCATACTATCTGCCAGAACAGAAGGCACCTTAAACTAAGAAATGTGTTCATGTGGTACATCAACACTACTTGGTTGTGTTAACATCATTGAATACCCAAGCACTGAATTAATTGCAAGGAATCAAGAGTTACCGACTTTATCATGAAGCACTAGCCGCTGGTAGTCCTGGAAGCCAACATACATGCAGTACTCTGGATAGAAGCACCATTCCAAACTCCGCTCATACTCCTCGAAGTACCACTCTTCCTTAAGAATTGGTGGAGGGTACTTTTCTCTCAGCTTTGCATCATCAGGTGGTTGCCTGTTCTCTGATATCTGTGGATTTATGGTGCAGAAACAAAAATTAAGCATGAATCAGAGTGGGGTGTCAAACTAAATATGCAGCAAGTTTCTATAACCTTGATGCATAATTTGTTCCAATAAATGAATATATACCTCATGAGCTATGATGCGATGCAGTGCAAGTCGTTCCTTCAGCTGTGTAAGCTCTGGCTCTTCATACTCGGCACAAAATTCGTCGTCGTCATCATCAGCAGCATCAGGAGGTCCAAAGTCCAACTGATCAAGATAAAACTGGATCTCCATTCTAAGTTTATTAGAATCCCAATCAAGGCATTCAAGTTGTGGTTCCTGTTCATGGACCATGACATGGGCAATCCTGTCAGAATTACCACCATCCTGTCCAATCCTGCCAAGATCCTCAACAGTAGGTGTGCTCTGGACCTTTGTCTTCTCTGCACTGATCTGGATCTTCGGCTGTGTGCTTGTTGCATTGGCCACTACCAGAGAGGCTTCCATAGCTTCTTCAGGCGTGCTACCATCATGGCTGTGGTGCAGGTATGGTGTGTTGGGGTCGTTCTGCTGCTGATTTTGAATCTTAGTCTCCTCTGCAGGGCAAGCATGTCCCCCCACCAGCTTGGCTTCAGTTGGATGGTGGTATACCATCAGCCGTGTCCCTGCTGCTTGGACGGACAGCTGCGTCGCAGAGACTTCTCCGGCAAAGGCATCATCTTCGACCTCAAAACTCCGCCGTTCAGAATTGCGTGTCCTGCTTTTCTTCTTCTGCGTCCTGTACATCCGCTTGCTCTTTTTTCCCCCGACAAGAGCAGAGGCCTCACCTGATGCTTCCTGCGCATCGTTGACCGGTGAGGTGGATCGAGAAAGGGTCCTCCGGTGCTTCGACCTCGCAATCTCCCCGCCATGTTTCAGGTCGCTTCCCGAAACTAGAGCGGGTGCGCGGTACTCCTTCTTCTGCTGCTTCCTCCCATCTGCCGCACGCGTGCTCTTTCCCTTTTCATCGGCAGCGGCAGAGGCTTCTCCGGATTCTCGCGAGCACCTAGCCCCGCGCGCCGGATCAGAGCGGCGGTTCCTCATCTACCGTCGCAATCGCAACCACCGCGACCCCAATCGACTCGGCTCGATTCGACTAGAGCCCTGAATAAGATTGGTTTGGGAGGGAAGGTGGAATTAATCTAGGGTTTGGTTTGGCGGAGTTGTTGTTTGGTTTTAGGAGAAGGGGAGTCCCAGCCGTCGAGCCGACGCCTTCCGCTTTTGATCGGAGTTCCTTTTCTTCTTCCAAACGGACAGCCCACAGCTCCACTGAATACCAACGAAAAGGACCACGGTCCACAGACGACACTAATCGTTTTTTTATTTATCTTTGCATTTTCTCTAATCTTTTACAAGCTCTTGCTCATAACTCTATTATGAAGTTTGTCTAAAAAAAACTCTACTATGAAGTTAAGGTACAGAGATTTTTATGGATGTTGGAGCTAGTTAAATACATCTCTTTGGTGTTGTTTTAAAGGCATTTTATACTAACTGGGCACCAAAAATGCGTTGCTACGGTTAAAAAGTAATTGTATTATATCCTTAAAACTCCCATAGTTTTTTATTGCACTAAATGCACTTCTATATGTTCTGAATATATTTTGACTTTATTTTTCTAGTAAGTACTAATTACATCTCTACCATCTTTGTATCTATCGTGCATAAAGCATGCGCGACATGGCTGAACACGTGAGAAATTTTATGCAACAGGCTTGGAACACACAATGGGCAAGGTGTCAAAATATAGACCGTGCGAACATGAGTTATGACAAAACATTATCCATTTTTATGCTTCACCCACAAGGAGGTGAAGCACGTACTCAAGGATCCTTTTGCAACTTGTATGCATGCAGATTGCTCACCCGTATCATATTGTGCCCAAATAACCAGCATCTTTACTTGCCATAACCTGCATCAAAGAAGCTACCGTGACTAAATAATCTATAGTGATCTAGATAAATAGTTATGTACTTTTAGATCAAAATAGATAGATAGTTATTCCTTACGTTACCTGCAACTTAATTATTGCGTACGGAGTACACTTCTATATGCGTTCAGAAAATATAATAGAAATTCTTAGTAGATTTTGCACGTTACCTGCAACTTAATTATTACTAATTATTACGTACACTTCTATATGCGTTCAGAAAATATAATAGAAATTCTTAGTAGATTTTGCGCGTTACAAAAAATTGTAAGAAGCAGTGCCAAGAAAATTTGTAAGCAGTGCCAAGAAATAAGCGCTCCATTCTCCTCCTTTGATTTGTGTGTTGCAGCAATTGAGTGTGCAGGTGTTTCCCTCCCGCCGCATGATTCTCTGGACTGGGACAACGTACAACAGCAGTACTGCCGGCCAATAGCAGGGAGCTGGCTAGCGCTTTCATTGTTTTTTCTTTGGCTCGGGCTTTCACATTGAGGTTAGGATGTCCACGATTCGGATAGGTAGATAGATTGGGATTTGGGAGTGGAATCCGGTACCTCACGGGTGGGCCCATATGGCCGTATGTAGAATACAAATAATAGAAATAGGAATAGATTAGAGGGTTCATAAAATTATGACGTAATATTAGAGAATACAAATAATAGAAATGTGAATAGATTAGGGGTTTTTTCTACAAATTTACGACGTACCGCAGAAACAATTCTTACTTTATCTCTACTCCTAATAAGGAGTCATTTACCTACATGCCATTATGTAAGTTCGTGGTTACGCACATACCACTAAAAAGTTCGTGGACACGTACATACCATCAACGCGAAGTTCGTTTACGTACGTGCCATTTTGGATGGATGCCGTTAGAACTTAACGGTTTCTTCCGCCTGACATGTGGGACCCACAAGTAAAAAGACTATTTTGCCCCTTGTTATTTTTCCTTTTCATCCCAGTCGCTGGCGCCCGACCGAGCGACTCCTCCCGGTCCTCCCGACTCCTCCCGGTCCTCCCGACGAACCCTAGGCGGGCGCCGCCGCCGTCCGCCGCCGCCGGCCGCC
>OAMR01000001.1:7006060-7029729 GCA_900205405.1 Echinochloa crus-galli | reverse complement strand
TCCAAGGTTTGTTCCTTTTTTCGACTTTACTGTTTTTCCTGCAAAAAGAAAACAAATTGTATGCATTGCCTCTTTATTGACTGTTTTTAATATATAGAGTCGTGAAGAAAACACAAAATTTGGAAAACAACGTTCATGGGAGCACGAAGAAGAAATGACGTTGTTGAAGTTTGCTCGCACACTTAGCGAGAACCTACCATATCAGGAACACAAAGCTGTGTTCCATACACAACTAGCAGAGATGATGAATAAACATTATGGAAACAAAAAACATTTCGATGCTCGCAAGATTAGAGGAAAACTTGAGATATATGAAAAACATTGGTATGGCCAAGTTGGATTGCCACGGCCGGAGCTCCGCCTCGCGCGCCGCCGCGGGCGAGCGCCGTCTTGCGCGCCGCCGCGGCCGGAGCTCGCCGGGGAGAAGGGGAGGAGCTCGCCGGGGAGAAGGAGAAGGGGAGGAGGAAGAAGACTGGTGGGGCCCACAGGGGGTAAAATGGTCATTTCACCCTCCAGTTTGACACCGTTAGCTCACAAAGTGGACGGAATGGCACACAGGTAATCGAAAGTTCGGTCGATGGCATACAGATGTCTACGAACTTTTTAGTGGCACACAGGTAACCAGCAACTTTCTTAATGGTATACAGGTAAAAGCCTCCAAGTCCCACCTCTAGACAGGCGTACCGAACACGGATCGCTGTCTCGCGGGACAAGGAGAGACGAGAGACAGGCAGAAAGCAACGGAAAGGGCGTTTTGGTTTCCTTGCCCTGCTCCGTGGCTGCTCGATTTGGGCGGCTTCGGATCTGCCGGCGACAAGGCTCAGCCCATCCCACCATCAAGGAGCTCAACCCTGCTCGGAGGAGGCAGATCGGAGCGGAGGGGCTCGGCCCCGCCAACAAAGGGGCTCGACTCCGCGCGGATGAGCTGTTAAGGCGTCGACTGGAGCGGCAAGGGGCTAGATCCGGGTTGCAGGGCATTGATTTGGGCAGCGAGCAGCTCCGTCCGGTGGCTGGGCGTCTATTTGGGCTGGGGTGCCTTGAATCCGGCCGTTTCACAGCTTCCATCTCATGTGGCGTGCTGTCAATCCGCAGCCGCGCCTCCGGTGACAGCTTCTCTAACTCCGGTAACCAGTGAGCTCCCGACACCCGCTTTAAGCATCCCTGTGGGTTCATTTCTTGGTTGTGCTGGACGACTAACCACTGCTGTCTTCCGCAGGCTCTGTTCTGACTCCGCTAACAGCAAGCTACTTCAATTTGAAGCCCGGTAAGCTAAACTCCGATTCAATGTCTCAATTTTTTTTTTGCTTAAGTGGCGTTTGGATAATGGGATACAGAAGGTGGGAAAGGGAAATAAAGGGTGGTGGAAATCATTTCCCACATCTGGCTTGTAGGGTAGGAAAATGAGCAGGGATATGGAATGGGATGTGATTTCCCACATCTGGCTTGTAGGATATGGAATTAAGGGTGGTTATGAACGGGAAATGCAGTGCCTGACGATGCTGCCCCTAGAAAAAGACTGGCGTTGGTGACCGTACCTGGAGAAGCCATCGTCACCGGTGTCGTCGAGGACGGGGCAGAGGAGGTCCATCCGTCCATGTGAGCAAGTTGGAGCGTCAGTGGCTGGAATGCTGCTCGCTTTGCACGGACAGTAGCCAAAGTCGATCTGCACGAGCTGGTGCCAGGGTCACCGGAGTTCATGACAATGGCCACCGCATGTCGCTGCTTGTTGAGTCGTGGTTGTGTGCTAGACGTACTCAGCCTGCTGCAGCTCGTGCAGGAAGTAGCACGCTGCTCAGTCCCCACTCCCATAAGGTACGGGTTGCGAGATCCCGCCGGCCCGCCGCCGCATCTAGACAGGATCAGTCGCGCCACATCTGGATTGGGATCCCCACATCCTGCACTCGATGAGCCTCGCTGCTCTTGACGCCTGTTCCCATAGCCACACATGTCTGCTGCTCCCACAATAGATCTTGCTGCAGCACACGCCGCTAGATCCTGCAGCGGCAGAAAAGAAAAAAAAAACACTTCCAGAAGCCTCTGACCGATGGACAGTGGATGATAGTGACCTTGGATGAGAAACTGAGAGCTATGATGGGTGTCCAGCTTGTTGCTGCTTGTTTAGGAATGTTAGCACAGGGGTTATTTTGGTCTTTTGATTATTTCTTATTCCATTCCCTTACCCGCTGTACAAACAACGGAAATGGACTTCAAACAGATATCCTTGTCCTAAACCCAGTAGCTCGTACCCCCATCACATTTTCCTACCCATTCCAATGGTGCATTCAAACACCTCCTTAGTCCCTATGCTGAGAGCTCCATTGCCCCACTGTTGGATATTGTTTCCGAGAATACCCAGAGTTGCATATCTCAAACATCACCCGTTAAGAATTACATTAGGTAGTTATACTAGGAAACGTAACAGCCATTGTAAATAACGAGAAAAGAATGCACTGGGCGTGGTCGCAGTATGTTTAGGTGCTTAGCACCTGTGCTGATCCAGACCTCAGCTTCACACGGAGTGCTGTGCGCAACTTGTACTGCTGTGCTTGGCTTACCTTAAAAAACCCTGGAGTTTCTCTCTTTCCAGACCCACTGTTGGACCAATTCTAGCGAGCTTCTTCCACCACTTTGCCATCCACAACAACACCTCCTCAGTTCTTTCGCTCTTTCCATTTGCAGTCACATCGCTCTCTCAGCTACACAGTTAGTCCAGTCCAGTCCGATGCTATCCCCATACGCCACCAAGCTGTGGCTATTGTACTCCCCTTCCCTGTGGCTTGTGGCTCCTGTTATATCGCTAAGATGGGGATTGCTGGACCCAACCGATTGATTTTATTAAAAGGAAAATCTGACAGATAGCTTTAGTGGGTTATTTCTGGCTGGATCTTTTCCTGGGGCATGTCCATTATTATTTTAGAGATACAAGTTTATGTGCATGTGCTTAACCACAAGGATTTGTAAACTGTAATGCAGGGTAGTGCGAGCTAAAAGTGTGAAGTACAAGGGATGGAACCTGAAAATCTTCCGTGGGAGGTTTAGTCTTTCCATAACCATTAACCAGAGCTAGTGGATATTTAATGTTCTTTGTGTTAGTAAATTTTTATGTTTTGTTTTTCTTTTGTAGGGTACTGATCGCATTCATGAGACTGGACATGACGATAAGTTGAGCTTATTTAAGGGAAGATATGAACTGGGGGGGAGTTATGGAGATGATGTGCGGATCTGGAAAGGAAGGCATGAAACTAAAAAAAGTTATGATCTTCTGAGAAATTTCCGTCACAAAAATGTTATAGATATGCTGAACTTCTATTCTGAAGGGGAGGATGTGGACAAAAGGGCATGTGTTGTAATTCCCAATGTTACTGAGACATAGGCTTTCAAAATAATGATAAATAAATCATAATGTATTTTTTAAAAATAATTTATGATTGCCTCAATTATACCACAAACTTTCAACTTAAAACAACATTTGTTGCATGGAGAAACAAAAAAGACAATCTTACGAAGGATCGATTAAGATAGTTGCTGGTGCAAACTGAACCAAAACATATTTAGGGGGTTATCCAGACTTTGTCCATACTTGAGGGTGGGAATTTGGAGTTTTTCCTTTATTAGCTTATAATTTAATCTTTTCTAGCCTTTATCTTTAATTATTTTACTTATAACATTCTTCCTTCCTCTTTCCAATGGCCATGCACAACATCAGTCTGCGCTGCAAGTCAACACTATCCATATCCTACTCCTGCATTTCACTGCACAATCTTGCAAGATGCCCCAAAGAATTTCTTTTTTTCCAGTCACTATGTTATTCTTCTGACCAACCAGATTGGAACAAAATATGTTCAATGTGAAAGTTCCATACGGCAGATTGCATTTTGACATGACTTCAAGGGTTACTGTTTCTTGTGAAAAAATGATTTTACAACCCCCAGAATAAGGATATTATTTGGGTTTCACCTCTAGCCTACCCCAACTAGCTTGGGACAAAAGGCTATGTTGTTGTTGTTGTTGTTGTTTGAAGGTGAAGGTAGAAACCTCCTATTTGATGATAAAAATCAGATTTCACCTGTATTCAGAAATATGATCATGTAAGTTATTTTCATTATGCAAATACATAAATTTTCCGTGTTCCATTTTTCCCTTGGAAATTTATTATTATCTCTTTACAGCGATTTATGTGATGTTGCTGACAACCTTAAGAACAATAAGTTGTATCTGAAAAGTTTAATCAAGAGTGACCTGTATATCAAAAAGACACAGAATGGTCCAAGACTTCTTGTTCTGCTAACGCAAGGTATGTACTCCTTATAGGCCGATTTATGCATTGGAGTTACCCCCATGCATTGATTCTGAACCTCCAAGTCATATTGCTTCGTCTGACTAACCTAAATATAATGACAAATTTGACAATATTGAATTGTCATGGAACCTATATTCTATGTTATAATCAATATGGTGTACTTGATCTAACTTTCTCATAGGTTTGATCTATCATACAAATCTTTGAGCTAACTGCTAGCATAGAAAACTGCAGAAGAAACATTTTTACTTCATACTTAATCATGGTCATATATCTTTATCAATGGTTGTTCTATCAAATCCTGAGAAGATTGTGTTCTTCTCATAAATTAGATTGTGTTCTTCTCATAAATTTCGGATGATATTTTGTAACATTTCCTGTTCATTGAATGTCCACTCACTAAGCTTTTTTCTTTGGTATACAGTTGAAATCTCACAATCCCCTTGTCCTGCTGCTAGTGAAAGGAATAAATTTGTTAAAGATCTTATAAATTGGTGCAGCACTCAGTGCAATGTAGAGCTAGGCTCTCTCTCAAAATGTTTTGCTGATTTCATTGTTAGTGAGAAATTTTCATTGGAAAAGTTAAAGAACTACCCTGACAGATGGGACAGTAAAATGAAAGGGAATTATTTGCTTCTGCTGCTATCGAAAGTGAGCCAAACCACTGCGAGGAAGTATGTGAAGAAGGCAAAAATCAAGTGGCCTACTAAGGTGCCTCGAGTTGAAGGTAAAGGTCTTAAGAGAAAAATTGAGTTAGAAGACTTGCCTGTTCTTCTAGCTTCTATTGTTACTCATCATGAAAACCAAACAAGTCCTGAAGAAAGCAATATGACTGGTGATGGAACACCAAAGAAGTATAATTTAGATGATCCATTTGACTACATGCGGATATTGAGACACACGTGCAAGCATTTCAACCAATTGGTTGACAGTATTAAGGTAGATTACATGTCCAGTGTGTTTCTAGATTTAATTAAACTATCAAGGCACATCGATTTAGTTTTACTTGCTTTCACTTTTCTAGGAACTTCTGGGTAATGAAGAAAGGCAACGTATCCTATGCAAACCAACTTCGTGTGCAAACTATGCAAACTATCATCACAGCTGTTGGATCCTCATCCGATGGCCATATAGAGAGGTGAAAAATTTTAGCACTTAAACCCTCCCACCATTAGCTTTCATAATCATAATTTGTCTAGAACCCCTCTAAAACGTCATGAACGGAGGGACACGCCTCGCCCTTTCCCCTTGCGATTCGCCCTCGTGACCCCGTCGGCCGATTCCCACCGCCGCCAGCGGCTGCGCCCGCCGCTCGCCGTCGCCGCCGACCCGTGCCTGCCGCCCGCCGCCGCTATGGCCCTCCTCCACTTCTCCCGGCCAACCTTCGATCCTCCTCTCCCGGATGCCGGCGCCGCCCTTTCTCCTCTCCCGGCCGCCGATGACGCCGTTCTCGAGCAGGGCGTGGACACAGCACCATTCCGGCGGCCCTCGTGCCGCCCTGCTCTCCAAGCCTTTGCATCCATCTCGTATGCTTGCGTGCTCCGCTCCATTCAGGTCCAGCGCTCCATCTCCATGAGCAAGATCGAGAGCCACAAGCAATGTCCATGCGCCCTGCGTGATACTGCCGCATGCCTTGCATACCCCATACTATACAAACACAGAAACACCTCTCACTCCACTCGTGCCATCGCAGGCTAACAGCACAGAACACACAATTAATGCCCCCAAACAGTTAACCGGAAGCCATGGCCTCCTCCTCGTCACCGCCGCTGCCGCTGACACCGAGGCCACGACGGCGGCAGGCAACCCGGGCGGCGACGCCGCGGGAGATAACCGGAAGATGGTCCTGGACTGCACGATGCGGTGCGCGACGGAGGCGATGGGGTGCGCCACCAGGTGCGCCGGCGCGCGCCTATACGAGGCGCCCGTCTGCGCCGCGGCCTGCGTCCAAGCATACGAGATGGCGCCGTTCCGGCGGCCGGGAGAGGAGAAAGGGCGGCGCTGGCAGCCGGGAGAGAAGGAACGAATGGCGGCGCCGGTGGCCGGGAGAAGTGGACGGACATAGCGGCGGCGAGCGGCAGGCACGGGACGGCGGCGGCGGTGGGAATCGGCCGACGGGGTCACGAGGACGACTCGCGAGGGGAAAGTGCGAGGCGTGTCCCTCCGTTCATGACGTTTTTAGAGGGGGTTTTAGACAAATTGTGATTAGGAAAGCTAATGGTGGGAGGGGTTAAGTGCTAAAATTTTTTATCTCTCTATGTAATCATCGGATGGGGATCCAACAGCTGTGGTGGTAGTTTGCATAGTTTGCATACGAAGTTGGTTTGCATAGGATATGTTGCCAATGAAGAAGGACTTATAAAGACAATCGAACAATGGACTCCAGGCATCTGGATATGGCTCTATGAAGTTTCTGGTAAGTTGTTCATGTTTCTTGTTTGTGTATTGATTATGTGATCTAAAGTCTATCGTGTCCATATTTTTGTCAATTCAACTCTTATGTATGTCAAGATGGTTGTTAGTTCTAAGGAACCATCATCTGCTTAAAGTTCTTTTACCTGAGTTCAATGTGATGCTATGATATGCAGGAGAGCTGAAGGAGGATATTCGGGGTACAAAGCGCAAGGCGGAATTGGCTATCTGATTTAGTGGATAGCTAGTTTGCATTCTGTAAATTTCTATGAAGTTATGCAGTCAGAGTTAGTAATTTCGCAAGACTGTTTCATTTAAGCATTTAGCATGCGATATATAATTTATCAAGCTCTCATCAAGTTATTGTTGTGTAAGTTGGGAGGGACTATATGGTAAGGTAGGAACTTGGGCATGTAAATTATAATTAATAGTGAAGTGTGCTGTGGCTATGATAGCCTGAAATGACGTGACATGAAGATGAACCACCTAAAGAAGGCAAGGATCATCTACGTTTTTTGTTATTATTTGTGTATACATTTTATGGCACTTGAGTTACTTGAGGATCCTACTTTCCTTTGGATTGAGGTCTATTAGTTCTGAAGAAATGTGGGTTATGACCCTTTCTCATTGTTCTAAACATGAATTCGGAATCTCAATTTAACTATTATTTGTATGTCCCTGATATTCTTTCGGAAGCATTATGTAATCAACACTATTGCATATCCCTCCCTGTGTTATGTTAATTCCCTAAATTGAATGCTTGTGTCAGAAATTGAATGGTTCTGGTAGATTAGTAGAAGTAGAAGGGATACTTTCTGAGATAATTTTGCTAGTGTTTGTGTGCCCATTGTTGTTTAACCTCTGTTAATGTTCGTCTTAGTTTATTTTCAGCCTATTACTGTGTTAATTTCAGTGATCTTAGCTTTTGTGTGTTAGGCCCTCCACAATGTGCAGCCTAAGTGATGCCCAGAATAGAGAGAGAAGGCTGAGGCACCGTTCCCACCACTGCAGCTACCGATGCTGGAGCCAAAAAATTTGGCAGCGGAGCAAACACAGGCTTCGGTGCTATCTTTCTAAAGAAATATTTTTTTTCCGGATGGCCAATAACAGCGTGTGCGGCTGAGTAAGAAAGAGCATAGCGCTGTTACTTTTTTGGGTTAATTAGATATATGCCATTATAATTTTTACGTTTCGGAGATATGCCATTACTATTCGTGATATTGTAAATATGACATTACAATTTCACTCGTCTTGGAGATGTACCACTACTTACCCCTTCGATGTGTTTATAAAAATTTCTAGACCAAAATACCCTCATCTTCTTCCTCTGTCCTCTCCCCTTTCTCCCTCCATCTCGTTCAGATCCGCTGGACAATAGGGCGCCTGACGGCCAGCGGGCTCCACCATCTTCTCCGAGCGTGAACCCTGCAGGGTTGCAGCCGGTGTCTTTCCGCTCCACTCCTGCCCCTTTGCCGCCATTGACACCATCTTGACGCGGATGGAGACGCGGGGCAACACCCACAGTGAGGAGCAAGCGCAGGCGACTCCACCTTGAGTCCCTGACGACCCCCACCTGCTACTAGTGCTTGCCGATTGGAGAGGAGGAGGGTCCATGGGCCATGGCTTTGCTCTGCTGTGTGAGATAGTGAGGGAGGATAAGCTAGCACGAAGGCTCTGGTGCTGATTTGTTTGTTCTGCTCGTTAATGCATGTGACTGAATTTGGGAATAATGGAGGCCAACGGGTTGCTTGCTTGCATCTCGCGAGGAAAAACTGGGTGCTGGCGTCTTTGGAGCGGGTGGCTGTGAAGCTCAGATTGGAGAGAGAGAGTGTAGGAGAGAAAAATGAGTTCGGATCAGTCTAGTGTTCTTGTCGACTGAGGAATGGCACATCTGAATGGTGGAGAGAGAGAAGCATGAGGTAGAAGGAGACACGGGCATTTCGGTCCAAAAATTTGTATAAACACACCGAAAGAGTAAGGAGTGGTATATCTCCAAGACTAGTAAAATTATAATTGTACGTTTGTAATATCACTAATAGTAATGGTATATCTCCGAAACACGAAAATTGTAATGGTATATATCCAATTAACCCTACTTTTTTATTTTTCTATTCCCGGTTTGACTCTGCAAGCGATGCCTGTGCATTGCAGCATTTGAGGAGCGACGCTCAAATTTGATGGTGGGGCCCAATGTTTTTTTAGGCTTCACTCCACATTGCGGAGGGCCTTACATTGTCTAATTTCAGTTAGCTGTTAGTTTGAGTCCCATTTGCTTGTCGTATTTCTAGTAAACAAAAATCATATAAAGTGGTGCCTTTTGGTTCAGTAGTTTTATTTGTTAGGATTCTTTAATTCCGTTTGTCTGGTAGTAATCGGGTCGCACATAGTTCTGGTTTAGTTTCAGTAAGTGCTCGCAGTTCCATGGCTGTCATAGTAATTTTCCTCTCTCCAGAAAGCTCAATCTCTACCCTTCTATTTCTAGACTCAAGTTCTAGTACCTGCTCTACTAAGAATCTATATATATATTCTTGTTAGTTCTTGTTATTTTCTTTTCAGTCCCATATCATATCCAATGTATTGATCAACCTAGATTCATTCAAAGTGTGTTAGCTAGTATTCTAGTCCCTGTGTTGTTCAAAAAAAAAGTATTCTAGTCCCTGTGGAGTATCCAATGTATTGATCAACCTTATGCTTCTGGTTTGGTCTAGAGGCCCATTTATGTCTTATTATGATAAATTTATCTAACAAGCACACGTTACTCACCATAAAGTGGGTGAAAAATCGTTACCACATATTATTTCGATCAATGTTTTAAACTGGAAACATGTAGCAAACCATTCAGGGGGAATGGAAAACATACGCACTCAATCAAAGAAAGCATATATAAAGCAATCGAGTGTAGAGGAATTTAATTTTCTTTTGTCTTCAAGTACAAGATTGCCTATATGCTAACAGTCCTAAGGATTTATACATGTTTTCACTAAATTTTGTATCCATCTTTTTAGATTCATGGTATTTGTTTATCTGAAGATAAAGAGGGAAATGCAATACTAAATCCACAAACCACAAACAAGAACCTAGACAACACAAGAGTTACCTTGTCAGTACCCAATATTCATGACCAAGCAATAGCATTCAAGACTGCTGAAGTGAGACATAAGAACCTTAGGGTGTGTTTGGTTGAGGATCAAGGTAGGATGGGATGATCCCATCCACGCTGTCCATGGATGAGTTCATCCCATCACATGTTTGGTTCGATGGATAGGATGATCCATGTTTTTATGGATGGGACCATCCCATTCATTGTTTGGTTGGATGGATGAATATGTACAACAAGATATGATCACCTCTGTGTATTGGTGAGGTTACCTCTTTACATGGGCCCACGTGTCATTCTCTATACCCCTCTCTCCTCCCTCCCTCCCCCTCCCTCTCTCCGCGCGCGCCCCCTTCTCTTCTCCACATCGCCGCCGCCCCCTCCTCTTCTCCACGGCGCCGCCGCCCCCATCCAACCCCCGCCTCATTCGTAGGCGGAGATGCTCGGCGGCGGCAGGCGGCCGCGGTCGCGGGCGGTGGGCGGCAGGCGGTCGAGGGCCGGGGGCGACGGCGCGACGACGCAGCCGCCGCCGGTGCCTGCACGCGCGCGCGGCGTGGCGATGACGCAGCGGGGGCACAACGGCGGCGTGGGATGCGATGCCCGCCGCGGAGCTGTTCTCGTCGTCCCCGATGCCGGCGAGGGAGGCGGGGGTAGCGCTGGCCCGGTGGAGGAGGGCAGCAGCCGGCCGGTGCTCCACGTCTCCGGCGAGCGGCGGGCAGAGGAGGGGAAGGACGGCGAGCGGTGGCACCGCGCCGAGCGCGTCGCGAGGAGGTTCTGGCGCCGGTTCCGGATGCCCACCGGCGCCGACGACGAGGGCAGCGTGGAGGTCAGGGAGGTGAGAGGGGGAGGAGAGAGTCGCGGGAGGTGACGGGACGAGCGAGAGGGACGAGTTGCTTTGACGCTGACGCCCATCCCATCGATTTTGTGGGATGAGTTCATCCCGAATCTGTGAAGAATATTCTCTCGGTGTCAAGGTCATCCACTGAACCAAACACCTTAAAAAGATGGATGGGATCATCCCATCCCTAGTTTTCTCATCCCATCCCTCCAACCAAACACATAGTGGACATGTCCTTCAATTCGTCCTGGTCGTCACCTGTGAACAACCAATGATCATATATAATATGAGTATTAAATGAGCCTAACCAATTATTACACTATCAGGTAATCTATTTTACTGGATCCATCGTCTTCCCATGTACAGCTAGCTTATACACTTGGTGGAGAGAAGCGCCCCCGCGTCGCCCTCCGCGTAGGGGCGACTCGGGCGGAGCCCCTTCCCCCGGCCGCCGCCCCCCTCTCCTCCCCTCCTCCCCACCTCGCCGCCGCCGGAGGGGCGACGCCGGAAGTCCGGCCGGCCTCCGGGATGGCGGCGGCGGGGGCATCCTCTCCTTCCTCCCTTGTTCTTCGGCGGGCGCGGACGCCATGGACCGGAGGAAGCCGCCGGCGACCACTCACGACGACAGCAGTGCGCTCGGCCGGATCCGGCCTCTCCGTCCCCGGATCCGGTTGGCCCGTGGCCGGATCCGTCGCCTGCTGGTGCGGGCGGCTCGGCAAGTGCGGCGGAGGCGCGCAGGCGACCTCGGGCCGACGCGTACGGCCGTCAATGGCGAAGGCACGTGGGCTGGCAGCAGGCAGGGCCGCGCCGCTCCCTGCGGCAGCCGGATCTGGGGAGGAGCCCCTGGATCGCGGCGCCCGGCCGGCGGCGGCGGTCTGGCCGCGCCTGGCTCGGCGGCTCCTTGTTGGCCGCCGCCGGCGTGGCTCCCAGGCGGCCGGATCTGGGGCGCTTCACTTCGGCCCCTGTCATGCAGGTCCTGGCCGGTGGTGCGGACATCGGTGGCGTGGGGCTGGTTGCTTCGCGTCGTCCGTGCTCCTTGCTCCGACCAGGGGATGGGTTTGCGGTCCTCCCATCTCCATCTCGCAGGGTTCATGGTCCTTGCGGCAACTGGAACTTGCGAGGACAGATCTAACGCCTTAATTGCTCCGCGTCGCCCTCACGGGGGCAATTTGGGCGGATTTCGTTGGCTGTCGTGCAGCCGTCTTCTCCACGGGATTGGTGCCGTCCCTTTGCCGCGGAACCTTGCTCCGGGTGGCGGTGTTGTCGACGGTGGCCGGAGTGCGTCTTTTCATGCGGTGGCGGCGTCCTGTGGCTGTGCGAAGATACTGGTGTCCTTCTGGTGAGGGCGACCGTGGTGACGGTGGTGGCGGCAATTAGGAGAAATCCTTGTCTGGCATGGTGCCGGACCGGTGGCGGTGAAGTGTCTGTGACACACACCTTGTTGAAGGCGCTACTGAAGTTGTCGGTTAGACCGTCCCCTATTGCGACCGTGGTTCATCAAAAACTAGGTGAAAACCTAGCCTGGTCTCTCGAGGCCGGCGGCGGCAGTGCAGGCGCGTCGTCGAAGTTTTTGGTCGCCAAGGCTGGGCAGTTCTCCCGTGTGGACACTATGTTCGGTATTCAGCACAGGGCGGAGGAGGCATTGGATGGAGTAACAGTTCGGATGGTGGTTGGCAGTTTCTGCGTCAAGTCTTCGTGCTGTTACCTTCGAAGAAGCATTAATGGTGGTTGGTGTCCAGCGTTTTCAGTTCTTTGTAAGGTCTGTAAACGTGTTATAGCGATCTTGGTGGTCGCGTAGGACTACTAGAGCCCCATGATGGGATGTAATAATCTTTATGTTTTTGTTTGACCGTAGCCGTTTTGGTCAAGACCGGGTAATATATTATCCATTATCTAAAAAAGTAATCTATTTTACTGATCCCTTTACGTCTTCTCTTTCGATGTGTTTCTTCTCTAAACCCTGTGAAAGTACTTCAGTATCAAACAATTTTATACATGTTTCTTTGTATACATCTTCTGAACCGGTAACATCAACCGCATCTTCCCAATATAACCCTACATGATTTGACTCATCCATATTCGATAATCATACAATAAAGAAAACACAGGTGCTTTAAAAATAGGCGCGGCGTAGCGCGCCAAATCTACCTAGTAGTCGTTAATAGACGACTGGCATCTGCTTACTGAAAACTGAAAATTGTTGCTTTATACCTAGCTGGTCGCCATGTTTGCTTGGATTATCAGCCCATTAGCCAGTAATATTTTTCTCTCAACAACAACCAACACCAGTGTTTTTTCTCAGTAAAATCAGCACCAACCAACAGTCAGCCGAACAGAACCATATGTTGAGGGTAGATAAATCCAATCTCCCATGCGCCGGCCACTCGCCACGTCCCTTCCGGAAGAATCAAAACCATAGAAATCCACAGGACAGGAGCATGCCGGCTAAGGCTGGACAAAAAGCTCGGGCTCGTGAGCTCGGCTCGAATTTTAAATGAGCCGAGCCTGAGCCAATGTTTTAGCTCGGTAGCGAACTGAGACGAGCCGAGCCGGCTCGCGAGCAGCTCATGAACTTAATGAGCCAGTTGGAGATATTGTTTTCTTATCTTAAAGGAGTAGCCAGGCTATATATTATCTTATTATTATTTTGCAAAAAAAAATATTTAGATGATTTCTTATAGTGTGAGATCTTATTAATTTAAGGCCTTAAGACTTTATTATTTAAAGACCATAATATGAGTAGAGCATGTTCATCAAACATGTCTGTTATGTTTTTAATTCACATTTTAATGGCTAAATTCATTGCTAAATGATGTATTGGTTATGATTGTCTAGTTCCTCTTAGTCCTTTAGTTCTCCTGGAGCTAGATATTTATTTTGCTGACAGGCTCACAAGCTGGCTCAAGCTAACTCGAGCTCGTCTACGAGCCGAGCCGAACCTAAAGATTGGCGGCTTGTGCTCGGCTAAATTCCACCCTAATGCCGGCCGCGCCACCGCAGCTTAGCGAGCCCACAGGTCGCGCCGAGCCGCCGTCACACAGCCAGGGGCGCCAGGCGAGGCGCGGCTGGCAGCACCCCGTTTCGAACTTTTTGCGGTTCCGCCCCTGTGAGACGCGCGATTTATTAGCGCGCGCCCCACCGCCTTTTACCACCCAACCCCACCCCACCCGCAGCAGCAGCAGCGCCTTCCTCTCCTCGATTCCACCCACCTCTCCCTCCCTCCGCCTCCGACCACCACCAAACCCTAGATCTCGCACCGGCGGCAGCGATGGCCGCCAAGCCCTGGGGCGGCGTCGGCGCGTGGGCGCTGGACGCCGAGCGCGCCGAGGAGGAGGAGCGCGAGCACGCCGCGGCCTTCCCGGCCCCCGAGCCGCCCGCGCCCGCGGGCGGCGCCGCCAGCTTCCCCAGCCTCCGCGAGGCGGCCGCCGCGGGCGCCGGCGGCAAGTCCAAGAAGAAGAACAAGGGCACCACCCTCTCGCTCTCCGAGTTCACCACCTACGGCGCGGCGGCCGCCCAGCGCCGCGCGGCCCCCGTCGAGCCCAGGGGCCTCACCCCGCAGGAGATGATGATGCTCCCCACGGGGCCCCGGGAGCGCTCCGAGGAGGAGCTCGACCGCTCCCGCGGCTTCCGCTCCTACGGCGGCGGCGGGTTCGGCGGGCCCGGGGGAGGCGAGGGCCGCCGCGGGTTCGACGACGAGGGCCGCCGCGGGCCCGGCAGGAGCTCGGATCTCGACATGCCCTCTCGCGCCGACGAGGTGGATGACTGGGGCGCCGGTAAGAAGTTCACCCCGGCTGCCGCCGACTCCGGCCGCCGCGACAGGTTCGGCGGGCCCTCCCCCATGGGCCGCGCGGATGACATCGACGACTGGTCCCGTGACAAGAAGCCGCTCCCATCGCGCTACCCCAGCCTCGGCTCTGGTGGAGGCGGCGGCTTCCGCAGCTCGTCGGGCTTCCGCGACTCGCCAGGCTTCCGCGACTCATCGGCTTCCTCTGATTCCGACCGCTGGGTCCGTGGAGCCACCCCTCTGCCGCACAACGGCGAGGGGGCGGGGGAGAGGCCGCGCATCGTTCTCAATCCTCCGAAACGTGATCCCGCAGCTACTCCTGCGCCACCAGCTGAGGTGGCACGCAACCGCCCAAGCCCATTTGGGGCTGCAAGGCCCCGGGAGGATGTGCTGACTGAGAAGGGGGTTGATTGGAGGAAGATGGAGAGTGAGATTGAACACAAGACTAGTCGGCCTACCAGCTCGCACTCCAGCAGGCCAAATAGTGCGCATTCCTCCCGTCCTGGGAGCCCTGGGTCGCAGGTTTCAGCAGTTGGGAGTGAAGGAGCACCCAGGGCACGGCCAAAGGTTAACCCGTTCGGCGAAGCCAAGCCAAGGGAAGTGATTTTGCAGGAGAAGGGGAAAGATTGGAGGAAGATTGACCTTGAGCTGGAACATCGTGCTGTAAATAGGTATGTATGATGTCCATGGAACTGTCACTTGATTATGCATAACATTCTAGTGCTTGTGGCAATGCAATGCTGAGGACTGACATAAGTTAGAAAGCTGCAACCTCACTCAAAACCTCAATTTTGTAATGGAAACACTTGCCTAGAACTGTGGTAGTTGACAATGCTGCTTTTCTAAATCTGACCTTTACTGATGTTGTAATGGAAACACTTGCCTATGGCATCTGTTACCTGTGGTTTTTGACATGCCTAAAACTGACCATTACCTGAGGCCCACTTTTGTTGAACAAGTCTTTTCTTGTGCTTAGTACACCGGACACAATCTCCCTGAAACCTTGCCCCACACTTGGCATCCCTACACATGCTTAAATTTCTGTTGTCTCTTCATGTACGTAGGTTTACACAAAGGTACTATGCTTGTGCCCAGGTCCGTTGTAGGATAACATGCTAATGGCACTACCTTAGCTCACCGCATGCCCACTAGTAACACACTAGGCTTGTCATACATATTGTTATGTGACCTTTGACCTTATGATGTTATCTGAAATTGATTTGAACATTTGTAATTAACCAACGTTGACAACATATGGTCGTTAAACATGTGGTTTTGGTGAATTTTATCAAGGTCTACTGGTCATATTAGTAAAATGTAGCATTCCCTTTGTTAGTAAATCAATTAATCATGTTGTTTTTAAGGTCATGGACTTATGACAACAGCAAATTAAGCAAAAGACATGAAATAGTGCACAGTGTGACATTTTAGTGGGATTCTAGTGATATATATGGTAAAGTTGTAATTCTATTTACGTCACTCACTAGCCTTTGTGTATAACTATTTTCTCATGAAGAAACATTAGAACAGAACATCTCTTCCTTGCGTTTTAGATTATTACATGGTATAAATACAAGCATCTCAGATTCTACATCCATATTGTACATGGCTGTAACTGCTCTACTTTGGTAATCTGCTAGCACTATAAAATTCATGTTATTTTGTTTGCCTCATTTGGTTAACTTTTATACGGTGATGCAAATTATGACTTGAATTTTTTTTTAGTGACTGAGGTTTGGGGATGATGGCTTAGATATCAATTATGCTGTTTGTTGAACTTATCTCACTATAAAGAGGCTTATCAATTTGGTTAAGTGGTTTTATGTACACATCCATCAAAAGAAGAGGCTTGTATGATTTTTTGTGGCATGTTGTCATGAGTAGTACAACTCTTCTGCAGTTGTAGTTTCATGCATTGCCTGTTTGCACTATTGAACTTTTGCAGTTGTCAGTTTGAGCTTTTCTTCCTTCACTAGACTCTGTTTAGATTCCCCAATCCATGTGGGCTGGTCGAGATTTTAGGCATCAGAGAAATCACGAAGTGCTCGTTTGTTGTTTTGACTGCTGGTATTTTATTACTTTTTAGCCGACCTTTCATGCTACTGAAATTTCTATAATGTAAAGGGTCCATTTTCTTCCACACTTCCACATTGAACCTGCAACAATATTACTGTGTTACCATTAACTGAAAATAATGCTAAGTTCTGTATTTTCTACTTTGCTTTTGTATTATTGAGATAGCAAGCGATGGTGATATGGGTCTTCTTGAACTTTGATAACATTGCTGTTGGTTGCCTATGGTTTTATTTGCTTTGTGGCTGCGAAAGTTTGATGTCTGAAACTGTTGATAGTTGAACCACTTTGACACACCTAACTTTGGGATAAATACTTGATGCAGGGGTGAACATATTTTCTTTTACCCCACCTTTCCTGCATGGTTAACTGTTTCTCAACATGATCTAGTAATACCAATTTCGTTTTGGGAAAAATAAGAATTGTAATCATCTAGTTCAGTTTCAGCAGCCTCTTCGATCCTCCCTGAATTCATGTTAAAACTTCGAAGTAAAATTAACTACTTTGGTACTTAATCGTGCCAAATGCATGCTTGTGTTGATTCCTTTTCTCAGAAAATATTTCCATGTCATTTAAATATTCCCGCACCTAATTTTTCAGGCCAGAGTCAGATGAAGAAAAAAATTTGAAAGAAGAAATCAACCTTATGAAGGTGGATCTGAAAGAAATCGAGGGAAAGATTAGTGATGGTTCTGACCAAGCCTCGGAGGATGCAAAAAATTTGTCTGAGAAGATATCTCAGTTGGAAAGTCAACTTGAGCAGCTTACAAGGGACTTGGACGACAAGATTCGGTTTGGACAAAGACCGCGTTCTGGTGCAGGCAGGGTTACAGCACTTCCACCAACTAGTTTAGCAGAGGAACCACAGGCTACAATTGTGGACAGACCGCGCTCTCGTGGTGGTATGGAACCACACTCAAGGCCGGAAGAAAGATGGGGATTTCAAGGAAGCAGAGAAAGGGGCTCTTTTGGTGGAAGCAGAGGTTCAGATAGGTTTGTGCAGTTTTCTTCCTTACCTTTATCTTGTGCTTCTTTCAAGAATCAAGACAGTTTTGTTGAGAATTGCTTTTTGTGAAGTAGCATGGGTAAAGTTTGAATATACTCGTGCTTTGATGTTTTCAGCGTGACACATTAGTTTTGCATGCCTGTCCTTTGTGTTTACTTCCCAGCGTGTTTACTGTTCAGCTCATACCTAACTGTTCAGACAGTGATTTTGCTACAGGATCAATATACAATCATGAATTTTAGATGGTGTCCTAGGTATGCAATTAGTCAATTAACCATGACAGATATAACCATCCTTTTGATATGCCTGTGTTCCTGTATGTCTTCCTCCAGTCCAGTGTGATTGCCTGTGTTCCTGTATGTCTGCCCCTTTTTACTGTATACCGTAGGTCTTAATATTGTATAAGGCTGTGCTATTTAGATGCAGATCAGTCTTCTTTGTTTTCTCAAGCATTTTGAGTTTTTAACCATGCACTGTTGCCATCGGTTCTCATCCAACTCTTTATCATTTTAATTTCCAGGCCAATGACAAGGGAGAGGTGGTGAAATTGGGACTTCGAGCATCTGTTAATTGTTAGGGAATCATCTGGTTCCCAGTCCCTTTTTTGTTTTGGAAAGGATGGCAAAATAAGTCATTTTGTGTTCGTCTTGTTTGTTTGGTCCAGAAGATTGGAGAGGACGGAGATAACTCCACATGAAGTTATTGATTATCACCTCTGTATGCTGTAGGATGTTTTCCATTTCCTTTTTTTTTTGCCTTCCATGTCAAAACAAGACCTGGCAACTTGCTATACTAACTGATCATGCTTACTGAATTCAAGTTCAGCTTTTGTCGCAAGTCGTTTATTTGAGCATGGTGGAATAGAGACCTTGAATTTTATGTTTTGTACCAATGCATTTGTTTTACATGTTTTGTATCTGTGTATCTCTTGTCTTTGCCCCGTAACATCTGTCTTTTGAGTTCTTGACTTGCTCTGCATTTGCTTTATCTTGTAGTATTGGTAAACTATAATTGCTTCGGTGTCAGGTAAACTATAATTGCTTCGGTGTCAGTGTTATCTGGGTTTGGAACATTATGCGGAGTACTACGTATTGCTTTATTTCTTATGGAGCATCGAAAAGTTAACTAGTGGTCGATTGGGCGGCAGCAGGTTAGTTTATGTCAACGAAACCTGCAAGTGTTCAGTCCTTTCCCTTTGCAGTTATCACGGTTGAAATCTGTGAGTGTTCAGTCCTGTTCTTCTATTTCGATCCGATACATTAGTAGCAAGTCCTATCGTCTGAAAATTCGTGCTAGTACTAGAACGAATCTGACCTGATCAAGTTGGAAAACCTGAGCACTCACCGCTGCTGCGGCCGGCGGCTCTTGTAGGGCGACGCAGTTTTGCAGGGACCTTCAGCACTTGATCGTGATGCTTAACCACCAGTCACCACCCTCTCTTACCCTATATAGTTTTTGTCCTCCGGTAATTCAGGTTAATTTGATACGTTCAGAGTGTTCGGAACCACACCAAGCTGAACGGTCGCGTCCCAAATTCTTGACCGAAGTTGCTGCTTCCAGGACATTTTCAGATTACTGAGTTTTGTTTGCAGGGCCTGAGACTATCTCCAACTACAGAACCTAAATTGGAGATCTATTCCCTGAGTTGGGTCACCTGCACAGTAGATAGGTCACCCAACATTTATTTGCTTCTCCAACAGACAACCCATCGTCCCGTTGCTCGCCTCGCCTCGTCTGTACATGACAGTGATAGTGTTGACTTGGTACACAAGAGCCAAGTCTTTGGTGGTACAGCTGAGGAAAAGACAATCCTACCATTTAATTCCAGTCTCAGTCACATTAGCGTTGGAAAACAAATCGAATTTGTGAACTCACTATCTTGGTATATTTTGATAAAGTGACACGACAAGTTGCTCATGCAGTGTTGAAAAATAAATTGCATGTGTAAAATCAATGTCTCGATATTTATGATTTGTTTTGATAATGGAAATAAAGTTCCAGCCTCTATACAAGGTGTACACAGTCGTTTGATACAATAACGAGCGCTTATGCTCAAACCTCCTCTCCGGCGGCGCGCGCGGAGGCCCCGGCGGCCACGGGGAGCTCGGCCCCGTCTGGCCATGGAGGTGCCCGCCTCCTTGCAGCTCCCCGCCTCCCCATCGCTGCTCCACCCCGCTCGCTCGCCGCGGAGGGAGGCGCTCGCGGTGGTGGGGCCCGCGCCAGCGATTTGGGTCGCTGGAAAGGGCGACGCATCTCTGGGTCTCCTCTCTCCTCCGACCCATTTTGCGTCGCGCAGTTGGGTAAGCTGTTGGAAGGTTCTTTTTCACTGTGCATGACCTATTTTGGGTATGGGTAATGGTTTAGGTCCTTTGTTGGAGATAGTCCGAGAAGTGCAATTTTGGTACAGCAGCTCCTAAGCATTTGAAGGCCAAACTGTAGTTCAAGTACTCGTAACTTGCATGCCATCGCTCATGTGTGGTTTTAAGTTAACAGCGCACGGATCCGTGATCCATACACTGGCACATCGTGGGTGACTGGGTGCTAGCCTGCTATCGTGCATGGCGCTTACTCGCCCTTCCTCCTAGTCCTATTCTCGACGGGGGAGGAAGAAGGCGGGCGCGGCGAGGGAGAACGCCGCGACGCCGGAGCTGCTTGCTGCTGCGACGGCGGAGAAATGGTACTAGGTCTCATTTTATGGGCCTCGGCAGGACTAGGCCGAGCCGATTTAACTGCAAACCGGCCCACGCGACACTCCGGCTCGCTTCCGGGGCTCGGATTCTGCCGCTCGTTTCCGAACCGACGGCTCATATGACCCCTGGGGTGGACGGTAAATGAAATACCGATCACCGCAATCCCCGTTCCCGCCGCGGACACTGCCCTTCTCGCAATCTCGCCGCCGCCGCCCGCCAGCTGTTCAGGAAGGGGGCGACACGCACCACACGTGTCTTCTCGCCCACCGCCATCGCTGACGCGGGGAAGAAGGCCGGCATTGCCGGACTCCATACGAAGCGTGCAGCAAGTTCAACTCGCTCGTTGCAGACTCGCCGCCTCCATTGGCGGTGAGCCTGCGTGCAAAGTGCGGTGTGCGGAGTGGCATGTGCGGCTGCACAGGATGGGCGTGAAAAGAGATTGCAGCTTGCTGCAGGCTTGCAGCTTCGCCTTCGCGGCGTTCTGCTGAATGCTGATCACCGCTATCGCTTGGATATGGTGGAGTTCTGCGAGGAAGAGTTTTCCCTGCGGACTTGTCAGTTAGAGATCCCAGCTGCACTGAATGATGTACTTCTTCCATTAGCCGACATCATCGAAGTATACAGTTCATGGTAGATCAATTTTTCGGAGAACAGAGCACATTTGCGTGAAGAGGCTGCTGCTATGTGCTATCCTTCTGCTGCTGCTGCTGCAGAGATACCACGCAGTTCCTTTCCAACTAGAGCGTTACGGCTTACGCCAGAGGCATGAGCAGGCGGCGTAGCTCAAATCCCACAGCAGAAACGCTGCAATGCGCCAGGCGGATCATCGCCGGAACGTGGTCGCCAGAGCACGGCCGGTCAAACTAGCCACTCCATCTTCCTCTACCGTTCACGCCTCCTCTTCTCGACGGCGAGGAAGAAGGCGAGCGTGGCGAAAGGCGAACGCGGAGAGCACGCCAGCGGCGACCTGGAGGGACGCGTGGACTCCCGCGACGCTGTCTGCCCGTAGCCCACTGCCCGCCGGCGCCGCGGACGCCGTGGTGACGTTGTGGGCGGCACGCACTGTACTCGACTGTGGCCGTGGCGGTGGCGTACGGCACTACGGCTGCTCGGCGATCTTGAGATGGCGACGTACCCGCGACGCCGGCCCGCTTCCGTGGCTCGGATCCTGCCGCTCGTTCCGATTCGAGGGTTCATATGACCCCTGGGGCGGACGGTAATTGAAATACCGTCCACCCCCACCCCCGGTTCCCCGTCGCCGCGGACACCATCCTTCTCGCCGCCGTCCGCTAGCTGTCGGGGAGGGGGACGACGCGCAGCACTTGTGTCGTAAAAGCGAGTGCCTCGCCGGCGCAGGGAAGAAACCTGACATTGCCGAACTCGATACTCGCTCGTCTGATACTCACCGCCTCCATTGGCGTGTTCGGAGTGCGCAGGCACGGCGTCGGCGGCACAAGATGGGCGTGAAACGACGGCCTGTCATCCGCCGGCGTGGCAAGAAATCTCCCCGCTCAATCCAAGGCTGAGTTGCAGGCTTGCAGCTTTGCCTTCGCGGCGTTCTGTTGAATTCTGATCACCGCTATCGCTTGCATATAGTGGAGTTCGGTTGACCATCTCCGACGAAGATCAGTGTTCTGTGTGGGCGTCAGGGCGTGTGGCGATCTGCACATAGACGGCGGCGTGCCTGCGTATGTAAATGATGAAGGCCTCGCCGCGGCGGTACGTTCATGCCATCCAACTAACACCGCCTCCGCTGCCCGTTGCAGTCGCGGGTATTTCTGATTAGGGTGCCTATTTTTCTTAATTACTACTGGAATACAATGCAACTTACTCCTCTTTGGTTGGTAGTCCTGTCTGATTACAAAGAACAAGGATTTGCTATAGTCGGCTAGTACTATCCATCCATTCCTAAGGCTGAACGCAAAATGACACTTGGAACAGCAAAATCAAGTGGTTCCTCTGCTCAGCTATAATTCATAATTGCTTTTGTAACATGAAAATACACGACCGTAGATGGTTAAAGAAATGTAAAATTGAGAGTCGAGACTTCAGTGTATAGATTGAAGAGACCAGAAAAGAATTTCACGGATCAAATTGTCAGGGCAGAAGAAACAAAACTACACTAGCGATGCGGTTCGTTTCCATCTAGAGCAGCACGTCAGGGGCATGAGCAGGCAGCATACCCCAAATCCCACAGCGGAAACGATGCAGTGCGCCAGGCGCATCATGTCGCCGGAACGTGGCCGCCAATTGCCAGGGCACGGCAGGTCAAACTAGCCACTCCATCACACTCCATACGTGATGCCATACATGTACTGTGCCTGACGATGGTACTCCTTTTGCTAGTTTGTTTACTTTTGCATTCATAATTGTAACCAAATTTCCGTTTTACAAACTTTCAAATAGTCTCGATGTTGCCAACAACCGAAGAGCGGTAACTTCTGCATTTTCTCCCGTGGTTACCTATTATTGAGATACCAAATGATGGTGATATCTGTCCTTGGACTCTGATAACATACTGTTGCTTGCCTATGGTTTTATCTGCTTTGTGATTACAAAGTTTGATGTCTGACAATGCTGGTAGTCGAACCACTTTAGAACACCTAACCTTGGAATGACTTACATGATGCAAGCGTAAAAACATTTTCTTTTCTCCCGCCTTTCCTGCATTGGCGGCTTTTTTTAATTAAGGATTAAAATCCGGCCTCTATATCCACAAGTGGATATATACAGCCAAATAGTACAGCATAGCACTTAGGCTCAAAACCTCACACCGAGATAAAGAAAAAACAAACACTACTACAAAGGAGAAGAAGACTAAGCTTTTAGCTCATACACCAACCACGCCTAGAAGCAACCTACGCCCAACAAAACAAACCATAAAGTGAAGCAGGTCCCAAGACTTCCAAAGCGACGTCTCCAAGAGGAACCGGCGTCCCGCCGTCGTCGCTCCTCCGAAGAACCGGAGAAAGGTTTTCACCAAGAAGCCAAGGACCAAGCAGGATCTGCGACAGGAGCAGTGGAGGCTTGCGGATGGGCGTCGGTCCTCGGAGTCAACCTTACTCGGACTAAGTGCCGGGAGGGGTTTGGGCTCCCAAGGCCACTCCCAATGCGAGTTTGGTGGTGGCATGCGGCGGCTCACGAACCCAGCCGGCCTCGCGCTCGTGGACAGACCTTTTTCGTGGCCTAAGCGCAGCGGAGGTTCGTCGTAGTGCAGTGTTGGTGGTGGTGGATGGCGGCTGCTGCGGGCTATTTTCATCCTTCAACGTATCCTGATGAAGATTTGGGCTCTTCCAGTCGGTGTGTCATCCTGCGTGCAGGGAAGGGTGTCACGACTCTCGTGCCGTTGGTCGTCGGTTTGGTTGAGGGGAGCCTAAGTGCTTGCCCCTCGCACTCCTGATGGTCGCGGCCGGTGTTGTGGCCCATCTCCTTCCTTCATCGTCGGGTCGGCATTGGGACGAAGTGTCGG
>OAMR01000001.1:6986812-7005540 GCA_900205405.1 Echinochloa crus-galli | reverse complement strand
TATGAATGACTAAAGGCTGTCTCTTATACACATCTGACATCATCTGCTACGAGCTCATCCGCGCGCGCCGGTCCGGCGAGTGGGGCGGCGGGCCCTTCACCGAGCTGCTGAGGGAGAGCGCCAGCATCCGCAGCGAGGAGGAGGCGCTCGCCGTCGTCGACCTGGTGGTGAACCGCACCCTGGGGGAGCTGCTCATGGCCCACGCGCGCAGTGCCTGAGCTACTCGGAAGCTCTGAACTTTTGATGGCGCCTTGATCACTCCCGGGAATATGACAAGCTGCTAACGTTCTACTAGTAGTAGCTTGCGCGTTTTCGATTATGTGTGTTTAAGTTTGACAAACAGCTTAGTGCTGTACTTGTTGGATTACTAGTTGCATTGTGCTTTGTTATTGGAGTGCATCTGGACCTGATGTCTGTGAGATGGATCAGTGTGTTGTTGTTGCCCTGTTGTCATCTCGCTGTTATCTTGTGTCAGCTAGTTTGAGGTTGCCGATTCATCTGTAAAAAAAATGGGATGTTTGTTTTGAGATCGAGACAGCCGTGGTTGATCTCAGTTACTTTGTTCAAGAATGCTGCAAAAACTGGGGACAGTTTGTCTCCAGTTTGATGATAACATGGTCACAAGCCTTGCGCGGGTTTATTACAGACAGATGAGTTTCTGACGAGATGCACACCGGGTACGTAATTTCGTACTTGCAGGGAACCCCAATCGATTGGACTAATGATGTTGTAGTAGCTCTCATCTAAATCAAATATACATCGTTAGAGCAACTCCAGTGGACTGATTAAAAATAGGATTCTATATTTTATTTTGAGGACCTGTTTTAAAAATTTAGAGGGTCAAATTAGAGGCATGCTCCAGCCCAACTGACTACACAGGGCCTCTATCATCCATCTGACCAGTGGGCCATATCTATCTCCCGACTCAGTTCGTTTCTCCCGACGCGCTCGCTCGCCCCCGCGCCGCCGCCCGACGCCCCAGCGCGCCGCCGGCTCCGGCACTCCACGGCACCGGCTCCCGAGCTGGAGGCGCTCCACGGCACCGGCGGCGGGCCAGGCCTCGTGCCCCCGGCGAATCGGAAGGCAGCAGAATCGGAAGGGGTCGAGCAGTGCGCCCCCACAGATCTCGCAGTTGTAGGGTGAGGCGACGGCCTTGCCGGCGGCGGCGCCGGCGCCTCGCGGCTGGGGGCGCTCGTTGAGGAAGAGCACCCTGACGTTGTTGATGACGTAGGTCTGGACGCCGGTGATGTCGAGGACGTCCTCCACCTCGGAGACCCTCACCACGTCGTGGTAGGACGACTGCCGTATCTGCCGCAGGCACAAATCAATCAATCGATCCATCCATCAGCGATTAAAAAGATTGGATTTTTTTCTTTTGTTTTTGCAGCCAAGGAATTGCATTGCATTGCGTAGCGTTGCGTTGCATTGCAGTCAAGAAACCGAACAATTGGATTGGAGAAGAAGAAGCAACGAGAGGCAGGAAATTAACCTGGATGACCCTGTGGGATGTGTGTCGGTGTGCCCTGCAGTACTAGCAGAAGGCGGCCGGCGGCGGCGCCCCCCCCTGCAGTCGAGGCAGAACATGTTGCACTCGTTGCAGGGAGATGCCGGGTGGGCGGCGCAGGCCAGGAAGAAGCGCGCCGGCCTCTGCCGCCGCCTCCGCTGCCGGTGCCGGCGAGGAGAGACTAAGAGAGAGATGGGGGAAAGAGAAGAGAAGAGGAGATGGTGGGGAAAGGGAATGGAATGGAACGGGAGCAGAGCAGGCGCATCCTCTCCATGCCGTACCTCTGCGCCGCGCCGAGCATCTCAACCGCCGCCCTCATGGCCGCCACGCCGCCGCCGAAAACGTCCGAGTCCGACGGCGGCGGTGGCGGCAGCACGTCACCGTAGACGAAGTGGAGGAGCGCGCCGAAGGCCGCGGCGCGCTTGCCGTCGTCGCCGTTGATCCGTCGGGCGCGGAGGTGAGCATCGCGCGGAAGACAGGCGACCTCGCGGAGAGCACGAGCACGTGAACGACGAACTCGGCTTGGCGCGCCACTGGAATCCGGCGGCGCGACTAGCTCCGGCGGGGGATCGGCGGGGGCATCGGTTGGCGGCGGCGTCGGGGAAAGAGGGGGAGGGAGAGGGGGAGGGAAGGGAGAGAGGGGGATAGGGGAGGATAAAGGCCCCTAGATTTGTGGAGTTTCTCTTAAAATTTGGTGACCTACTCATTTTAGTCACTACTAGTCATCCCCAAAGAGGGTTTTTGTCTAGAGTAACTGAAAGAAGGGATAGAGGTCCATGTAGTCATCCGGCTGGAGATGCTCTTAGATGGGCGTATATATCTCAGGGCTATACGGTCAGGAACTTGTGCACGTGCTGAGCTCGACCTACAGCGCACGGATCCGTGATCTTTAGACCAAGCTCACGATGTGCTAGTTCGTGAGGTTGGTGCATGTCGAACTAGCACATCGTGGTGCTCGACTGCTACAGCGCATGTCGATTACACAGTTACACATCCTTCCTCCTCTTCTCGACGCCGAGGAAGAAGGCAAGCGCGGCGAGGGGGAACGCGGAGAGCACGCCGGCGGCGATGTCTCCCCGTAGCCCACCGGCGCCGCGGACGCGTCCAGCGCGTAGGCGGCACGTGGTAGGACGCCGCGGTGACGTTGCGGATGGCGACGTACTCGACGTACTGTGGCCGTGCCGGCAGCGTACGGCTGCTCGGCGATCTTGTGCTGGCGGCGAACCCGCGACGCCGGCCGGAGCTGCTTGGTGCTGTGACTGCGGTGCGGAGAAACTGCAGGCCTCGGCAGGACTGGGCCGATTTAAGCCGCAAACCGGCCCACGCGATGCTACGGCCCGCTTCCGTGGCTCGGATCCCGCCGCTCGTTTTCGATCCAAGGACCGACATGATCCCTGGAGTGGTCGGTAAATGAAATACCGACCACCCCGACCCCGGTTCCCCGTCGCCGCGGGCACCGTGTCCTTCTCGCCGCCGTCCGCTAGCTGTTGGGGAGGGAGGGGGACGACGCGCAGCACGCGTGTCGCAAAAGCGTGTGCCTCGCCGGCGCCCGTGCCGGCGCGTTGTCCTCGTCTGCTGCCATCGCTGCCTTCGCTGAAACTTGGCATTGCCTATTGTCGAACTCGATACTCGCTCGTTGCCGACTCGGCGCCTCCATTGGCGGCGAGCCTGCGTGCGGTGTGCGGAGTGGCACGTGCGGCGGCACAAGATGTGCGTGAAAAGCGGCGGGCTGTCATCAGCCGGCGCGGCAACAAATCCCCCGGCTCTCAAGGCTGAGTTTGCAGGCTTGCATCTTCACCTTCGCGGCTTGTTCTGCTGAATGCTGAATTGCTGATCACTGTTATAGCTTGGATATGGTGGAGTTCGGTTGAACATCTGCGAGGAAGATCAGTGTTTCCTGTGGGCGTGTGGCAATCTGTCTGGGGCTTGGCGTGGAAGCAGGCAGCACACTGCACACAGCACACAGACGGTGGCGTGCCGCGTGCCTGCGTATGTAAATGCTGAAGGCCTCGCCGCGCCGGTGCGTTCACGCCATCATCTAACACCGCCTCCGCTGCCGTTGCAGTCGAGGGTATATCTGATTAGTTTGTTAGTTCTATAGGATTACAAAGAACAAGGATTTCCCATAGTCAGCTAGTACCATCCAAGTATCCATCCACTCATAACGCTGAACACCAAGAATGGAACCGCAGGCAGCTGTACACAAATTATCATCACCTGATATAGTGATATGTACTGCTGAATAATGCATCGCAATTCCTTTGACTCATGGATGGGCATGTATCCAATCCAAGTAGTACAGATACGTTCGTGCTCTTCCAGTACATGAACATCCAAGGCCAGTTCCGTTTCAACTTAGGCCCTCATTCATCTGCAGTTTTAGCAGCAAAACAACACTATGAGCAGCGAAATCTCTGCTCACTGAATTTCTTTTATATCATGATGAAAATACAGGAGCCAAAAAATTATGTTGATGGTTAAAGAAATGTTAACCTGAGATTTAAGTGTGAGACTGGAAAAGAATTATTGCTCATGGATCAAAGTATTAGAGGGCAGACTAAACGAAACCACACTAGCGTGGCAGAAAAAATTCTGAGAGAAATTACTACTTTTGTGTGAGGCTGCTGTTGCCACTGCAGAGACGTGTCACGCGGTTCGTTTCCATGTAGAGCAGCACGCCACGGGTATGAGCAGGTAGCATAGCCCAAATCCCACAGAAACGCTGCAGTGCTCCAGGCGTTTCATGTCGCCGGAACGTGGCCGCCAGTTGGCAGGGCACGGCCGGTCAAATTAGCCACTCCATCACACTCCATACGTGATGCCATACATGAACTGTGCCTGAGGATGGTGCTTATGGTAATCAAGGAAGCATAGGGGATGATATTGATACGGGTGCTTTTGGTATTTGTGATTATTGTACCTATCAGTATGATTCTGTTGCACTTGGGTGAATGAAATTGGTGCTACTTTTGCTAGTTTGTTGACTTTTCCATTCATAATTATAACCAAATTTCCGTTTTACAAACTTTCAAAATAGTCTCGATGTTGGCAACAACCGAAGAGCGGTAACTTCTGCATTTTCTCCTGTGGTTTCTTATTATTGAGATACCAAATGATGGTGATATCTGTCCTTGGACTCTGATAGCAATAACATACTGTTGGTTGCCTATGGTTTTATCTGCTTAATTGCGAAGTTTGATGTGTGATACTGCTGATAATTGCACCACTTAGAACACCTTTCCTGCATTGGTGGCTAACTGATTCTCAACATGATCTAGTAAATACCAATCATGACAGATCAATTTGGAACAGAGCACATTTGTGTGAAGAGGCTGCTGCTATGTGCTATCCTTCGTCCTGCTGCTGATATGTGCTATCCTCCTGCTGCTGCAGCAGCTACTGCAGAGACACCACGCGGTTCATTTCCGAGCAGTATGCCAGACGCATGAGCAGGCATCATAGCTCACATCCCACAGCGGAAACTAGCCGCTCCATCACACTCCATCTTCCTCTACCGATCACGCCTCCTGCATTCCGTTGCCGCCGGTAGTTGAAATAGCCAGACCAGAGCTGTTGCTTGACTTGATTCTACTAGCCAGTGCGCTTTGGCATTTGGCACCATGGCAATGGAGCGCTCCCCTTCCTCCCGGGCTGCGCTCCTCTTCCTCGCGCTCGCTCTCGCTCCCTCCGTCAGCTACACCAACAGCCACGGAGGCCCAGCAGCAGCAGCTGCTGCTGCTCCAGTGGCGGCGCGGTGCGGCCCGGCCAACGACGGCGATGCCGCTATTACCGTCATCGCGTTGACCGTGCAGGATGACGACGTGGCCGCGCTGGCCGTGGATGCCCACGACCTCTCCCTGGCCGGCTTCTGCAACCGGAGCGGCCACTGGTATGCGTTCCCCGGGTACGGCCACGTGCTCGACCCCTCCAAGTCCAAGCTCCTGCCGTTCGGCAACACCTACCACGACCTCATCGGCGGGCTGGACAACCTGCCGGGCCTGCCGCTGGGGCGGGGCCCCACGCTGTGGGCCGCTGGCGCGCTCTCCGCCTACGACGCGGCCGCCGCGGACGCCGACGCCGTGGCGGCGCTGAAGCGCGCGCTGGCGACGCTGAAGGTGACGACGGTCGAGGACCAGCGGCTGCGGCCGGTCGGGGAGGCCGCCGCCAAGGGGTACGACAGCGGCGACGCCCGCGTCGGCCCCGAGCTCCTGCCCTACATCGAGTACTGGGACATCATCTGCTACGAGCTCATCCGTGCGCGCCGGAGCGGCGAGTGGGGCGGCGGGCCCTTCACCGAGCTGCTGAGGGAGAACGCCAACATCCGCGGCGAGGAGGAGGCGCTCGCCGTCGTCGGCGACCTGGTGGTGAACCGCACCCTGGGGGAGCTGCTGGTGGCTCACGCTCGCAGCGCCTGAGCTAGTACCGGTAACCTCTGAACTTCTGATGATGCCTTGATCACTCCTTGGAATAACAAGCTGAAGTTCTAGACTTCTACTAGTAGTAGCTTGCGTGTTGTCGCTCATGTGTGGTTTAAGTTTGACCAAGAGCTTGGTACTGTACTTGTTGGATTACTAGCTGCATTGCGCTTTGTTATTAGAGTGCATCTGAACCTGGTGTTTGTGAGATATCAGTGCGTCGTTGTTGCCTTCTTGTCAGTGTAGTTGTTGTCTTGTGTCAGCTAGTATGAGGTTGCCGATTCCTCAACGGCTGTGGATGGTTGAGTTGAGAGTAGTAGAGACAGCAGTAGACCGTAGTTGGTCTCAGTTACACTACACTCTACTCTATGCAAGGATGCTGGGAGAACTTGGGACTGGGGTTACAGCTTGTGTCCAGTTTGATGATAATCACAAGCCTTCTGCAGGATTGCGGACAGATGCAATCTGAGTTTCTGATGAGATGCACAGGAAACCTCAAACACGTCAGTAATCAATGGTTTTGTAGCACACATCTAAATCAGATATACATCGGTATATATGGGCGTACATATGTCTCTGGGTCATACGGTCCGGAACTTGCACATACCGAGCACGACCGACAGCGCACGGATCTGTGATCTAAGCTCCCGAACCAGCGCGCCGTGGTGATAGCCTGCTACAGCGCATGTCGCTTACACGTTCTTCCTCCTCTTCTCGTCGGCGAGGAAGAATGCCAGCGCGGCAAGGGATAACACGGAGAGAACGCCGGCGGCGACCCGGAGGCCGCAGGTGGATGCCCGCGGCGTCGAAGTAGTAGGCGGGCGCGGTCTGCCCGTAGCCAGGCGGCGCCCTGGACGCGTCCAGTGCGTAGGCGCGCACGTGGTAGGGCCGTAGGGGACGCCGACACGCCGTGGGGATGTCGCCGGCGACCCTGTACTCGAGCGTGGATGCCGGTGGCGTAAATCTTCTCGGCGATCTTGTGCTGGCGGAGAAATGGCAGGCCTCATTTTATGGGCCGAGCAGGTTTTAGCCGCGAACCGGCCCACGCGACGCCTCGGCTCGCTTCCGTGGCTCGGATCGTGCCGCTCGGTTTCTGATCCGACGGTTTATATGGCCCCTGAGGTGGACGGTAAATGAAATACCGACCACCCCCACCCGTCCCCCGTCGCCGCGGACAGTCGGACACTGCCCTTCTCGGAATCTCGCCGCCGCCGTCCGCCAGCTGTTGGCGAGGAGGGCCAACGCGCACGCACGGGTCGCAAAGGCGAGTGCCTCTCCGCGCCGTCGCGTTCTCGGCACAGCCGTCTCTGCCTACGCTGACGCAGAGAGGAAGCCTGGCATTGCCGGACCGGCCCTTCACCGAGCTGCTGAGGGAGCGCGCCAACATCCGCGGCGACCTGGTGGCCAACCGCACCCTGGGGGGAGTTGCTCATGGCCCACACGCTCAGTCGCTGAGCTGCGCCCGTAAGTTCTGAACTTCTGATGGCGCCTTGATCAAATGATCACTCCAAGCCTTCTGCAGGTTCATTGCAGCTTGAATTCCGTCCGACCCATTTCTACTGCAGCATGACGCTTTTGTTGGATTTGGGTCGTAGCACACAAGCACCGACCATGGCCATCCGTGGAACACGCACTCAACTGATTAATCTGATTACCAGCTATCCGGCTGGGTCGTACTACATGATCTCTGTGTATTGACGCCTGCCTTCGCCTTCGCCAGGCATATTCTGGGCTCTGAGTTCCTGAGTAGAGTAATTTCGTAGGGAAACCCCAAATTCTGCGAGATGGCGTGATCCCCTTCTCTCGTTCTTACTCAACTCCTGTAGGCGTAATTGATGATTTACCAGTATATATGGATCTAAATCAGTGTATGACAATACGGTCCGGAAGTATAACTTGCACACTTACATTGCGAGAACGACACCGTGCACAAAGCGCAAGAAACCAAACACGTCGTGGCGGTGCTTGTACCCTGCGATCGCGCATGGCGCTTGCTCACACGTCCTTCCTCCTCTTCTTGACGGCGAGGAAGAAGGCGAGGGCGGCGATGGAGAACGCGGAGAGCACGCCGGCGGCGACCCGGAGGGACGCGTGGATGCCCGTGACGCCCGCGACGTCGAAGTGGTAGCCCGGCGCGGTCTGGCCGTAGCCCGCCGGCGCCCCGGACGCGTCCAGCGCGTAGGCGCGCACGTAGTAGGACGCCGTGGGCACGTCGCGGGCGACCCTGTACTCGGCCGTGGCGCCCGCGCCGCCGGCGTACGACCGCACGGCGATCTCGCGCTGGCACGCCTTGTCCTTGCTCAGGTCGTCGCTGGCCTTTCGCCACCCGCGGTCCCTCTGGCTCGCCGGCGCGTAGCAGAGGGTCACTCTCACCGCCCTGTACCCGGCGTCGGCACCGGCCGGCGAGGACGCGTTGAGGCGCCAGGTGACGGTGATGGTGCCCTCGCCGGGGTGCAGGACTGTTAAAGATGTGACAGGAATATCAGGGTGGAGTCAGCTTTGTTACGATAATTGGGTCTTTGACTCATTTTATTCTCAATTAATAAAAAAAATTAAAGGTTCACTGATAAATGAATGCTAGGGGTCTAAATCCCGGATCAAGAGTTAACAGGAATTATAACTAACTTAAATGGTGGACCAAACATAGACCGTTTATAAAGTTGGTAAAAGGAGAAGGGCATGTCACGCGCGCGCTCGCCTCGCCGTGGGCGTGTCGGCCTTCATGAGGGAGAGTAACTAACAGCTCTTACTCTGAAAGGAGTAATTGACGGGACTGAAAACTGACGTTTAATGGCACTGGCTGGCTGTTGTCCAGGTTCATCCTCCCTCTCTTCCCAGGCAACACACCCGAACTCTATCTGGTACTTCTTTCAGGAGACCACTGTCTTTTCCATGTTGTTTGCTTCTCTCTCGCATTTTCAATGGGTGTTCGGGTGTCCAGGTTCATCCTCCCTGAGCGCCTATAAGAAGAGGCCTCTCCTCCCGGGCAACACACATCCGAACTCTCTCTGGTACTTCTTTCAGGAGACCACTGTCTTTTCCATGTTGTTTGCTTCTCTCTCGCATTTTCAATGGGTGTTCGGGTGTCCAGGTTCATCCTCCCTGAGCGCCTATAAGAAGAGGCCTCTCCTCCCGGGCAACACACATCCGAACTCTCTCTGGTACTTCTTTCAGGAGACCACTGTCTTTTCCATGTTGTTTGCTTCTCTCTCGCATTTTCAATGGGTGTTCGGGTGTCCAGGTTCATCCTCCCTGAGCGCCTATAAGAAGAGGCCTCTCCTCCCGGGCAACACACATCCGAACTCTCTCTGGTACTTCTTTCAGGAGACCACTGTCTTTTCCATGTTGTTTGCTTCTCTCTCGCATTTTCAATGGGTGTTCGGGTGTCCAGGTTCATCCTCCCTGAGCGCCTATAAGAAGAGGCCTCTCCTCCCGGGCAACACACATCCGAACTCTCTCTGGTACTTCTTTCAGGAGACCACTGTCTTTTCCATGTTGTTTGCTTCTCTCTCGCATTTTCAATGGGTGTTCGGGTGTCCAGGTTCATCCTCCCTGAGCGCCTATAAGAAGAGGCCTCTCCTCCCGGGCAACACACATCCGAACTCTCTCTGGTACTTCTTTCAGGAGACCACTGTCTTTTCCATGTTGTTTGCTTCTCTCTCGCATTTTCAATGGGTGTTCGGGTGTCCAGGTTCATCCTCCCTGAGCGCCTATAAGAAGAGGCCTCTCCTCCCGGGCAACACACATCCGAACTCTCTCTGGTACTTCTTTCAGGAGACCACTGTCTTTTCCATGTTGTTTGCTTCTCTCTCGCATTTTCAATGGGTGTTCGGGTGTCCAGGTTCATCCTCCCTGAGCGCCTATAAGAAGAGGCCTCTCCTCCCGGGCAACACACATCCGAACTCTCTCTGGTACTTCTTTCAGGAGACCACTGTCTTTTCCATGTTGTTTGCTTCTCTCTCGCATTTTCAATGGGTGTTCGGGTGTCCAGGTTCATCCTCCCTGAGCGCCTATAAGAAGAGGCCTCTCCTCCCGGGCAACACACATCCGAACTCTCTCTGGTACTTCTTTCAGGAGACCACTGTCTTTTCCATGTTGTTTGCTTCTCTCTCGCATTTTCAATGGGTGTTCGGGTGTCCAGGTTCATCCTCCCTGAGCGCCTATAAGAAGAGGCCTCTCCTCCCGGGCAACACACATCCGAACTCTCTCTGGTACTTCTTTCAGGAGACCACTGTCTTTTCCATGTTGTTTGCTTCTCTCTCGCATTTTCAATGGGTGTTCGGGTGTCCAGGTTCATCCTCCCTGAGCGCCTATAAGAAGAGGCCTCTCCTCCCGGGCAACACACATCCGAACTCTCTCTGGTACTTCTTTCAGGAGACCACTGTCTTTTCCATGTTGTTTGCTTCTCTCTCGCATTTTCAATGGGTGTTCGGGTGTCCAGGTTCATCCTCCCTGAGCGCCTATAAGAAGAGGCCTCTCCTCCCGGGCAACACACATCCGAACTCTCTCTGGTACTTCTTTCAGGAGACCACTGTCTTTTCCATGTTGTTTGCTTCTCTCTCGCATTTTCAATGGGTGTTCGGGTGTCCAGGTTCATCCTCCCTGAGCGCCTATAAGAAGAGGCCTCTCCTCCCGGGCAACACACATCCGAACTCTCTCTGGTACTTCTTTCAGGAGACCACTGTCTTTTCCATGTTGTTTGCTTCTCTCTCGCATTTTCAATGGGTGTTCGGGTGTCCAGGTTCATCCTCCCTGAGCGCCTATAAGAAGAGGCCTCTCCTCCCGGGCCACGACCGACAGCGCACGGATCTGTGATCTAAGCTCCCGAACCAGCGCGCCGTGGTGATAGCCTGCTACAGCGCATGTCGCTTACACGTGTTCTTCCTCCTCTTCTCGTCGGCGAGGAAGAAGGCGAGCGCGGCGAGGGAGAACGTGGAGAGAACGCCGCCGGCGACCCGGAGGGACGCGTGGATGCCCGCTGCTCTGCGATCTCACGCTGGCACGCCTTGTCCTTGCTCAGGTCGTCGCTGGCCTTGCGCCACCCGCGGTCCCTCTGGCTCGCCGGCGCGTAGCAGAGGGTCACTCTCACCGCCCTGTACCCGGCGTCCGCGCCGGCCAGGGAGGACGCGTTGAGGCGCCAGTTGACGGTGATGGTGTCCTCGCCGGCGTGCAGGACTGTTAAAGATGTGACCGGAATGTCAGCATGGAGTCAGCCTGACATGTATTTTTTTTTCAGAACTGTAATCTACAAGCAAGAGGTCTCTCTGTAACAAATGGGAAGCCCAAACTATCTTTTGGGCTTCTCTTTTCTAATGCTTACACAACAAGTGCGCATTTTTTTTTTGTATAAATGATGAAGCAAACCCCTGTGCCAACAACCAACAGGGCAACAAGCCAACAATATCTTCTTTTTAAAAAAAAAGAAAACAAGTCAACAATATCAGGTAGTATAGCCAAGAAAACAAGAACCTAAATTCCTTGCTGCACAATGATGACTAGCAAAAGACTGTCTGTAGTATACATCAATTCGCAAGGTTTCGTCAACCTACATCTACATCTTCTTTTTACGAGATGGTCCTGCCCGGAGAAAGGAGTTAGCGGCAAGGTTTCGTCATTCCTTAATTCGCCACATACTACCTTTTCAGCTTTCAGGACTTGGGGCAGGCTCAACCATCAAGCAAAATACTAAAAATAAGCAACAAACATCGATATCAGTTGATGGGTTTCAGGATCGGCTAACCATTTCGTGCCCGTGCAGAACAAAAGAAGAGCGCCCGGCAGCACGTACGGCACGGTAACGCGGACATGAATCATCGCGCTAGCCGGGCTTTATTTCACGAGGAACTCGCCTATCAGCACTAGAAGAACTACCGGTTCCTGCCAGGATGCTAATCTCTGTTCAAACCTTCCAGCGACAAAGGATGTATAAAATGTTTGCGAAAAATGAGGCGAATCCGGTTCCCGTCATGCAGGACCTTTGAGCATGGAGACGACGACGCAAGAACGCACCTTGGCCGGCCTTGGGCGAGGCCTCGACGACCAGCGTCCTGCCGAGCGCCGAGAGGCGCACCGCCGCCGCCGGTGGCGCCGCGCGGCAAGCGCCGAGCACGATGAGCATCAACAGCGGCAGCCGGGAAGCCGCCCCAGACGACCGAGCCATGCCTCGCGTTCTGCCTGCCCACTCGATCTGCTGCCGAGGCGAGAAGCAAGCCGTGCGAGTGCGAGAACTGACGTCAAGACGAGACGAACTGCGAGTCTGCGAGACGCAGGAGAGGCTCGGCCACTCTGCGCTCGTTCGCCATATAAGTATCCACACACGCGTAGTGGCGTAGTGCGGCTTGGTCGTGCTCGTGCTCACCAGTCACCATGTTCACCCAATCACCCATATGTGATCCTAGTTGGTAGCCGCGTGCCCGACGAGTCGGCCGTAGGATTGGTCGGACGGACGGGACGAGCGATGTGAAGCGGCGCACAGCGCAGCTCGATCCAGACGTACGCCAGTGGCTGCCTGGTCGCTGATCCAAGTGATCGAGAGGTCGGGAGGCTGGTCTACTCTGTCTTCGACGACGAGGGGCTCTGCGCCTCTGCCATTTGCGAGTTCGGTCAGGGTCGTCGAGAGTAACAGCCGCCGTGTTTTTCAGACCTCCCCGCCGTTGAATTCAGATGCAGCCGCTTCTGTTCTGTCACTCTCGCGCAGTCAGCTCGCTGTCTGTCGACGACAGAGACGGCTAGCTCCGGGCGTTGACGAACAGTGTACGGAGGAGCACTGACCGACTGTTTAGGCAAAGAGTGACTGTCGTCTCGTCACAGGTGCGTTAACCTGACGAATTGATCGGACTGTTTAGCATGTTAATTTTGGAACGGAACACGGGTAACCGAGCTACAGCTTGCTCCTTCATTTTACCCCTGCCTCCTATTAGTACGGATATACAAAGTTCTTCACTGCCATCGTGCAGTACGATCGGTTGGTTCCATGGGATGAAAAGGGAAGGAGCGAAAATGGGTGTAGCCACTGCCCACTGTCACGTCAGAGATTCAGAGGGCAAACACCCCGATTTTCTTTTCAGGTGCAGCGAAAGCCTGCAAGACTCGGCCGGAAGAGACATTGGCCTGTATGTGTATGAAAGAGAGATAATCGAGAGAAACAGCTAAGAAAGATCACAGAAGATGAGATGAATATTATAAATACGATTAGTTATTGTACCTCCTTGACTAATGTGTTATGAGAATCAATGTCGATACCCACGGTTGATCCATCTTTACCTTCACAAGACACAGTTTCCATTGCCTCCTTTCAGGGGATTGCACCCGCCTAATCATGTTACAAGTCAATGCCATAGCTTGTTTGGTTTTACTTTTGCAGTGCTGACATGAAGCTTTAGTTCTAAACTTCTCAAAGAAAATCCAAGCATCCATTTAAGTTCGAAATTACAAATCTGAGCCTAATATTTCGGAAAGTAAGAAGTGTGGAACATAAATAAACGTTTAAACACATGACTTACAAATCCTGAAACCAAACATTTTTTTTTATCATAGTGTCATAGTATAATAGAAAACAAGTAATTAGCTAATTTAAAGCATAGACGAGCATATCATTATGGAAATCTAACAACTGATTTGTTACTCAGTTTGATGTTAGGATTCCAATAAAAAAGATATTTAATTAAGCAAAAAGAAGTCTGAAAATTCTGATTTCTGCCTTCTCAATTATCCTCCTTTTCTAGCCGATGTACACTAATTAAGAACAAAAATATGAAGAAGATCATAAACGAATTAAGAAAGAGTAAAATACATCATTAGTACATAAACTTGGCGAGTGGGTGCGTTTAGGTACGCCATCTCTCTAACTGCTCATTTAGGAGCAACAACTTGACATGTGGGTGCAAATAGGTCCGGCACGCGGGCAAAGAAACGCCATGGAGGCAACTGATGGGTATATTTAGCGCTTGCGTGTAACCCGATGTGCAAAACTATTGTAAATTGCTCTCCACTTATTTTTCTGTTGTTTACTAGGCCTGTTTTTTACGGCAACGAGTTTAGACCGACATCAAGTTTTTGTGCCAATTAATTTTTCTACGCGACGCTGTCGGCCGGTCTTTTCCGTGCCGCACGCCGCCGGTCAATCTTTTCCATACCGCACGCCGCTGGCCACTAGTCCTTTCTGTGCCGCATGCCGATGAGACCAAGCCCGAGGGAACCACGTTGTCCTCCTCTTCTCTTGCTGCTCCCTCCCTCGAACTGTAAGCAACAGCACGAGCAGGATAATGCTGATTTTTTTCTTTTTGAATTATCTCTGCCATTTCAAACTTTATCTACTCATCACTTCACGGTATGAGTTCCTCCAAAACAATAAGTGAGTAGTGAAGCGGAAAGGAATTGATGAGTTTTACGCAACATAAATTGTGATCATCGATTTGAGTTACGAATCAAAAAGTCAAATATTTACGTGTATACGATGCTATGAAATATATATCCTGCTCTTTTTATTATTTCATTTCACCTAGCCAAAAATAATTATTTTTCATGAAATCTATAATTTTTTTTAAAGATACAATATTCTTTGGCTACAAGATCCTACAAACAAAATCCAAAAAAGGATGTTAATCAATTTAACTAAATTGCTCAATAAGTAAGGTCTTTTCTAAAAAAAGTCAGCTAACACATCAGCTGCCTACGTGGCATTCTTTTACCCGCGTGTCGTTTTGATGACCTATTTGTATCCATATGTCAAGTTGTTACTCCTAAATGAGCAATTAGAGAGATGATGTACCTAAACGCACCTACTCACCAAGTTTATGTACTAAAGATGCATTTTACTCATTAAGAAAGGCATATGCGCAATTTGCATAAAGTTTGATCTTCTGGTCTATGCGACAGACTTGGAAAAAATCGAAGCTTAGGCTTTGTTTTTTTATTTAGTCTTTAGCTTTTTTTTCTTGATGTTTTGAGTTCACGTGGGTTGAGAGTTGGAGTCTACTCATGTAACTTTTGGCTGCATATATCTAATTTGTGGATATAGAGACCGGATTTATTTCTTATTAAAAAATTTACTTGCAGTCTATTAGAAGGAAAACTGGTCGATGGGAGCGGGCCTGTCGCTATCTATCGCGGTAGGGATAGCGCCGGGCTTTCATACACAGAACTACAGAATCGCGTTAATGCGCGACGGGTCGCTCTATAGACGAGTGCGCGCCCCTCCCCCTCCGACCAAATCACGCCGAGCGCAGGATCTCTCCTCCGACCATATCATGCATGAGTACATAGTAGTAATTTTTTTATGTTATTCGGGTGAATCACTTATCGGGTGTAGTGCAGGGAGAAAACGTTGGCATCATGACATTTTTTATGTATGAATGATATTTAAATGACAATATCTCTCTCATATGATGTCCGAATTTTATTCTGTTTGCACTAGTATCTTCTTTACGGGGAGATCTACAAAATGAGACCCATATTATATATGTTTAGATGTCGTTTTATTTATAATATCAACTTATATGAAGTGACCTAGCAACTTATATAGACGTCGTGTGTCAATTTATAAAGATGTTGAGGGCAACCTATATATATCAAACTATGTAGACATGATGTATCAATATATCAGTTCAAATAATACGGTATATTAAATAAGATTTTATATCAACTTATTAATATCAATGTTTTTATAGAATATATGAAAACTTTTACATTATCTAAACATATATATCGGTTCTATCAATATTACTATCAGATTCTATATACTACGTATAAACTTTTATGTAAATTTATGTAGAGATTATATGGCATTATATCAACTTATATTGTGTGCGTACTTGTTCAACATGTTATACATTCAAATACTATTGACTTATGAATGGTGATTCTATCAGTTTATATTTCTTAGAATTTCAACTCATGTAGATAGTATATATCAATTTATATAAAGATTTTAGATTATGTAGTAACTTATATCGTATATGTATTTGTCAACATCTTGTGCATGGTAGTACTATCAACTTATGCATAATGATTATGTCAATTTATATTTTTTAATACTATATATAAAGACTACACATCAACTTATATATGTATTGAACTTACATAGAAATTATAAATACATTATTAAGATATAAATAATATATCAATTTGTATGTAGTTGTACTATCAACTTAATCAAATAAGATATACTATCAAGAGTAAAATACATCATTAGTACATAAACTTAGCGAGTGGGTGCGTTTAGGTACGCCATCTCTCTAACTGCTCATTTAGGAGCAACAACTTGACATGTGGGTGCAAATAGGTCCGACACGCGGGCAAAGAAACGCCATGGAGGCAGCTGATGTGTATATTTAGCGCTTGCGTGTAACCCGATGTGCAAAACTATTGTAAATTGCTCTCCACTTATTTTTCTGTTGTTTATTAGGCCTGTTTTTTACGGCAACGAGTTTAGACCGACATCAAGTTTTTGTGCCAATTAATTTTTCTACGCGACACTGTCGGCCGGTCTTTTCCGTGCCGCACGCCGCCGGTCAATCTTTTCCATACCGCACGCCGCTGGCCACTAGTCCTTTCTGTGCCGCATGCCGATGAGACCAAGCCCGAGGGAACCACGTTGTCCTCCTCTTCTCTTGCTGCTCCCTCCCTCGAACTGTAAGCAACAGCACGAGCAGGATAATGCTGATTTTTTTCTTTTTGAATTATCTCTGCCATTTCAAACTTTATCTACTCATCACTTCACGGTATGAGTTCCTCCAAAACAATAAGTGAGTAGTGAAGCGGAAAGGAATTGATGAGTTTTAAGCAACATAAATTGTGATCATCGATTTGAGTTATGAATCAAAAAGTCAAATATTTACGTGTACACGATGCTATGAAATATATATCCTGCTCTTTTTATTATTTCATTTCACCTAGCCAAAAATAATTATTTTTCATGAAATCTATAATTTTTTTAAAAAATACAATATTCTTTGGCTACAAGATCCTACAAACAAAATCCAAAAAAAGGATGTTAATCAATTTAACTAAATTGCTCAATAAGTAAGGTCTTTTCTAAAAAAACGTCAGCTAACACATCAGCTGCCCACGTGGCATTCTTTTACCCGCGTGTCGTTTTGATGACCTATTTGCACCCATATGTCAAGTTGTTGCTCCTAAATGAGCAATTAGAGAGATAATGTACCTAAACGCACCTACTCACCAAGTTTATGTACTAAAGATGCATTTTACTCTACTATCAACTTATGTTGATAAATTTACACATAAGTTGCTGCATAGTTAAAACATACATCAACATAAGTTGTTAGCATATAAAAATTATTTTAAAATATATGCATCATTGATCTAATTTTATAGATCTCAGTCTTAGGAACGTATTGATACAAATATAATTGAAAACAAACACTTAAGATAAAAGTTATGGCTTTTTAGTGGTGAAATAATGGAAAAAAACTCATGGACCGCAGCAGCCCACCTTTTCTCCACCAGGGCCGCGGGCTCTGGGCGAGCGCGACTCCACGCGCAGTAGCTTTACCTTTTTTTTAGAACAAACAACAGAATGCCTGGCCTATGTGGCACATGGCCGTCAAAAGTTTTCCATAACGGCCCATACTTATTGGGCCCAACTTAATTGAAGCTAGGTGAAGCTAAGGCCCAAACCACGGGGCCGAGTAATACACATGTGGCCCCACGCGTAGAAATCCTCGTCGTCCTCGCTCAGACGTCAGACGGTCTGACTCAGACCACGCAGACACCGGCCACCGCCCGTCCCGTGCGGCTCTGCCCCTCGTCTCCGACCACCCGAGCCCAAAGCCAAAACCATAAGGCCCCCTTAATCCGAGATCCGACGGTCCAGATCTCTCCTCTCCCCTTCTCCCCGTCCGTTCCCCAACTTCCCGCCCTCTCCCCATGTCGCCGCCGGCGGCCGGCGCGGCCGCCACCTCCGGCGACGGGGCGCCGTCGTCGCCGCGCGAGCTCTACACCATCCCGGCCTCATCCGGTAAGAGTTCCCTCCCTCCCTCCCCGCGCGCCCTTCTTCCCTGTTGGCTCCTCCTAGGGTTACGGGGGTGACCACCCCCACGGAGCAGGCCGCCTGACCGAATTCCGTGTCTGCTGTCGCTCCCCCGCAGGTTGGTTCCGGTGGGACGGGATCCACGAGAACGAGCGGCAGGCGCTGCCGGAGTTCTTCGGCGGGGCCGGCGGCGCCGGGTTCGGGACGGCGACGCGGAACCGCGGATCTACCGCGAGTACCGCGACTTCATCATCGCCAAGTACCGGGAGGACCCGGCGCGCCGGCTCACCTTCACCGAGGTCCGCAGGGCGCTCGTCGGGGACGTCACGCTCCTCCGGAAGGTCTTCGCCTTCCTCGACGCCTCCGGCCTCATCAACTTCTCGGCCTCCTCGTCGTCCTCGGGCCCCGCTCACGGCAGCAGGAGGTGGGGCGTCGTGGAGGCGCCCGTGGGCTGCAGGTGACGCCACGGCCGCCGGCGTCCTACTTCGCCGAGGAGAAGCGGGCAGGGCCGGGCGGGGAAGGAGAACGGATTCCGCTTGCCACCGCTGACCTACAGTGATGTGTTTGGGAATGGGTGCCTGGGAAGGCCCCTATATGTGGGTTTTGCGGCGATGAGTGCAATGATGAGAAGGTTGATACATTGCAGGTACTGTTAAACTCCTTATGCCCAAAATTGTCAATGTTTGAAGGGACATTCTCCATGACATTGTGGTCTGTTAATGGATTTTGGGTTTTGGAATATGAGGTGCTAAACCCTAGAATGTGGAATACGGATCATGTCAATTGTTTGCTTCCTTGTTCAACATGTTATACATTC
>OAMR01000001.1:6941730-6951795 GCA_900205405.1 Echinochloa crus-galli | reverse complement strand
GCGCGGCGCGCGGCGCGCCAGAACGCGCCGTCGGGCGGCGAGAACACGATGTCCTGCAGGCCGTAGGTGATCCTGGTGGCGGCGCACAGCGCCGGGCGGCCGGACATGGCGCGGTCGTTGGGCTGGAACGCGGCGCGCAGCGCGTCGGCGGTGGAGACGACGAGCGTGGGCACGGAGCCGAGGCGGAGCAGCATCAGCGGCGCCGCGTGCCGGGCGGCCAGCGCGGCGAGGGCGTCGTGCGGGACCGCGCCGAGCTGATGGAGGTTGCCGATGAAGGGGAGGCCTCTCGGGCACGGGAGAGACGGCGAGCTGGCCGTGCGCCGCCTCTTGAGCGGCGTAAGTAGCAGTCGCTTGAAGTAGAGGACGGTGACGGTGGTGACGAGGACGAGGAAGACGCGAGCAAAGAGATCGCCATGAGCCTGGAGCGTCTCCATGGAGATTTTGCTGGGTGGTGATGGTTTTTGGTCACCGTCTGTATGTGGTAAGCGGCTATGAACTTAGCATGACAATAACAGTATGAGAGTATTTATAGACTCTGTACGTAGACTTCGTCGTGGTTTTGACTAGTGTTACCGCTTAGCCGCCATAGGCGCCGACTGGCGGCACGAATGTAGTTTTGGCGAACATGAAGGGTCCAAAGTCCAAGCAGAGCGCTGGAACAAAAGAGAGCCTACAAGATTTGGCAAGGTGGGGAATAAACCTTTCGGTATTCATAATCTTTATCCATTTCTATCACAGCTAACAAAGCGGATCACCCATATTGTATACTGCGTGACTAGTTCTATTATACATTTAGTTCCCCTAATTATAATTATCAATACATCAACCCGTGCTATTGCACGGGTTAGTAGTTATAAGATATGTGATTTGTTAGGAATTTAAGGATAAAAGGGTATGCGGAGCCATAGCTGAAGGCTGTAGCTTACCTTCACGATGTTTCATTAACCCGTGCTATTGCACAAGCTAGTAGTTCTAAGATATATAATTTGTTAGAAATTCAAGGATATAAAAGAGTACGCGGAACCGCAGCTGAAGGCTATTGCTTACTTCATGATGTTTCTCTTATTTTTTTAATATTTCAATATAATACCCATATGGATATTCTTATATCTTTATCTCTTTTTTATTACCAACTATTCGATGCTTTTCAATTTAGCTAGTACTCCGTATTGCGTAAGATTGACAATGCAAGTTGGTAAAATGAATCTGAATCTCGAGAACCTAGATGACCATATAGGCATCAAGACTACGCACGGAGCAGATGAGCAATTGAGCATAAACCATAAAGCATCAAAGACTACGCACGGAGCAGTTAGCAACGGTCGTTATGTACCCGTGTTCCGGCCCCGTGCGCAGCGGCAGCATTCGCCCCTCCCGTCCACGAGTCTGTCACCCGGGTGGCCGTGGCCGCGAGTCCGGGCGCCTCGGTACTCTGCGCGGTGGGCGGCCGCCGTGCCCACACACAACCTGCACTTGCACGCACGTCAGCACGTTTCTCCGTTTCCCGGATCGTTCATGCCTCCCAGAGTGGCTCACTAGTCACAAGTCAGAGCTCATAACACAAGTCACCATGCATGCAACTTCTTCCACCGGGCTTTCAGGTTTGACGTAAAGAGGTTCCGTAAAGAAAAAAAATTATTAAGAGGACTCTCGAGCTGTACTATATAGCGACGGATTGGTCAGCTTCCAGTTTTCTCACAGAAAGAATCCGATGGTCTGTTTAGTGTGAACATCGTCATCAGATGGTTACCACAACAACGTGCAGGACCCCTGTAAAAAGAAACAACGTGCAGGACCCAGCAGTATATCTTGCCGCGTGCCACGGATAGAAAGCGAACCGCAACGGAAGGGTGGTTTTCGCATTAAAATCTTGTCGACGATCGGATCGGCCGGCGTCCCGGCGAGTGCACGGTTCTCTTTCGTGCGTGGTCGTATCGTGCAGCATACCACCGTGATCCAGCCAGGACAAGTGAGGCCATAGCATGGTCTGGCCAAAATAGGCAATCGGGATATGGTGGCTGGTGGGGGAGGCGGCTACGGCTAGCTAGCTTTTCAAGTTACGGCTACAGCTACACGACGCGCCCAGCAGAGCAGCAGCGTAGTAGGGCAGCCCAGCCGTGCAGGTCGCCTGCACCCCCGTGCTTCCGGAGGCGTCGCCGTCGATGAGATCCGAGTCCAACCTGTCCACGACCACGACCCACCAGTCGCTTTCGGGGCCGCGCCACCGCAAGCGCGCGGGGGCTGCAACCCAACGAACAAAAACACGCGCCAAGTTTAGCTTGGGCTGATGGGTGTCACGATCCTTGATCGGACAGGATAGCTAGAGGGTTTTGCCGGCGTCACGCGCGACGGAGGAGATTGGCGGCGCCGTCTCAGAAGCAGAGGAGAGGAGGAAGGGACAGTAGAAGGGAGTATTTCGTTAATTGATTCATCGATGATACTCAGGTCTGTGTTTCCCTTGGTACAAGTAGCTATCTGATATGGGCTAGACATCTACTGGGCTCAGCCCAACTCGACAAGAGCACGCAGGCCCAATCCAAAATACCAAGTGACTATTCCTATTACAGGCCCATGGGCTGGGTCATGACAATGGGCCTGCGGGGAACGCTTCGCGTACGCGGGAGTCGCGGCCACTCCGCCGATCGAGCCGTGTGGATCACAGATACAGCGACGGGTGCGGCGGCGCCCGCGCGTAGCCAGCAGCTAGCTCATCGCCGATGTGATAACCCGCCGTGGTGTGCCAACTCATCATTGTCAATAGGAGGAAATGCCCGCGGCTCCCTGAATCCATAACCCATACTCGAACTCGAACTCCGGGGCCTCTATCGTTTGCCAAGCCGGAAGCCTTTGCCACAACGCGGTGGAGTTCGCGGGGTCAATGCAAGGGAGAGAGTACGTAAAACCCACGAGAAACGTATATATAGTTGCGAGTATAAACGTACTCCCAAGTCCCACATCGCGTCATGCTTGGACACCTCATAGGCTGGAGACGTGTAGCGATACATCAATCAATTTTCTAACATGTAGATAGCGTTTTTTTAGATAAAGGATATAATCCGGCCTCTGTGTCCAACTTGTGAACATATACAGCCAAAGGTTACAAAGAGTTCTTAGACTCTAATCCTCCACAAGAGGAGGTCACAAACACAAGAACGAAGCTAAGAAAAAGAAAAAAACTAAGAGACTAAGCCTCAATCTTCTTCTTCCATGCTTCTTCTTGCATTGTCTTTATAAAGCATCACCAATCCATCACAATCTTCGTTTACTTAGAAACTTGATGACGGACTGAATCAAACTCGACCATGAACACAATGCAACCTCCACGCTATCACTCTGACAAGTTACGCCCACCCATGACGATGCCTAGCAACGTGAAACAGGAAAGGCAAAATCGGTACGAAATGGACCTTCAAAGTGGTGCCTTCAAGAAGGAAAACGACATCGAAGACGCCGCCACCGCCCCACCGGCGAGCCGGAATTAGGTTTTCACCTGAAAGTCATGCAACACTAGCAAGAAGCATCTCAACAACGCCCCAAGGAGGGAGAACGACGCAACGTGACGCCGTCGTTGTCGACACCGGTATCCCGGGAATGACTTTCGTCTGATGTCTCTGCCAGGCCGCAATCCATCTCATGTATAACCTGCATGGAGAGAAATCCTGCCTCCCCAGCAACGACGGCATGATCCGAGTTAAGCCGCCGCAAGCCGACGGCGGTGGGAGCTGCAGCTGAGCAGCCCTACGCCAGCACCCGCTAGGGGCGCGCCTGCGCCGGGAGAGGAGATGGAATCCGCGCGAAGACGGGTCGTCCCCGCCGGCAGCGGCAGCGGCGCCGGCATGGCCGCGCTCCCTCGAGCCGCCAGGCCTTCCGCTCTAACGCAATCTGATTACAGCGCTAACCAATTCTGTTAAATTTTGTTTGGTTCACCGTATACGTACGTAAACAAGTTTCATGTAATCAGATACCGGACTGTACAAATGTGATACCCCTCCCACACCACCGTTATGCGTTACCGATGCGTCGAAACATCTCGCTCGACTCTGCCAGTCCACCCCTCGTGTCTCATTCACAAGTGCCGACTCACGCAGCAGTACATTTGTGCAGCCAAATAAAATAAGGAATCAAAATGATCCCACCACCAATTCCCCATACCGTTTATATTACCGGAACACGGACCAAACAATGTCGTAGTGTTTAGCAACACAGGGATACTTTTGTTAGTTTTTAGACATGATAAAATCTCAGGATCTAGCATGTCTTTTGTAACACAGGGATACTGTTTTGTGTTGATCATGTAAGCTGGAATCCCAGCAATGTCTTTTGTACTTAAAATGATTTCTTTATACGGAGTATATCTTTCAAAAAAAAAATCCAAACCTGTTTGCATAATTCGGGGTGCCTCCTTTGCTAAAACACTTTCGAGGGCATTATAATTTCCTTCAAAAAATAGTCACAAAAATACAATTGACATTTATCACCGATTATTACTACCGATCTGACATAAGATGCGAAGGTTCAAGGATGACATAAAAGGTAATCCAAGAAGTGAAGAAACTCAAAAAACCTATGATTATTCGAAACGTTCTCTATCCAAGTGGGTAGCCAACCCCATCATCATGATACGAAAGGCTAAAGTGCAAATGGTAAATATGTCTCAAACTTGCAAGTTTAAAACTACAAAGATATATGTGTTGTTTTGAATAAACATGTTCATGTTCAATTGATACATTGTTAGAAAAAGTTCTATAAATTTGGAGGTTATTTTATTTGAGTTGACTTCCATGAAAATCTCAAATTAGAAATGATGTTAAAAATTAGTGTCAAATAAAGAAGGAAAAAATTTCAAGGCTATGAAAAGAACTGAGTTTTTTCTCTCTCAAATTTTTATAAGACATGCCCTATCGTGGAGCTTGAACATGAAAAACTGTCACAAATTACTTTGAAAAAAAAAGGAAAAGCTGCCACAATTTGCATATGCGGTTCAAAGAACAGGGCAAAACTTTTGTTTCGTTTTTCTAACAAAAAATGTTTCTTTTGAGTAATTGTTGGTTCTTGACTATATCAGTTGGTGTTGGGGAGGGACGTCCTGAACCGATCGGAATTGCTTGCTCGTCGTGTCGTGTGACTCGTGTCAGACGTGATTAAGGCGCCTTTCAGTTCTCGTTTGTTATTTTATCCAACTCATAATCCGACAGGGGGGTGGACTATAATGCAAAATTCGCTAGTCCGTTTTTTAAAATATCTAAAGCTCAATCTCACGTTTTTACTAGAAAATGCCGTGAATTACATTGAAATTGAAAATAAAAGGTCCTATAGAAATCAGAAAACATTTTACAACCTGGTGATGTGAGCAATGAAGTCCTCAAGTTCCTTGCTCGATGCCCGCGCTACCGCCGCTGACGAACGGACGGCCTCGCCTAGCGCCACTGCACGCTGCCGGATCTGACGCCCTTCATCAGAGACCATCATCTTCTCGATCGCCTCCTGTATGATCGCCCTGGGTATCACCTCCGTTTGCTTTTCCATCGGCCTCACCAGAATGCCAGACTTCATGTGCTTGCACACCAGCTCAGCGTTCAACGGCTGATCGGAGTGCATGGGCCACGCCAGGATGGCCTTCCCGTGGCTCAAGCTCTCCACCGTCGAGTTCCAGCCGCAGTGGCTCAAGAACGCCGCCGTCGCGCCATGCGCCAGGATCTCTAGCTGCGGCGCCCACCCGGTGATCACCAGTCCCCTTCCCCCCGTCTGCTCCGTGAACTCGGACGACAGGAGCTTCGCGTGCCGGCTCTCGCCGCCGTCGCCGTCCGTGAACACGTTGCCGCGGTCGGCGTCGCGCAGCACCCAGACGAACCGCCGCTTGCTGTCGCGCAGCGCGGCGGCGAGCTCCGTCACCTGCTCGCGTCGCAGCGACGAGGTCGAGCCGAACGACACGTAGAGCACGGACGCCGCCGGCTGCCCGTCGAGCCAGCCCAGGCACTCGTGCCGGCGGCGTTTCTCCTCGCTTCTCTGCTGCTGGGACGATGACCCCGCCGCGCCGAGCAGCGGGTTCAAGGGGCCGATCGCGGGCCTGGCGGGCGTGCTCCGCGGGCGCCGCGTAGTGGACGGGGAGGCCCCGCGACGCGAGCTGCAGCGACAGGTGCAGCAGCGCGTTCAGGTGGCCCTGCGCCGGGAACGGCACGGCCACGACCCCGACCGGCGACTCCATCTCCATCGGCTAGCCGTTCCGTTGGCTAGTGTTAGTTGTTGATTGCTGCCAATCACGTACTCCATCCGGCCTGTCCCATTTGATATTTGTGGTGACATGGCCGGACGGCCCGCAGCTCAAGCTTCCACCATTTTGGCGGGGAGTGTTCCGGCCGGCTGGGCTGCATGCCGTCGTGCCACTACACTCGGCTGCCGCGTCCACGTGCCTTTGCTCGGCCATCCCAGGATCGCTGTTGTGCGTCATGCATGACGTCCGCATGCCGGCCGGACGGATGGGGCTTGTTGAGCACCGAGCTCGCTGCTGACGTCATCGTGAGTGGACAGGTGCGGGATTGCGGGAGCGGGACAACACAGTGCAACGGCCGGCACTCCGGCGCCCGGCGGCATACACAAGGCTAATCGGCCAAATCACCACATGTATGCAAGGCCCTATCGGCCCAATCAGATATACAAGGCTGGGTCACCGGAAAGATAAATGGACGGGTACTTGTTCGAATGGGTTGAGCACTAAGGGCAGTCCCATCCCAAGACACTAATAGTGATGTCCATAGTCTCCACATCATCAAGAAACTAGTACAAGACACTACTCCTCCAACCCAAATACTACTATTTCAAACTCAAATTTAATGACACTCATCTCTCGCTATGTCTTAGATAATGTGTAGAAATCATGTCTCATACAAGACCCGGTTTCCTCCTCTTTCTTCATTAACTCACTTGACACATCATCTTTTAGCCTATGTGGCATATCATTTAATTTTATGGACATCATCCTAGTCATGGGGTTGGGACTGCCCTAATGGTCTAGTTCATGTTTACTAGGCCGTTTTTAGTTATTTTCCCGGGCTCCGGGCTAAATGTTTTACGGTGCATTTGTTTATTTACTTGCAACCTTTAAAATTTGCTTTTTTTTATAACTTGCCTTGGCAAGCATTTCATTAAATTTGTGTTTTATGTTTCGCTGCCTCAAAATTGATGCTCTTCCGTGCTGTAGTATACCGTATTACTGTTTATCCAGATGCTAGAGGATTTAAAGCAGAACATATGTTTTAGTGTCTTTTTATACTTGTTCGACACTGTTATGTAGAATTGATAGTGACTGAAATCAGCATGTTGCTAAGATCGTTTCTATTATACCGATTGACCATGCTCCTGTTATTGTGTAAAATTTTTGGGTTGTCATGGCCAAAAGTTAACACAAACCAAATTAACGCTCTAAGATCGAGTATTTGGGTAATTCGATTCCGGTCACGGGTAGTTCAGTCTAATCATGCCTGTCCTACCATGGATTAATGCTCTCTAGAGCTATATGCACATACCTAACTTGTTGATGGAAGGGACCGATCGAGGCACGTCCTGCCAGATGTGCATAGTAGATTGTTGTGGTGCTGGATTTCGTGGGTCCATGACTCTATCCACCAAGATTCAAACTCCTGTGTTCTACTTAGATATTTATGAACTTATATGCATCCCTAATTAATACAAGAAGCTGAAGTCCATACGTCTTTCATCTAAGGCCAGTCTCAATGGATGTGTCATGGACACAATTACCTAGAGTGACACATCATCAAAAAGTATTTGAAACTAGGATGAAACACCTCCCTCTCAATGCATAATTTCATCAATTGTTGTTTCCTAGGTCACATGCAAGTAGGGGTGGTAACGGATCATGGCCCGTTTGTTCCTTCACAATTCAACTTGGACCTAACAAAATTTAGCTCAAAAACTAGTATTATTTTAGCCCGGCCCTAATCCGGCCCTATCTTTAAAATTTCTAGTACAAAAGTGAGGGCCCTTTACCACCCCTACATGCAAGACACAAGTTGTCTAGGTAACTGTGTAGATGAGGTTTCATCACCATGAAACTCATTTCACTTCTCTCTTCATTAATACAGTGACACATCATCAAAAGTGCTGATATGGCAGTCAATTTATTGTCCATGAAACTCTCACTGAGACTGGCCTAAAAAAGCATTGACAATTGTTTTCTCATAAAACAAATTATTTATTGCTATATTAATCCAATATGTTGGCCAAGAACACAAAGTTTGACTTTATAAACATCTCCAAGAGATTAGCTAAAAAGACTAATCAAATTTACTGATTTAGCTATTCTCAAAAATAAATTTAACTAATAAATAACAGAGTAATCCAACAGATTCTGTAAAAATGACTAGTGAGACAGGCTAGCTAAAAATAGCTAGCAAATGAAGTGGGATGTAGAGCCTCTAAATTTGGAGGGTCATTTACAGGGTGTGATGGAAACATTTTTTCTCTAACAATAGCTAAATTTAACTTTAGAAAATGATTTGGTTTGTCTCTTAGAGATGCTTAAAACTAAATACAACCTCTATTTTCAACTGAGAGAGTACATCAAAGTTCTGAGGCTTTGCTTTGAAAGACGCAATTTTCGATACAAATCTCCCATACTGCCCACCATGACTCACGAGTAAGAGTAACCCAAGGATATCGTCTGGAGAACCACATTGATCATACTAGCTCCATTATATTCTGGAACTGTAAAGGTACAAAGTACGATAGACGCCACATATTTGCTAATCTTGGATCACACGCGCATCACATCGTTTGGGTACTACGTCCCTTTCCTGGCAGCGCGACGTCGTGCCCTTGCGGATCAAGACGGAACGTATCATTAGAGTGGTGGTGGCCACGCCTCCTCTCAGCTACGAGCACGAGCGAGAAGATCGATCGCCTCTCGCGAGCTTGAAGCCGCCGGCGTCGTGCCACGGCTTGTGGTCGTTGAGGTCCACCACGCCGCCGTCGCCCTCGCCGTGCCGCTCGGGCACGAAACGCGCCGCGTCGGGGCCCCAGGCGTCGGGGTCCGCGCCGATCGCCCCGGCGTTGATGAGCACCCGCGTCCCGGCCGGCACCTCGTGGCCGAGCACCGTGCAGGGCTCCGTGGTCTCCCGGGGCACCAGCAGCGGCACAGGCGGGTGCAGCCGCAGGGACTCCCGGATGACTAGCCTCAGGTAGTGCAGGCGCGGGAGGTCGGACTCGAGGATCATGTCGCCGCCGCCCGCGACGCCGCGCACCTCGTCCTGTGCCTTGGCGAGGACGTCCGGGTGCCGGACGAGCTCGGCCATCGTCCACTCCACCGTCGCCGACGACGTGTCGGTCCCAGCAATGAACATGTCCTGCACATGCAAAACACAATCACAATTGCATCTCGGACGACCAACACTCTCGTCGAGAAGATCGATCGCCTCTCGTTGACATGCATATCATCTATCGTACCGTTAGGATGCCTTTGATCTGGCTACGGCTGCCGAACGTGCTCCGGTGAGCCGGATCGTTGTGGAGACGGAGGAGCACGTCCACCAAGTCCTCCTCCTTGGACACCGTGCGGCGCTGCTTGTCGATGTGTTCGTCGATGACCTTCTCGTAGAACGCGTCGAGCTCACGGAAGTTCCGCTCCAGCCGACCCCGCAGGCCACGGAGCGTGTCCAGCCACCCGAGCCACGGCATGTAGTCGGCCACGAAGAACGCGCCCAGGAGGCTCTGCGTCTCCTCGAGGATCGCCTTGGTCTGGATGCTCTCATCGCCGCCGTCGCCGAACGCGACGCGCCGCACGATCCTGTTGCTCGTCGCGACAAGCTTCTCGCTCAGGTTCACGACCGGAGAACCACCGTCGCTCGATTCCTCCGCTACGGCGGCGACGAGCGCGGCGGCCTCGGCCTCGCGGACGCCGCGGAACGCCCGCACGCGCGGCGCGCCGAGGATCTCCGACAGGCACGCGCGGCGCGCGGCGCGCCAGAACGCGCCCGGCGGCGCGAAGGACACGTTCCGGAGGCCGTAGGAGAGCCTGACGGCCGCGCGCAGCGCCGGGCGGCCGGAGAGGGC
>OAMR01000001.1:6925320-6941540 GCA_900205405.1 Echinochloa crus-galli | reverse complement strand
GCCGAGGCGGAGCAGCACGAGCGGCGCGTCGGGCGCCGCCGCCAGCGCGGCCAGGGAGCGCTGCGGCAGCGCGCCGAGCTGGTGGAGGTTGCCGATGATGGGGAGCCCCCTCGGGCGTGGGAAAGGAGGCGAGCTGGCGGCGGCGCCGGACCTCCGGAACGGCGGTGAGAGCAGCAGCACGCGCTTCAAGATGAGAATGGTAGCAAGGACCAGGAGAACGCGCGCGAGGAGCTCATGAGCTTGGAGAGTCTCCATGGGCATCAATGCCGCCGTTGCCGTGCCCATGGTGGTGCCTGTGCTCGTGCCTGCCTCGTGGTCGTTGTCTACTGTTTGGCTAGCGCTAGCTGCTGAGTTTATATAGCCATACTGTGTCCTGTGTGTTGATGGTCATGTCGATCAGTTGTCAGGAAGGGGATATGTGGCGTATCATATCCCCGTTCCGTGGTCACAAATTGTTCGTAGGGCGTCTCCACAAAAAAAAGGAGAATAAATAATCTACATATATATGTTTTTTTGATTGAAATGGGGACCAATCGATGGCGCCGGACCCCGGCGATCGCCATAGAATCGTGCACGCATCGACCTCGAAGCTCTCATCGCGTCCCCGCGCTAGCGGCCGGCCCCGGCCACACTGGCCGTCCCTGCGCCGCCGACGACGAAGGAAGCCGTGCCGCCGTGAACAAGGTCTCACTCGGTTTCGCCTCACCTCCTAGTGTGTCTCCGCGGGCGTCCAGCGCCGTTCTTCGTCGGCACCATGCACCGGCCGGCCGCCCGGCCTGCCTCCTACGGCGCCGGCACAGAAACGCCAGTGGCCAGTCACCGCTGCGATGCGAGGCATCCCTCTCCTCTCCCGCGACGATCAAAGTTACGTTACGTCAAGTGCAGGAAACGCCACCACTGTTGTACTCCATACATAGAGGTGGATATCGAGTGACCTCGGCTCGTTTTGGCTCGGCTCGTTCGAGCTCGTTAGCTAAATGAGCCAGCTCGACTCGGCTCGTTAAGAAAACGAGCAAAAATTTTTAGCTCGGCTCGGCTCATTAAGCTCGCGAACTTAACGAGCTACAGATACAATATACATATGGTCTTAAAATTGAGCTACGAGCTACGAGCTACGGATGGACCTGTTAAATTTAAAACGAGCTACGAGCTATGGATGGACCTGTTAAATTTAAAATTGTCATAATAATATATATAATATAAAAAATTATAGTATTTATATGGTCTTAATATCTTCAAAATCTACTCTATCATATTATAATAATAAAATATAATTATAACACATCTAAAACTACGCATACAGTATACATATATTATTATTAATTAATAGTTTACTCATTAGTCTATTAAACCTTCTAACTCGTTTGGCTCGCGAGCAGCTCGCGAGACTACTCGAACTCGTTCGTTATACTAACGAGCAAAAACTCTAGCTCGGCTCATTAAAAATATACACCAAACCGACTGCGATCCGAACGAGCTAGAAAAGCTTCGAGCATTTTGTCCAGTCCTATCCATACGTGATTGGGCCGATAGGCCTTGTGTATGCTGCTCGTCATGCCCACATGCTAGGAAGCGGTGCAGCAGTTCGGGGCCACGAGGCGACGGGTCGGTTGGAGATTTGGAATTTTATCGAATGCGACGACCATCGCGTGGGCATGCGTAGCGGCGGCCCGCCCACGCCGACCCGACGCACGGAGGACAAGCCGTTCAGTTTCAGTTTCGGCGGCGCCGATTTTCCGACGCGCACGGCGTCTGCTGGCGCGAGCACCCGTAACCGTAACCTCTCCCTGGGCTCGTGGCAGCGCAGCGGCGCCATACGTATACCCGTTCGTCCAGTCGCCGTACCTAGCAATTTGTGGCATCTGTCCAAAACAACCAAATTAAGCTCATTTGTGTTTGCCTATATGGATTGACTGCGGATTGAAGTACCGCTAGTACATTAGTATTCCTAATAAAGTTTCTTAGGCCTCCAATTTTTGCTTTTTTGGGACCCGTTCGATGCGCTTGACCAAGAGCGAACCACTCAGAAACCCAGCCGACCAACCCACCTCATTTTTTAAAACAAGCCATTTTCATCCTCCCTTTGGAATTATATGGCTTATTTCGTTTCACTAGAAGTGTGCACGCGCAACACACACTTGTATAAAAAGTGGTAGTCAAGCTTAACCTATGGTATAATAATTTTTTTATGCATTGTAATGGTTGATTGATTTAGATGAAAAAACTCATGTTGATAAGACATATCACCACGTAATGCTTTTGAACAAATCTATATCTATACCTAATTATAAAACAAGTAAAAATCTTTGTGCCGTTCTGTCGTCTTTTGTTTCTGTGGTCCGTCGTCCGTCCATCTGTGTCGAGTCAACTCACCTTGAAAACAAAATCAGGGAGAAACCAATCTTTTTAGGGCAGAAAGCCGATCAGAACTCATACGTCGTCGAAGACCCGATGTCTCAAGCGAGACGCACGCGGGCAGAGGAACAACGACGAGCGGGCGGAGCAGAGCCCGATAACGCGCGGGTTGCAGAGAAGGTGACGGCTCGGAACCGGTGGAGGACACACATCGCTGGTGGTGAACCCATTAGAACTGTTTGAGCCGGTCGTGTCGTGTCGCATCGTTGCTGGGCTGACCGTATGTGGTCCTGGCCAGTCCATCCGTAGGGAGAGGCGCGCAAGACCTGTTCAATATGCAATGGTCCTCGCACGCATCACAGTGCTGGGTGACCCATTTTTTATATTTTCCAAAAATCTCAAAAGCTTCATGCGCATGCAGTAAAAATGATCGAAGGAACTAATCATAGTGTCAAGAGAAAGCGCATTAAAAATAATTGAAGAAATTAATCATTGTGACAAGGACCGTATTATTGAATTATTATGTGACAAGCTCTTGATACAATATTCCGAACACTTTGAAAGTATCTCTTATGATATCTCGTACTCTCATTTGGTTTCTCTTTTTGTCTTTTTTTTACTGAATTTATATTTGCTAGCCCTTCTTATAAAAAAAATCTAGGATCAAATAATATATTATGAGAGGTATACAAAACTAAAGGACTCAAAAAACGGAAGTATGTTTTCTCTAAATGGAATACAGACGCTAATCTTGGCACAGTACTTCGTATTTCTTCTTTGAATGTTACTGTTCTAGACATGTGTATATATCAAGTGTATCACCATGTGTGTCACCTTTCGTGGTTGTTACCATTAAATGTGCATCCCGTTGCAACGCACGGGTATATTTGCTAGTTATTTAAATATCGAATGTTTTGATTAAGATGACAACCAAATGTTTAAAGAAAACAAAATAAAACACAATATTAACGTAATGTTTGATTGAGATGATCACTTGGTATATCTACTCGTGGTAAACCCCAGGACAACAGCTATCACTTGAGACCTAAGGGTTGCTTCTGCAGTTCTGCTGTACAATCACAAGCAAGTTCCAAATAGCCAACAAGCAAGGGAAGTTGCTCTCCAGAAAAAATAAATAGGCACCACAAGATGTTACATGTAAATTTCATAAGAAATTACATCAGTTTACTACATGTTCCAAAAATAATAATTTAAACCAACATTTTGAGTACAATGATTCAAGCTAATTATTCCATGAAATTTAGCTACTACAAGTTTTTATTGCATAGAATCTGAACTTTCTGAAGCACTTCCAGTCCCCTCCTCCATCTTTAGGACAAATTGTGTGTGTGAAAGAAATATTGTTGGGTAGCTTCATTCATGTACAAAGCTAAGAAGTTATTCATCAAAGTTCTGTTTACCGATGTTAGTTGTACTGAATGCTGAAACCTGAGTAGTTCTGTTATGGAAGAAAGCACACGGAAAATTCTAGAAGGGTAGCTGCATACAAGACAATTGTGGGACAGTAACATAGCAGAACTCAAAGTTTAAGGAAACTTTATGCCATACATTGATCTTGATTTCATTTACTTTCAATATTCTTGTATGTCAAATTTTCCTAATATATGCCATGAAGCCAGGTCAGAATGACACAGAACTCAATGTATACATGACTTAGTGTTTCAAATATAAAATATTAGTTAGAGAACCGTCACAAGTGCATGTTGGATTCAGATATAGAACTTCTTTAGCTCTGAACTCATGCATCGAACATAGTTCAAATTTTCCTAATATAAATTGTTTCCTAGCATAAAAAAGGGCTCTGTCTAGAGGTCACTTATCTACACTATTGATCTGGTGGCTATAATATAACTGTATTTGGTGTATGATGGAAGGGCAATAGTAAGTAGATGCTTGTTCAATAATTCACCATTACTTCTCCGATCCATTTGAGACGCCTCTGGCATACTGGCATAATCTCGCTGCACCTTCCGCTCCGGATTCGCCGATTCGGGGCTCGGAGGTTGCTCTTCTCCGCGGGCGCAAGGTGTTCGACGTAATGCCTCACCGGGTGCTTCCGTGCAGATCGCGGTGGAGGGTTGTATGCATGGGGAGCTGGACATCGTCTACGACACGCTTCGCAAGCTCGAGGAGGCCGAGGGGACCAATATTGACCTCCTCCTCTGCTGCGGGGATTTCCAGGTGCGTGCTCCCCGTCCTCGCTTGTGGCCGGGGGAGTGATTCGACGTTTGCGTGACATACTGTCACTTCGCCTGTTTCGCTGGAGAAATGGTTTTGATATTCAATAATGTTTGATAGTAGTTCTCTAGATGTTAACACATCTCACATCATAACATTGCATTTTCCCAGGCTGTTAGGAATCAGGATGATTTACAGTGTGTTAATGTCCCACAAAAGTATCGTACCATGAACTCATTTTGGAAGTACTACTCAGGGCAAGCAGTTGCTCCATACCCAACCATCTTTATTGGTGGAAATCATGAAGCATCCAATTATCTGTGGGAACTGTGAGTCTTTGCCATGTCTCTAATTTGTGGTTTCCCTTTGGCCGTAGCTTTTTTGTAACATATCTTCATGTCATTTGCAAAGAACTAGACATGGCTGTCACAGAATTGGGCAAACTGAATTTAGTATATGAACATCTTTTTTAGCAATAACTCAAGTATTGCCTGGACATTGTGGAACCATGGTATTCTATAGTACATTAGGTCAAGTATTGCCTGTAGTCATTGCATCTACTGTATAGGGCGTACCCAGTGCCGTAGGCTTCCCGCACCGTGCGGGTCTGGGGAAGGGTTGTAATAGCGTCCAAACCTTACCCGCACAAATGTGCAGAGGCTGGGGCTTGAACCCGGGACCTTCCGGTTACAGACGGTAGGCTCTACCATCAATAATTCACCATTCCCACATGAAAATCATAGATGTTGTCACATTATCTGACAGATCATCTTGTACCGTTCTAAATATCAGTATGTACTCATTCAGAAATAACTACAGTAGATCTTTTCCATTCCTATACCCTTCCATGCCAAATAAGAAAAACATTGAAGAGGTTAGCTGAAGCATTCCAAAGAGAGAAGTAATATGCCTTCTTAGGGCTGAGCATGCTAATTTACCTCGATATATATACAGACATGTCGATTAAGACAAGTCAAACCACAATGACCTGCACAAACAATCATGTCATGTTTCAAAGTTTGTGGATCAGATAATAAAACAAATCACCAATCAAAAGAAGGTAAGTTAGATAAATGAATTTGTTTGGTATGAATTTTTATTTATTTTTTCATCATTCTGGTACTTGGAAGTATACCAGAAAAGATCCTATTACACCAAATAAAATTGGCTAGATCAGGAATGCACATGGAAAAAAAACTGACATTATAGAGTTCATTATCCGGAAACTGCCATGACTCACTGGCCTCCCAAATCCAGTGAAAATACAATTTGAACCTTGTTTGGATTTTGAAAAAAAAAACCAGACGCATGTCTGGAATTGATCATCGCTAATCTGGCATGATTGTATAATTGGACAAGCTGCAATTGTTGAATCATATTAAAAGAGGAGACAATCGGACTTGATACCTGCTACCTTTTAGGCGCAAATTTCCCGGTAAAATCTAGCATAAGATTTTCTCTTAGCACATGTTCCTTCTTTACCTGCTTAACCTCTATCTCCTAATCCATGTTCTTTAAACTCGCTGTTAGGCTGGAATTAAATTGTATTATTACTATCAATATTTTGGAATATTTATCTTCACCACAGTAACATTTCAGGCACATAGCAAAGATCTATATGTAGCTACCCTCATCGGACTTGGCAAGTGCAGTACTGTAGATGTTCCTAAACTGAATTGCACAGCTTCTAGTAAGGCGACACAAAATATCTTTCTAGTAAGGCGACGCAAAACATTCAGAATGTATAAGTGCAGTACTTTGTCCATTTTAGAAAGCTAGTTACTTCACATCCCAATAGAAAGTGCAGAGAAAGGATCACATTGGCAAAGTCTTTGTTTCGCTGTGCTGGAATCTGGAGCTGGAAACAATATTCTGAATAACGGGTGAAACATGTCATTGTTACCATGTATGAAGAAGAGAGAAGATGTCCAGCCAAGAGGAGAAGATGGTGTATATACAGAAGTAGCATATGGGCCATATGGGCCTAGAGTAGAGATGGGCTCTAACACCCCCCTTCAAACTCAAGGTGGATCTGAAGCATTGAGTTTGAGCATGTGTAATCGATGTTGCTCTCGAGTTTGTGCTTTAGTAAAGAAATCTAAAGGACTCAAAAAACGGAAGTATGTTTTCTCTAAATGGAATACAGACGCTAATCTTGGCACAGTACTTCGTATTTCTTCTTTGAATGTTACTGTTCTAGACATGTGTATATATCAAGTGTATCACCATGTGTGTCACCTTTCGTGGTTGTTACCATTAAATGTGCATCCCGTTGCAACGCACGGGTATATTTGCTAGTTATTTAAATATCGAATGTTTTGATTAAGATGACAACCAAATGTTTAAAGAAAACAAAATAAAACACAATATTAACGTAATGTTTGATTGAGATGATCACTTGGTATATCTACTCGTGGTAAACCCCAGGACAACAGCTATCACTTGAGACCTAAGGGTTGCTTCTGCAGTTCTGCTGTACAATCACAAGCAAGTTCCAAATAGCCAACAAGCAAGGGAAGTTGCTCTCCAGAAAAAATAAATAGGCACCACAAGATGTTACATGTAAATTTCATAAGAAATTACATCAGTTTACTACATGTTCCAAAAATAATAATTTAAACCAACATTTTGAGTACAATGATTCAAGCTAATTATTCCATGAAATTTAGCTACTACAAGTTTTTATTGCATAGAATCTGAACTTTCTGAAGCACTTCCAGTCCCCTCCTCCATCTTTAGGACAAATTGTGTGTGTGAAAGAAATATTGTTGGGTAGCTTCATTCATGTACAAAGCTAAGAAGTTATTCATCAAAGTTCTGTTTACCGATGTTAGTTGTACTGAATGCTGAAACCTGAGTAGTTCTGTTATGGAAGAAAGCACACGGAAAATTCTAGAAGGGTAGCTGCATACAAGACAATTGTGGGACAGTAACATAGCAGAACTCAAAGTTTAATGCAACTTTATGCCATACATTGATCTTGATTTCATTTACTTTCAATATTCTTGTATGTCAAATTTTCCTAATATATGCCATGAAGCCAGGTCAGAATGACACAGAACTCAATGTATACATGACTTAGTGTTTCAAATATAAAATATTAGTTAGAGAACCGTCACAAGTGCATGTTGGATTCAGATATAGAACTTCTTTAGCTCTGAACTCATGCATCGAACATAGTTCAAATTTTCCTAATATAAATTGTTTCCTAGCATAAAAAAGGGCTCTGTCTAGAGGTCACTTATCTACACTATTGATCTGGTGGCTATAATATAACTGTATTTGGTGTATGATGGAAGGGCAATAGTAAGTAGATGCTTGTTCAATAATTCACCATTAAAAAAAGGGCGTACCTAGTGCCGTAGGCTTCCCGCACCGTGCGGGGTCTGGGGAAGGGTTGTAATAGCGCCCAAACCTTACCCGCATAAATATGCAGAGGCTGGGGCTTGAACCCGGGACCTTCCGGTTACAGACGGTAGGCTCTACCACTGCACTTGCATGGGTATTCACTTGAGAGGGGCTTCAACAATGAGGACTAGGGGAAAGCGTTACTTTCCGATACCTCGGGATAAATCGATGTGCCGGAGTTTGCTTTCTCAATACTCTTTATATTACATATTATTTTTACACTACTTTTTGCATTTACCTTTCGTAGAATTGCCATATGTACGTGATAGGATTGGAACCTAGGGTGCAAAACTTTTGAGCAGTACAGATAGAATTACATAGTAAAACCTAGTGCACATTTAGATAGAACTTAGAATAGGTTTTTATATATGATTGGAGCCACCCTCTTAGGGGATGTATGACCTAAATAACCCTGTTGTATTAATGTGGACAACCGAGACCCACAGAGGTGACCAAGTCGATGATGCCACTTCGCAAAAGATGACGGAGGTGATGATGAAATAGATGACACACAAGCGGTGGAAGAAGGAAGGCGCAAGGTGTCCAAAATGTAGAGGCCAGGAGCACCTCTACGGCGATGGCCAGTCCCAATCACAGCCCCACTTTGACGATCCTGAATAAAACAAGATGAGTCATCAAATCCAATAAAGCAGTTATGATCAGCAATTTGGCCCACTGAAAGAAGATTCATGGAAAGTTGAGGTACAAATGAGACATCAGGTACAGAAAAGTTTTTGCTATAAAGAGAACCCCGATGAGTAATATAACAGGATGTACCATCCGCTGTCTGAATAGAAGCACCATCAGTGATTGGCTTGCAGGTAGCCAACTGAGACTGATCTGATGTCACATGAAAGGAAGCCCCTGAATCAAGAACCCAAGCCGGCTGAGATACATTAACAGATGGAGCAGCAGCAATAGAGACAGAACCAGATGGAGCAACAGCTGGAGCAGCAGCAATAGAAACAGAACTATCTCGAGTAGTGGAGGAGATAGCCCGGCCACGAGCAGCACGAGAAGCTCGACGGGCACGATACTCAACTAACTTCTCTGGATGTGCAGAAAAACAGTTTGCAGATAGGTGAGTAGTCTTGCCACAATGCTTACATTTCTCTGGAAAAGTACCTCTAGGTACAGTGCTCCGCTGAGAGGCTGCCAGCACACTATGAGGTGCTGCAACAGAAGAAAAAGAAGACATAGACTGCAAGCGGGTCTCTTCAGCAAGTAATTCAGCCAATGCTTGGTCCATGGTTATAGTAGCAGAATTATGAAGTAGCCGAGTACGAATAGAATCAAATTCTGGTTTCACCCCCATGACAAAACGATATGTCAGAAATCTTTCAAGAAATTTATGTGCTGGGCAGTCTGCTGCTGTGCACTCAGCCACCATGGATATCAATGAACCCATCAAACGATCATAAGCAGAATAATAATCATCAATAGACATATCACCTTGCTCAATGACATGAATTTGCTGCATGAGACTATGGAGAAGAGCACCACTGTCTTGAACATAGCGCTGCTTTAGAGCAGACCATATTTCTTTAGCAGTTTTGAACTTTCGGAGACTCATAATCATAGATTGTTTAGTACTGTTAACCATGGCAGCCATCACTTTCCCATCATCAATCTGCCATTTGGTGATAGCAGCAGCATTACTGCCATCGGATTTGGGCACAGGTGGATTATCAGTTAAGTGAGAATAAAGGCCTTGACCCCTCAAAGCAGTTTCAACACAAAAGGACCATTCCGGATAATTGGAACCATCAAGGGTGATATTAATAACAATAGAATTGATCTGAGCCATTGACATCTGAGCCATGGGGAAGACGAGAGTCTGCTGCCTGTGTTACAGAGTACCAAGCAGGCAGATAGAAGCAACAGCACAGCAGACAGATAGAAGCAACAGCACAGCAGACAAAGGAGCAGAACAGCTTAATCAACAGCAACAGCAGCACCTTGAAGCAATCCGCGACGGTGGAGAGCAGAGCCACGACAGGCGACGAACTGGAGGGCCGCGACGAGCGGCCGGCGGACTGGAGGGCCGCGACGGGCGGCCGTACGAACGGACGGGATGGCCGCGACGGGCGGCCGACGGACAGTATGGCCGCGACGAGCGGCCGGAGCAGACGAGCAGCTGGCGGAGGGGCCGCGACGGGCGGCAGGCGGACGGAAGTCGGCGGACGACGCACTCGCGGCGCCCGACACGCGACGCACGGACGAGCGGCGGGCGGACGGCGGACGAGGGCACGGACGAGCGGCCGAGGAGTGGCGGCCGAAAAAAAAAATGGGATCTTGGGCGGACGAGCAGTGAGCGACGGCTCCTCACCCTAACCCTAACCTGCTCTGTACCATGTTACCGTAAATGAAGAAGAGAGAAGATATCCAGCCAAGAGGAGAAGATGGTGTATATACAGAAGTAGCATATGGGCCATATGGGCCTAGAGTAGAGATGGGCTTTAACAGTCATCTCTTACCAAAGAGCAACCAGTGACCTTGTATCCATCTCGCCACTTCTCTAAATAAAGCTAATTAAGGAAAATACCATTGCACAAGAAAATCAAGCAAAAGTGGAGAGACAATGCAGGTTAAGGAAACAGATGCAACGGTCTCAGCTTTTATCACTTAAAAGTTCCTTTTTCATTGAGCACTGGTGGAAAGGTGGATTAAGAAATAATTCATACCTAATGACAACAAACAGTTTGGAAAATAAAAGGACATTGGAATTTTTAGTACATTTTTCCACAAGATGTATACACTGCAAAGTTTTCCCATCTTGACCACGGTTTGCTGTACAAAATGAAACGGACCTTGAAATTTAATAATGGTGCCTAATTGGTAACTCACCGGTACCCAGCTGGTGCTGAGGAGGTCGTAGACATAGTCGTGGTGCGTGGTGAGGACAGAGGCGAACTGGATGGCGGTGGCGACCAGAAGGGTCATCACAAATTATCTGTGCATAAAAATCATAACTATATGCATCAGCATACTGGATCTCCTATTTCTAGTGTCAGTGCAAGCACAGTGAGCACCAGCTCGGCTTCTCAAACCACGACAAAAAAAAAAATTGGTGCCATGCAAATACAAACGGGCACTCATAGGATGCAAGCATTTCCAAAACAAAGCAAACAGGAAAGGATACAGTATGCGACAATGAGGAATCGATGCAAGCAACAATCACAAGAGCATTTCACTACGGGGCATGATGTGATGCTACGTATCTACAGCTAGAAACAAAATCTCAGATCCATGAAAGAAATAAACAATTTTTTTAGTATAGAACTCATGACACACAACTGAATCTCCCGTGTGTGCTCCAGTTGCCCTGCTCCCAGCACAGGGAATTCTCATGCAAGATTAAAAACACGCAAAAGACTTCCCATGCCCTGAGATGCAAAGTTCTTCAAAATTGTACATTAGTTAATTATAGTGCCACTGGACATACATATGTCTCAATACACGGCACATCTATTACAGAGCATAAGCCTAGAGCACAACTCACCAAATACTCAGATTCAGGGAGTCAAAACTCAATAGTGCTATTATTTCTTTTCTAGAACCAGTGCTATTATTTATCATGCTGATAATTCTTCAAAGTTGCACATTAGTTAATTATAGTGCCAACCTAAACCCAAGAGTTACCAAATTTTAGTGCAAGAGTGAAGAGTATTATTAATTTGGCGTACCATGAACTTTACCAATATCAAGTGTACCAACATAGAGGCCAAGATCACTTGTAAACCTAAACTGGTAGTAGTTAGAATTGCTAGGAATTGGATGTATAGTGATATCTACCTTGGGCACAAACTATAAGAGGCTAAACTGAATGGCTCCATCTACATGGTTCTCAATTATCTGTAGCACATCAGATTTGATGATGAACCATACATTATATACTAGAATGAAATGAAATAAAGTTTTGCAAGGCTAGAGAACTTAATTATCGGTCCAAGATTTTTTTACCACTTTAACGTTAACCCTTTTGCATCTCCCCCATCCATCCGAGCCATAAAATAATCAGGAGAATTAAAAGAAAGTAAAAATCATCATACATTAGCATTGCACAATGAAGGTCCAATGCTGATTGTCATCACATACAGTACCCACCAAAAAATTTACAGAGAAATCATGCCTTTAAATACCCCATCAAGTGGGACTGAATAATGATATGCATATCTTAAGTCTAGCATAAGAGCCCTTGCTATTACTGAAAGTTCCATTTCGATTGAAATTCGACAGGCAATTCAATACATTGGATTTCCAGAACAGCACATTCCCCAATTCAAATGCGATATTGAAAAGGCAGATGGAGATTGAAGAGGCGGCGCGAGGTTTGACGGGAAGTCAGGCAGGGGCATCGTGATCCGCGGGGCAAAATTTACGGGCGGGTCGGAGTGGGTACATGGGCGGGTAAGAAACTAGCGAGGTGACTAAATCTTTTTGGTTTTGGCGGATTCATTCGGGAAACATCAGTTTTCGTGAGTCTCCCGCCTGGTAGACAGAAAAATTTCCGCCAAGTGGGGATGGTGTAAGAGGAGGGTAGGAGATAGACAAAAAAATTTCCGCCAAGGGGGGATGGTGTGAGAGGAGGTAGGAGATTTTTCAGGTGAGTAGTGTTTTCAATTGTCTAGGATCTTTATAGTGTAGACTAAGCTGAATCTTTGACTAATAATTACCCTATCAATATAATCTTTGTAATGCGATATTTTTTTAGCAAATTTGACAGAAATTTTGCAAAAGAATTCATATTAAAAAATACTTTCTTATGAATATACTTTTGTATAACATAAATAATATTAGTAACCATTGGTCCTTATTGGAATCTTTGCACAATACTGTGTAATCTGTACACAATCGCAATACAAACCAGCTTCACAAGTATTATTCATGGGGTTACCTACACTTGAATTTGAAGAACCTGATGCAGGCTAGCAGCTTTTCATTTCAGAAATGCCAATGCGGTTGTCTTGTATTTACAGGTTACTGTGTTGATCTGTCTTCAACTCCCCTCAAATGGGGCAGGTGTGCCTGTGTCCATCCTTAGCCAAAAGAATGGTCTCCAACACAAATACAGACAACTGCCATCACCAGTAATCATTGCAGGAGCAAGCACCATCCTTGAAATGATGAAACCTATTCCGGTCCCGAACAACAATTTCCCTGTTGTACACCTCTGAAATCAACTTTGTGGCTGAGTGGCAGTCTGTGCATACTCTCAGATTCTTTGATAAGCGAATTGTTGCACCAGGGCGCAGCTTCATCAGACCATATGCGATGGCAAGCTTCTCACTGTGATGTGAAACAGACACTTCCTTCTCACACTCGTCAACATCTAGCCTCGCATCAGCTGTATTTGGGACATACCCGGCCATCTTGATTTTGTCAATCATCTCCTCAACTTTCTCGTATATCTCCCTCAATTGGGGGTGTTCACTGTCTTCAGCAAAGAACTCAAAGACCTCCCCATCCAACTCAATGAGACTGCACCCTGGAGTTTTCTGAATCCCCCTATCCTTCATTTCCCTTCGAATCATTGCTGCATCCTTCCATCGACCCACTGATGCATAGATGTTTGACATAAGTATGTAGTCACCACTATGACTAGGGTCCAATAAGATGATCTGCTTCAGCGCTTCTTCCCCAACTTCAACATTTGTATGAACTACGCAGGAAGACAGTAGTGCTCTCCAGATAACTGTATTAGCCTCAATCGGCATGGCTCTGATAAACTGATACGCCTCATCTATCAAACCAGCCCGCCCCAACAGATCCACAACACAACCATAGTGCTCAATTCTTGGCTTAATTCCATAATCCTGAGTCATGCTGTCAAAATGCTGGCGGCCCTCTTTGACTAAGCAATTGTGACTGCAAGCCATGAGGACACCAATGAATGTCACATCTGTGGGCTCGATACTGGCCTTGCGCATGGATGAGAAGAGCTCTAATGCTTCGCTGCCCCTTCCATTGCCTGCCATGCCCTTTATCAAGGCCGTCCAAGTCCATGAATTCTTCACAGGCATTGACTCAAATGCCTCAACTGCACTGTCAATGCACCCACACTTCGCATAGAAGTCCACCAATGCAGTACCGAGAACAACAGTGAGTGGCAAACGCTTCTTTCTTATATATGCATGCACCCACTTCCCTGTCTCAAGTGCACCCAGAACAGCACAAGCAGAGAGCACACTGACCATGGTCACATCATTCGGTTCCACCTCAGCAACCTGCATCTCACTGAAAAGAGCGAGTGCCTCCTGGCACTGATCTGCCTGTGTGTATCCTGAGATCATTGCACTCCAAGCAACCACATCACGGGACTTCATGCCGTCAAACAACCTCCGTGCCTCACCAAGTTTGCCACACTTGGCATACATGTCCAACAGTGTTGTCACCAGGTTCCGGTTCCCCAGCATACCCTTCTCTTCCACATAACCCCCAATCCACTTGCCAAGCTCAGAATCACCTATTCGTCCGCATGCCGTGGCAACACTCACCAACGTGACCTCATCAAAGGGCGCCCCAACCTCAAGCATGCCCTTAAACATCTCCACCACCTCCTTCCAATCTCCGTTCTTTGAGTATCCTGCAATGATCGCATTCCAAATTACCACACCCTTCTCCTCCAATGCGTCGAACAGCAGCCGTGCCACTCCAACATCCCCACAGCTCGCGTACATATGTATCAAACTACACAACACGAACTTGTCGAGCATGAGCCCACGCTTGATGGCGTACGCCTGGACCCCGAGCCCTGAATTCAGGGCGCACATCCTGGAGCAGGACTTGAGGACGCAGGCAACCGTGTGCTGGTCCGGCCAGACCGAAGCGTCAACGAGCATTTCCACGAACAGTTGGAGGGCGTCCTCTGGGTGGCCCGCGCGGAGGAAGGCCCGCATGAGGACGTTGTAGCAAGGCGCGGACAGGGGTGGCCGCGGGCCCAGGCGGAAGAGGCGGACCGCGTAGGCGAGTTCCACCGGCGAGGCGCCGCGGGCGGCAACCTCGAGGAGGGAGTGGAAGGATTTGGGGGAGGCGGTGAGTTCCCCGGACTTGATTAGAGCCGCGTGGAGCTGCGGCACCTGGCACAGACCAGCGCGGCCGGGTGGTGGGTGGGGCGGCGCCGACGCGGCGGTGGGGGGGAGAGCCGCCGCCGGGAGGATGGCGGTCGCCATTCGAATTCGCTTCGGCTTAATCGCATCAACTGACACTTGCCTTTCGTAGTTATCCAAGCAGCAGCAGTCAGTAAGTGACACTGACAGCTGGGCCCACTGCGACCAAGCCCACATGATAGAGACACCTGCTCCCCAATTTAAACTCTGAATCCGGCTCTCTAGTCTCCGCACAAACTAATCACCATGGCGGCCTCCACCTCCCCCGCTCCACTGCTCCTCGCCCTCCTCCTCTTGCTGCCCGCGCTCGCGGCGGCGGCCTCGCTCCCGGCGCTGCCGCTGTCGACGGAGTCGCGGTGGGTGGTGGACGCGGACAGGCGGCGCGTGAAGCTGGCGTGCGCGAACTGGGCGTCCCACCTGGAGCCGGTGGCCGCGGAGGGCCTGGCGCGGCGCGGCGTCGGGGACATCGCGGCGCGCGTAGCGGCCATGGGGTTCAACTGCGTCAGGCTCACCTGGCCGACCTACCTCGCCACCAACGCCACGCTAGCGTCGCTGCCGTTCCGGCGGTCGCTGGAGCGGCTCGGAATGCGGGAGTCCGTCGCCGGCGTGCGGGTCAACAACCCCGTCCTCCTCGTCCTGCCCCTCATCGATGTGTTCCGGGTACGTGGGTTTTCCTCAGGGGAGCACTCAGAATTACGTATATCTGTATTTCTCAAGAACTAGGATTGTCGATTTAGTCGGGGTTTCTACTCCTGTTTTCGCCTGATTTTGGTTCCATTATCAATCGAGCCTTATTAGTGCGATTGGCCCAAGCGAGAGCAAGAAGAATAATTTGACATGCCTGCTTACGCTTACATTTGAATTGGCCACTAGTATTGCAGTATCCCTAGTCCTGGAAGGCCAAAACTATCCTGAATTTAACAATGTTTTGCCACTTAACAACTTAACAATGTACGTGAATACCAGACGTGGAATTAAACCGTCTCCTCTTGCCGTAAGTTATAGGCACTTAAAATAAAGGTCCATTTACAATTTTCTATGTTTTCTAAAAAATAATCATTGTGATGGACAAGTGACTGCAAGTATACTGTGGCAAGCAAGATTACGTCATGAATCAGTTCAGGTTCTGATTATCAGTAATACCAGAGC
>OAMR01000001.1:6897896-6924273 GCA_900205405.1 Echinochloa crus-galli | reverse complement strand
ATGCACCCACTTCCCTGTCTCAAGTGCACCCAGAACAGCACAAGCAGAGAGCACACTGACCATGGTCACATCATTCGGTTCCACCTCAGCAACCTGCATCTCACTGAAAAGAGCGAGTGCCTCCTGGCACTGATCTGCCTGTGTGTAGCCTGAGATCATTGCACTCCAAGCAACCACATCACGGGACTGCATCCCGTCAAACAACCTCCGTGCCTCACCAAATTTGCCACACTTGGCATACATGTCCACCAGCGTCGTCACCAAGTTCTGATTCCTCAGCATCCCCTTCTCTTCCACATAACCCCCAATCCACTTGCCAAGCTCGGAATCACCTGTTCGTCCACATGCCGTGGCGACACTCACCAATGTGACCTCATCAAAGGGCGCCCCAACCTCAAGCATGCCCTTAAACATCTCCACCACCTCCTTCCAATCTCCGTTCTTTAAGTATCCTGCGATGATTGCATTCCAAATTACCACGCCCTTCTCCTCAACAGCATCGAACAGCAGACGCGCCGCTGCAACATCCCCACAGCTAGCGTACATATGTATCGAGCTGCACAACACGAACTGATCGAGCATGAGCCCACGCTTGACGGCGTACGCCTGGACTCCGAGCCCAAAATTCAGGGCGCACATCTTGGAACAGGACTTGAGGACGCAGGCAACAGTGTGCTGGTCCGGCCAGACCGAAGCGTCAGCGAGCATTTCGATGAACAGGTGGAGGGCGTCCTCTGGGTGGCCCGCGCGGAGGAACGCCCGCATGAGGACGTTGTAGCAAGGCGCGGACAGGGGTGGACGAGGGCCCAGGCGGAAGAGGCGGACCGCGTAGGCGAGTTCCGCCGGGGAGGCGCCGCGGGCGGCAACGTCGAGGAGGGAGTGGAAGGATTTGGGGGAGGCACGGCGGCGCGCGGGCGGCAGGCAGGCGGCGGGGCGACGGCGGCGCAAGGGCGGCGTGGTGCGGGAGCGAGGGGCGGCGTTGTCCGGGAGCGAGGAACGAGAGAGACAGAGGAGAAGAGACGGAGACTCGGAGAGAGAGCGCGGGTTCCACCTGTCAGCACCGAGAGCTGCTTATCCAAGCAGCGCCAGTAAGAGGCACTGACACCTGGGCCCACTTCAACCGAGCCCACATGACCTGCTCCCCAATTTAAACTCCGGATCCGGCTGCTCTCTAGTCTCCGTACCAACTAATCACCATGGCGGCCTCCACCTCTTCCCCCGCTCCACTGCTCCTCGCCCTCCTCCTCCTCCTGCCCGCGCTCGCCGCGGCAGCCTCGCTCCCGGCGCTGCCGCTGTCGACGGAGTCGCGGTGGGTGGTGGGCGCGGACGGGCGGCGCGTGAAGCTGGCGTGCGCGAACTGGGCGTCGCACCTGGAGCCGGTGGCCGCGGAGGGCCTGGCGCGGCGCGGCGTCGGGGACATCGCGGCGCGCGTAGCGGCCATGGGGTTCAACTGCGTCAGGCTCACCTGGCCGACCTACCTCGCCACCAACGCCACGCTAGCGTCGCTGCCGTTCCGGCGGTCGCTGGAGCGGCTCGGAATGCGGGAGTCCGTCGCCGGCGTGCGGGTCAACAACCCCGTCCTCCTCGTCCTGCCCCTCATCGATGTGTTCCGGGTACGTGGGTTTTCCTCAATAGAGCACTCAGAATTATGTATATCTGTATTGCTCAAGAACTAGGATTGTTGATTTAATCGGGGTTTCTAGTCCTGTTTTCGCTTGATTTTGGTTCCATTATCAACCGAGCTTTATTAGTGCGATTGGCCCAAGCGAGAGCAAGAAGAATATTTGACATGCCTGCTGCGGATCCAGGCCTTTTCATCGGGGTCAGCCGACCCCGACGAAATCCCGTAAATCCTATAGAAAATACTGTTCATCATTGGTTTTTAAGGTTGTTGACCCCGTCGTTCAATGGTGATAGACCCCGGTGGCCGCGAATGCTGGATTCGCCCCTGGCCTGCTTACATTTGAATTGGCAACTAGTATTGCTGTATCCCTGGTCCTGGAAGGTCAAAATGATCCCGAATTTAACAACGTTTTGCCACTTCACAATGTACGTGAATACCAGACGTGAAATTAAACCGTCTCCTCTTGCCGTAAGTTACAGGCACTTAAAATAAAGGTCCATTTACAGTTTTCTATTTTTTCTAAAAAATAATCATTGTGATGGACAAGTGACTGCAAGTATACTGTGGCAAGCAAGATTACGTCATGAATCAGTTCAGTTTTAGTACAGCAAAATCCGCGACTCCCACTGTTTTCGGCTAAAACAGGTTGCGTAACAAGTCCAAACTTTCTAAACAAGAGGAAACTTGAATGCACAGGATTTAACTACTGCTATTTCGTTTTACTGAAACAAGTTGCGCTTGCTTCCGAGGCCCAAACTCTGCAGACCTGGGACTCCTATAGCACAGAATTTCGTCGTAGAGCCGACCAAAGAAGCTTAGCATATCCTTCTCTTCCTTTAAATAGTATAAGAGGCATCTATTTGCAAGATGAGGGTCCAGGTCTAACCAAGAAAGATCTGATCATTTTTACTATAAATCTATTTCAGGAAATGCTTGTTTAACAGTTCTCCTTTTCTTCTTGTCCAATTAGTTTGAACACAGACGACACACCTACTACTCACCAAATTGATGGTCCAGTATGAGGGTGCCTTGCAAGTATCAATGCTCTCGATAGAACAGATATTGCTTTGCAGGTTGTGTTTTGATGACTACGATAAATACCAAATTGCCAACTAGTGGAATACGAGTGGTTTTCTTTTTCCAAACCAGATATCTAGTTAGTTGAAATGGTATCTACCAAAAGAAATGGTCATGCACTGGGGATTAATATATGGCAGAGGCAGATATCATCTGTCTCATTTTTCTTGTGATATGGACAGAATAGCATATAAGGCATCGAGTTCAACTAAAATATTTTTTTATATCATGGGACTAATGAATTCTGATAATTATAATCTGACTGACCTAAATCAAACTTGATAACCATAGGAAGTGGTGTCAGCTTTGGCAAGAGAAGGTGTCATGGTCATACTTGATAACCAAATGACCACTCCAGGATGGTGCTGCAGCGGAAATGATGACAATGGTTTCTTTGGAGACAAGTACTTTAGCCCTGATGAATGGTTGAAAGGCCTCACTGCAATGGCGACTATGTTTAATGACACAAAAAATGTTGTGGGGATGAGCTTGCGAAATGAGCTCCGAGGCCCCAATCAAAATACCAGTTTATGGTACAGGTATGTTGCTGTGTTGGCAAATGTCATTTTCATGTGACTCTTGGTAGCAACAATTTTATTTACTATTTAATTCCATCTTAGGTACATGCAGCTAGGTGCTGAAGCTGTGCATGCAGCAAACCGTAACGTCCTGGTTATTTTGTCGGGCCTAAATTTTGATAACGATCTCAGCTTCTTGTTCTCAGAAAAAGCTGAGCTGTCATTTACCGGAAAGTTAGTGTATGAGCAACACTGGTATGGTTTCTCGGATGGAGGGAATTGGGTAACTCAGAACCAAAACGATGTTTGTGGAATGGTGGCTCATTTCATATGGGATAAAGGATTGTTCCTACTTCATCAAGGCTGGCCATTGTTTTTCTCTGAGTTTGGGTTTGATATGTCTGGCACACATATTGGTGACAATCGTTATCTTACCTGCTTTTTAAGTGTGGCAGCTGAAATGGATCTGGACTGGGCAATTTGGGCTTTGCAAGGGAGTTACTATATCAGAGAGGGTATTTTAGCTTATGATGAATCATATGGGTTGCTATCATGGGACTGGTGCACAGCTAGAAATCCTAGCTTCATTAAAAGGATCAATTCTCTGCAATCACCCTTCCAAGGTTTGACGCTTCATCTATCTAATTACTAGTATTACCTAGCAACATTATGAGAAGCGCATCTAAATTATGTTAAGACATTGCTGCTAATTACACATTTTGATTATTAAATAATGCTGAAAGTAACTTTTTTAAAACATATTTTATTCAATTTTCAATTCTTTCCAGAAACTTATTGTGTAAATATGAACTTTCGAGCTCTGATTCATTTGACAGCATTATGTTCTGATTTAACCCAAAGAAGCTGGTTGTGTATAGATAGGACAGTTAAATTTAAGCAAAACTGAATGTAAAACTTAACTTTTGGATCACGGCAATGTGTACTGAATTTTCTTCAACCAGTTCATAATAGGAGTATATTTACATGCTAGGTCCTGGTTTTCCAAACAGTCAAGAGCCATACAACGTGATATTCCACCCCCAAACTGGCCTTTGCGTCTTGGCGAAGCCCAAGAAGTCACTTGAGCTGGGTCCATGCGATGAATCAAATGCCTGGAACTACACCTCAGCGTATCAACTAGCGGTGAAAAACACAGGACAGTGCCTTCAAGCAAAGTACGTGGGCGAGAAAGCAAAGCTTGGCACTCACTGCAGCAAACCCAGTTCAAAATGGGAGCTGATATCAAATTCAAGGATGCACGTCTCAGCTGAGCTCACCAAAAACGGAACCAGGGTGTGCTTGGATGTTGATCCTGACGGTGCCATCATCACAAATCAGTGTAAGTGCCTAACCGTAGATCCGGCCTGTAACCCTGAGAGCCAGTGGTTCAAAGTGATCTTAAGCAGCAGGGATACACCTGGCGGCTCCTCCATCTTGCAGTTGCCGTCAGTTGGATCCTGGCCTCCAACATCACTTAGTTCTTGACAGTTTCAGAGGAGGCCATGTTCATGTGACCAAGGAGGTATATGTCATAGAAATAAGTGGCAAATTTGCAAAGTTGTTCAAGGCAGTGGGATCATTGTGTTGTGTACCACTGCAGCCTGTGATAAATTGTGAAAGTACGAATGCTCCAAGTTCACTTCAGTCTTACCCAAGAAAAGGTGAAGAAATGGAGCAGAGATTGTTACCTACGCCTGTGTAGTATCCGTTATAAGTGCAGATATGTACGTTTAAATATATTGGTGCTGTATACAACTTTAGAGATAAAATATAGTTCTAAAGTTAGAATAGGTTTAGAAAAAAGATAGAATCCTTCAAATAAATCTATTCTACCTTTAAGATTGCATTTTACCTCTAGAGTTTTGTATGCGACTCTGATACAGATCTATTATTGTAAGAATATCTTCGTTTTGTAAATTTGGAACTCTTGAGTTTCGCCAATGTAACTGGGCTTTGAAACAAATCTCGTTTGTATACAAAGGCACAGTAAATAAATAAGTTTGTCGAATTTACCGAGATTTGTCTGGGATTGTTAGTGAGATTGCATTTGCCTTTTTTTTCACGAATACGCAGGAGAGCTGCGTATCATTGTATTAAGTAGAGAAAAAGTTCAAGAACAAGCGCAAGCGCGCGGGTACAAAGCGGACTACTCGCAAAGTAAACAACCAAGACTTCTAGTTGCATTTGCCTTTGATTTCGATAAACCAGAAGGTAATCCATGGTGCAAAGTGCGAGCATGAATCCAGCTTTAGAACAGCCTTTTTTTAGTTTGTATTATGCTGCACTTCTTTCCCTCTATGCCGTCGTTTTCCCTTCTATCAGTTGAAGGACGCAACCAGCATTTGGCTGTGCTTACTCAGGTTGGCAAATTCTTAGTCCACTCGACAAAGAGACATACGGAATCACATGTATTTTGCATGGTCTGGAAGCACTATCATAACAATACAATCTTCGATTACAAGCAAACCACTCTTAGCTAAGTAGTACAGCTTGCATCGCTGCGCATTGCTCCTTTGATTGCGTCCTGCTAAATGCGAAAATTTCAGCGCCCATTGATTGCACCCAGGCAGTACAGTACAGTCGTAGCACTACAAGTAGCAAGCATAGCGTGTACACCAAAACGGACTGAATTCAGGCACGGCAGATGGCACCCCAAAAAAAATTTTAGGTAGGTAGCCATTTTACTCCAACCCTCTACCGGCCGGCCTCCGATTTCTTTTCTCAGGAGGGGATGTGAATTAGGAGCACAGCACTGATCTCATTACTCTCCACAATGACCTTCCTTGAAGCATAGATTATGTCCGAACAGGTGTTGCTGCCAAACCTTAAATCATCGGCAAGCAAGAGTACCTGTTGAGATCCCCGTGCGCACACATGTCGAGGCCCAGCGGCACGGCTGCCCTGTCAGCTCAGCCAGCCAGCCACCGTGGTGATCGAATTGGTGACGATCCCTTGAAGCAAGCGGCCACCGCCGCCCGCCTATAAATCCACGGCCACCGCTCTCCCTTCCTCTCCCACCACCACCATTGCCTGCCGTCACCATGAGCTCGACGTCCTCTCCACCCGCCGCCGCGTGGCTGCTGGCCCTCGTGCTTGCCTCGCTGGCGTGTCACCGAGCGGCGGCGGCGGCGCCCATGCCGACGACGCTGTCGACGGCGTCGCGGTGGGTGATGGACGAGGGCGGGAAGCGGGTGAAGCTGGCGTGCGTGAACTGGCCGTCGCACCTGGAGCCGATGCTGGCGGAGGGCCTGGGCAAGCAGCCGGTGGGCGTCATCGCGGCGGCCGTGGCCGCCATGGGCTTCAACTGCGTCCGGCTCACGTGGCCCACGTTCCTGGTCACCAACGCCTCCTACGCCAACCTCACCGTCGCGCAGTCCTTCCAGCGGCTCAACCTCACCGAGTCGCTCGCCGGCGTCAAGGTCAACAACCCCGACGTCGTCGACCTCAAGCTCATCGACGCCCTCAAGGCAAGCCTCAGCTCTTCTTCTCCAGCTAGCTTTCTTTCTGAATGTGACACACACGTGCGTACGCTCGTCGGTGGCGAACGAACGTTGAGCAGACGTGACGACATTGTTCGGATGTGTGTGTGCGTGCGTGCGCGTGCAGACCGTGGTGAGCAGCCTGGGGGAGCACGGCGTGATGGTGATCCTGGACAACCACCTGAGCAAGCCCGGGTGGTGCTGCAGCAACACCGACGGCAACGGCTTCTTCGGCGACACCTACTTCGACCCGGACGTCTGGGTCGACGGCCTCCACCGGATGGCCGACATGTTCGCCGCCGTCCCCAACGTCGTCGGCATGAGCCTCCGGAACGAGCTCAAGGGACCCAGGCAGAACGCCAACGACTGGTACAAGTAAGCGCCCAATCAACTCGTCAAAACTTTCTCCTGCTCGTATAGAAACACGATTAGTGCAACTACAACACTGGTTATAGCGTCATTTTGCTACCACTTTAGACCCATAGAGGTACCTAGCCATGGCAATAGTGATGTGCTACCTACCTTGTTCATCTGTGTCTTCCGCCGTGACCATAGCCAGTAAATGAATCCAGTAGTTGGCAGCTAGGCTTCCTACCACTCCAAGCAGGATCTCTCCCTGTGCACTGTGCACTGCTCCTGCACAGCATGTGAAGATCAGTAATGGCGTTTCTTGAAGAGTCGCAGTACGAGTAGTTTGCGCCATTACATTCACTGTACTACCACACGCCACCAGCATTTCATCTGTGCTGGAGATGGCAGACCGACGAGCTTTCAATGCCGCCGGCCACCGCTGGAAAGCGGTGCAGTTGACCGAGCTGACAGGCGGCGGATGGAAGGGTAGGGCCAGTAGGGCCATGGCCCTAGGCGTGGGTTGATTTTTTCCACATTATAGCTACTGTAGCACTGAAGGCCCAAGTCCAGCAGCTAGAATCGGCCCTTTACTGGCCCTAGGCGTCGGCCTGGTTCCTGTCCGCCCCCTGACTGACAGCAACCCGTGTCCGATCCGCACGCACGCAGGTACATGCAGCTCGGCGCGGAGGCGGTGCACAGGGCGAACCCGCGCGTGCTGGTCATCCTCTCGGGCCTCAGCTTCGACAACGACCTGGCGTTCATCAACTCCCGGCCGGTGAACCTGAGCTTCGCCGGCAAGGCGGCGTTCGAGGTGCACTGGTACAGCTTCTCCAACTCCCAGGAGTGGAGCTCCGGCAACGCCAACCAGGCGTGCGCGCGCGTCACGGCCGGCGTCACCCGCCGCGCGCTCTACCTGCTCGACAAGGGGTGGCCCGTCATCCTCAGCGAGTTCGGCGTCGACAACCGCGGCGTGAACGCCAACGACAACCGCTACTACGGCTGCGCCGCCGCCGCCGCCGCCGACCTCGACCTCGACTGGGCGCTCTGGGCGCTGCAGGGGAATGGCGCGGTGGGGGCTCGTGTCGGACTCCAAGCTGCACGTCGCCGTGAACGCGACGGCCTCGGCCGGAGGCGGCGGCGCGCTCTGCCTGGACGTGGGCGCGGACGGGCGGAGCGTGGTGACCAACCCGTGCCGGTGCCTGAGCGCCGACAACAGCTGCGACCCGGAGAGCCAGTGGTTCAAGCTGGTGACCAGCACCAGGAGCGTCGCCGCCAAGCAGCAGAAGACCTTGCTCGCGCAGCTGCCGCCCAAGCTCAAGAACTGGAAGATCAGGTCGTTTTGATGGAGCGATCGGTCGAAGGATCATGTGCTTCCATCCTATGAAGAGAAAATGTTGGCGACGTCAAGCTTGCTGTAGGCCTGTAGCACGTAGTAGAACGACGGGGAATAGAGAAACGCTGCCCTTGAACCATAGAGCCTGTGTTCTTCAGGCAACGGATCATCAGCATGAGCAAATAATCTCTCCTGATGAGTGGTAGAGCAGCAGTGTTTCTTGCATGATTCGCAAGCTCACGTTGCGACAGAACTAGCACGGGACCATGTTGAACTGCTCTCTTTTATGCTGTGCCCTGTACAGATTGCAACATTGCCGATGGCACAAGATGCCACGAGGCACGATGCTAACTTTAGAGGTACCAAATACAACACAGCAATCCTACTGTGAATAGAACTTACCCAACACGGCAAAAATGCAGCACAATCAGAACCAACAGAACATTGGTTACCGACGATCAGGGCATAAAAATGCATGTTGGAAACTTGAAAGGGTAGACATTCAGGAGGTTCTGTAGAGAATCTCAATGTGCCACACGTCGCCGTTGTGGGATGAACCGTGAGGAAGCTCAAAGACTAGTAGGCCATCCTCTGTATGACTGAACTCCACTTCGTGTTCGTTAACTCTGCAAAGCTCCGGCCTGGTGGCAGAATACGCCCCAAAGCGCCCTGGACCTCGGCATCTGACGTGAACTGTGGTAGCTGAAGAATCAGCATTGCTCGAGACATCGACGAGTGCGCCACCGGAGTTGAACATGTTGATCAGTCCCAGAGGCGCAAAACGAACAGCGTCGCTGAGAACCTGTTCCAAGAAACAGAGCATTTGTGTAAGAAAATGAAAACTACAATTCTGAACAAATGTTACATTTCTGTAGGAAGGGAAGCGAAGGGAAAGTAAATGAAATTGACCTGACCTTTATTGGTGAAATGGTGTAGATCTCACATGTCATAGTAGACAGTGAAACCTCCAAAGTCTGGTGCTTCTGAAGCCTTGAAAGAGAACCTGGAAGACACAACAGAATGCAAATCAGACATCATTGGCAAATTGAGGATATTTGAATGTTAAGACTTCAGAAAAATAAAACAGGCGTCCCGAAATTTACATGAACTGAAAGCGTATACTGCAGATTCTCCATTCCAATTGTCATCAACTATCTCCTCAAGATATTCTACATTTGAAGATGAGAGATGACCAGTGATGTGGATGTTGGTGGGAACATAAGCATTGTCTTTCACTGGCCAAACCCACTGCCCGGCTCCCTGACAATTGAACACTCCGATGACACCAGAGAATTTGTTCAGGTTCCATATTTTAAGCAGACTGCAGAAGAGCTCACAGATTAGTATTTTTTGGAAACAGCACAGTAGCAAAAGCGACCGTTAAAGCTATGTTAGTGCTTGTACCTTTTGCCATCCATGACTGGATCATTGAACAGACAATCGCGTGTGGGACGACCGGCATACCTTGCTCTTAGAATCGAGCCATCTGGTAGAACAAGCTTTTTGAGAACACTGAAGTCATGCACCCCAGGCTTGTCGCTGCATATCACCACAAACATACATGTACAATGAGTTCCTGTGTTTGGGTTAAAAGCAACCTCAAGTTCATAACTGGAAAGATACTAAATGTTCTACAAAAAGATCACCTCACATAGACGCCACCTCCACTCAGTGCTCTAGCTGCTCCGTGAAATTCTGCTGATTCATGCTTGCTCTTCACAAGAAGGAACCAAAATTAGCAAGCTAGCACTGACGTTAGCATTGTGCCTAAATAATTAAATATACCAGTGGAGAAGCAAAAAATCTCACATGGAACATATCCCAGTCAGGTATGAAGATTTCTCCCAATAAAAGGCTATTGAATGACACAGAAGCAATGTGCAGAGTTTGCAGTGTGGGTTCCCGAGGCATAAAATCTTCAGAGGCTCTAGCAACCGCACTCTTCAAGGCACTACAAAACAACCAGGAATTATATCAGATTCTTTCTACATAGTAGCTCATGTTTTCCACAGCTAGGGACATACTACCTAAAGATGCTGTCTGAATTGTGACTCATGCAGCATATTAAGTTGTTTCTTTTGAAGTTGTGGGCAATGGATTCCTCAAGAGCATGCTGATACTTTCGAGTTACTGCAACACGCCCACCAAATCCGTGCCCAAGAGTTTCCAACACGTTCTGAACATCAACCTTCACACCATCCACACCCACACCAGAAAGGTGGCTATGCTGATCATTGTAGAACTCGTATATCTTGTCAGGATCAATGATACCCACTCCAAATTTCTCCAAACTGTCCATGGCTATATCCCTCAAGTTTGCAACATTACCCAGGGACTGAACTGGGTATACAAGCTTTGGATTATACTTCTTCATCGTATCAGATGTTGCTAGGATGCCTCCCCAATACCCAAGTAAAGCATGCCACATGTAAACATACCTGTAGTTTAATGTGCGGCATTTTGCTCAGCAAAAAACTATGAAGACTCCATTGTCATAGAACAAGAATTTTGATAAAAATCTATTACTTGACATTGTGTGTTTCTTTGATCTTCTTGACGAGGTCCCCAAGATTGTTGCATGTTTCTCCCCTGAACTTATGATTCTCCTTCAGATCAGTCAGCCTCTGTGCAAACCTGGCATAGTTAAGATGGAAATCAGGGAACAGCACAATGCACACTTTTATGGGTTACCCAAGGATGGAACACTAACACGGTCTGCTCACGGAGGGTTTCATCCACTTCCTTGAATTCATCAACCGTTTCTTGCCAACCATCATCTATAATCAGAAATCTTGGTGGCGCACCACCTTCACGAAGACTATAGAACAAGAAATGCATCATTGGTAAGTGATAGCTACTCAGATAATAGTGTGAGAAAGGAAGTGTCAAACATTTTCTGTATACCTCTGAAGGCCCTCCTCGATCCCTGTTGGGTTAACAGCTTTGTAAAATGCATCCCAAGTGCACCACCCAAACCAGTCCAGATTTGCAGGGATCTGGCATTTTTGATGAATTTAAACAAGACATGAGGAAAGCAGAAGAAAGAAAGCTACCCAAGGCTCAACAAAATTAACGAATTAGGTAGCATAAGCATAAAAGAACAAGTATAGCTATACCCCCTTGTCCTCTATATGCCTGAAAGTTCCTTTGATCTTCGATAGCATCCTGAATGAAGTTGCAAGTGAGCCATTTCTACATTGAACAAAATCCATGTCCTTTTGGATTACATTTAAAATTTAGGAGCATTGCATTACTTGATGGATTCCTTCATTAGCTTGAATGGGTTGTCCCCTGAGTTGACGAATACTGCATCACCTGCTTCCATCGTCTGGACCTCAGGATCACCTACGAAGAGTGAACAGTACATCATTTCACCTCTCAGAAATTCCAGCCAAATGACAAACTTTGCACATCTGTTCGATCGAGCACTTCAAAATTCAAATTCAGCACGTAGCAGCAGACAAGGCTCACCGCTCTCCACACAGAACTGGAGCTCGTCCTCGGGGCTCCCCTGGAGGCTGGCCCTGAAATCGCCGTCAAGAACCGGCAGCATCAGCGCGTACACCGCGCTCCCCTCCGCGGCGGCAGAGCCCTCCTCGTCCCTGGACTCCAAGAGCAGCATCTGCGTCTCCGCCGGCACGGCCGCCGCGCCGGCGCCCGTGGCCGGGACCATCCACCAGATCTTGAACCTGAACAGGGCCAGCCACCTCCACCCGCTGCGCGGACACCGATTTTCCAGGAACGAAACCGATCGGTCACAAACTCACAATCGAATCGGTGGGACAGGCGCGCGCGCGCCCCGGCGCATCGCCCACCGGCACGGCGACGGCGGACTCACCTTGCCAGGGTGCCGACGGAGAACACGTGGCGGCTGGACGGCGCCGCCGCCCTCGCGCCGAGGAACGCGGCGGCGCCCGGCGCGGCCTCGGCGCCGGCGGCGCCGGCGGGGCGGAGGGTGAGGTTGGGCGGGGCGCGGGCGAGGAGCTCCCGCCCGCCGAGCTGCAGGGACCCGTGCTCGAGCCGCGCCGTCATCTGCTGCGGGGATGGTGGCGCTGGCGCTGGCGTCGCGGTGGTGCTGAGGTGCTGGGAGGCTACCGGCATTGCTCTGCGGGCGAGGAGTCGGCGGCCGCGGCGGCAGCAGCCAGGGATCCTCTTATACGACGGAGAGGGAAGCCTCGTCAGCGCCATGTAGGAAAGGAGACGTTGAACCCCCGCCGTCCCCGCCGTCTCGCGTGTGGATAAGCTAGAGTACGGGCGATGTGGGCCACCGCGTTCCGCGTGGAAGACGTGCGGAAGGCGAAGGGGAAGACGACGAGACGAGAGAGAGACCGGGAGCCATCTGGAAGCTGTTGGCCGGGGCGCGACCGTGCAGTCGCCCCGCAGCTGCGAACAGGCGCGGCGGCGCTCGGAAAACGGCGTTGCCGTTGACCCGTCGCAGGAGTCGCGGAGTGTGCGGCGGTGCTCGGAATTTCCACGGGCGTGACACACCACGTCACGTGGCGTAATAGTATCTGCTTGGAAGAAGAGAACGACGTCGGCCCTGTAAGAGATGATCACGGGCCTCCAGTGAGATGACAGCCAGCGGCACACACGCACGACATGGACCGTAAGCTCGTCATGGCAGGCCCATCGAGGCCACGTGGTTGGGCTAGAACCGCCTTGGGCTGAAGCTCCAAAGCCTTAGGCGGCGGCCGGTCCACCTCGTCTCGTCGCCATGTCCGTGCTCACCAAGGATGTGTAATCTCAAAAAAAAAAAAACCAAGGAGGCGCTCCGCGGGAACAGGGGCCTCGGCGCGCACGCCCCCGCCGGAGTTCCGGCACCACCTCGTCGTCTCCATCAGGACCGGGTCGATTGGCCAAGGAGGCCGAGAAGTACATCGCGCCGCAGTGCGCCAAGTGGGCCTCCTCCGGTGGCTCTACTACGACGACTTCTTCACCCCGCTCATCGACGACTTCTCCATGCCAGCGCCGACATGATCGACATCCACGCCTCCGTGGTGCTGTTCCAGGCCCTCCGCTGCGAGAAGAACTACATACGCATCCAGGTACCCATCAGTTAATCAGTGAACATTTGGGCAAAGCGTACAATATTCTAGTCCCTCACAAAATTTAATCCAAATATATGACTTGCACAACCGAGAGGAATTCTAAGGCTAAGGAGGAACTTTTTGAAAAGAGAAAACCTGGGCTGTACAATATTCTAGTTTTTGAAAATTAAAAAAAATCAAATAAATGGTGTATGTGCAGAACTTCCGACGTCTGGGCACTCGACTCGGCCAGGACCAGATAACAACAACGCGTCAAGCGGCCAACGAGTGAGCCCGCGCGCTCCACGAGAACATGCTCTGCACCCCGCCCCAGACGCTTCTGCGGCCGCGGCCGCTCTGCCCCGCGCCGCGATGCTCCAACTCCAACGACGCCCGGCCCTCGCCGCCGCCGCCGCCCTCGTCCTCCGCCACGGCGGACGGCGGCATCCGGCGCCTGGTGCTCCCGCCGGAGGGCCGCGCGAAGCTGGACCCGCGCCCCGACCGCGACTTCTACGCGTTCCCGCGGCTGGTGACGCACGTGGACGACGGCTTCCTCGCCGCGCTCACGGACCTCTACCGGGAGCGGCTCCGCCCCGGCTGCGACGTGCTCGACCTCATGAGCTCCTGGGTCAGCCACCTGCCGCCGGAGCTCCGGCTCGGCCGCGTCGTCGGCCACGGGCTCAACGCGCAGGAGCTCGCCAGGAACCCGCGCCTCGGCTCCTTCTTCGTCAAGGACCTCAACGCCGACCAGCAGCTCGCGCTCGAGGGCGCCAGCTTCGACGCCGTGCTCTGCACCGTCAGCGTGCAGTACATGCAGTACCCTGAAAAGGTGCACTAGCATCTTCTCTTCTTTCGACTGGAACCAATAGCCAGTAACACAGTATATTTTTTCGATTGACATGGATGGCATATTGGCATTGACAACGAACTGATTAAGCTTGCATGAATCTCGAATTGATTTGGTGAGGTGTTCGCGGAGATCTTCCGGGTGCTGAAGCCGGGGCGTGTGTGCATCGTGAGCTTCAGCAACCGGATGTTCTACGAGAAGGCGATCGGCGCGTGGAGGGAGGGCACCGGGTACAGCCGCGTGCAGCTCGTGACGCAGTACTTCCAGTGCGTGGAGGGGTTCACGCAGCCGGAGGTGATCAGGAAGCTGCCGACGGCCGGCGGGTCGCCGGCGTCGCCGCTAGACGCCGTGATGAGGCTGTTCGGCATGGCCAGCTCCGATCCGTTCTACGCCGTAATCTCCTACAGGAACTTCAAGCCGATGTAAAGCCATAGATAGAGAGCGCTGAAAACCTTTGTCAGAAACTCTAGAGCTGGGATCTGTACCATCTATAGATCATTTGCGGTTAGTAGGAGAGTGGGTTTCCAGATGTGCACTGGTACTCCAGTGGCAATCAGCTGGAAGTTCAGATGCAGAGACATCAGACATCGATTACAACAGATTCAGACATACGCTGGGAACCCACTTCATTGAAGAAAGCACACATCCTCCAAACATACGGTACCCCGCGCGTTGCTGCGGGAATTTATACAAAATTTGACGATACAATCTAAAAATAGAAATACTAAAATGATTGCATTGCAATATTTTCTGTAAACAACAATGTGGAGGAAAACACATTCATTTTATTGAGAGAGAACTACATAGAAATTTGTAGCATGATACTCGCAAAGACTAACACAATGCATAGCCGTAGAAGGAACCCACTTTATTGAAGAAAGCACACATCCTCCAAACGTACTTAGATGGTACCCCGCGCGTTGCTGCGGAAATTTATACAAAATTTGAAGATGCAATTTAAAAGTAGAAACACTAAGATGATTGCCTGCGAGCAATGGGGCCTACGAGCCTGTTTCTCTATTGGGCCGAGCCCATGTAAAGAACCATATATGCTGTGACCATCGAGGGAATGAACTAACAATGAACAAATGAATTAAACCTATCCTCTACTGTTCTTCTTCCTCCCTCATTTGCTTCCGAGACGGCGCCGCCGATCTCCATCCGCCTGGCGTGTCGCTGGCAAACCCCTCTAGTTATCCTGTCCGATCTAAGGATCGTGACATTTGGTTATCAGAGCAAGGTCTCTCGCTGCAACTCGTGTCCTACTGAGTGATTGGGATTGCAAGTCGATTTGGGAATTTTTTTTCCAATCGATTCTCCAATCTTCCAATTCCAGATGTGGCGCCTATGTTTAGCTTGAGAAATTGATCTTGGCGACCTTACCCACCACTACCCCTCCACTGTCCTCACCACATCCGTCAACCAGCTCACCGCCCACCGCCGCCGCCATCGCAAGCCGCCCACCACCACCACCACCACCACCACCACCATCGCCTACCACCGCTGCCTCGGAAGAAGCCGCCGACCCTCACCGTCAGGATGACGCTCTCCGAAGACAAGCTCGATTTGCTGCTCAAGAAAGTCAAGGCCATCCAAGTGAACCAGCTCAAGCTCACCACGAAACTCGACTCGCTCCACACCGAGTGCGACCACCACCGCGCCTCCATTACCGGCCTCACCATGAACGCCACCACCACCACGCCCGTCGCTATCGACCTCGACTCGATGTGAGAGGACAAACAACGCCGTATGCGGAGGTTGGAGGAGCTGTTCCCCACCAAGCCATACACAGCTATTGCAGCCATACACATTACTTCAGGAGCAGTCAGGTGGTCTTGTGGTAGCCAAACAGTGCAGTGGGCAGCATATAATTATCTCAGGAGACCCTTTTGGTGACTCCATCCTTTAGAATGGTAACATGGGCTGGCATATGGATGGAAGTAAGGAAATGACTGACTGGGTACCATCATTGCCTATGATGTGCATTGGCAGCAACATGATAAATAGTTATCTCATGGTGCTGGGCACACGGAGCACATCAATAGTCATGATTTCTGAGGAGCTGCAATTGCATTTCATTTTCTTTGGGCTGCTTGATTTCTATGATCAGGAAGTGAACTTATATCCTTTTATCACCAACATGACATTGCCCAGAAATTCAGCAATAGAAGATGGGGAAGATATCGCTTGCTATCTTATGAAGAGAGCACTACAACCAGACCACAAAGAAGTAATATATAAAACAGTAGTTGATACTGGTCTTCTGGTCCTTGCCTTTTACAACCTCAAGCTCGACGACCCTTGAAGATTACCATACAACAAATGTTCAACCGCTTTCAGATGGTTTGATAACCACTTCAATTTTCAATACTCATCTACCTTCTACAACCTGTTACTCAGAAGAATGTGAAGATGACGTCATCTGATCTTTCAAGCAACATTTATATACTGATAGAAGACTTCACAGCTTGAGGGCAAGCTGTTGCTTAAGGGGAGGGGAATGTAACGAACTGGGCCTTGGGCCGTTGTAGGACTACTAATAGGTTTAGCAATGGGACCTGCGAGCCTGTTTCTCTATTGGGCCGAGCCCATGTAAAGAACCATATATGCTGTGACCATCGAGGGAATGAACTAACAATGAACAAATGAATTAAACCTATCCTCTACTGTTCTTCTTCCTCCCTCATCTGCTTCCGAGACGGCGCCGCCGATCTCCATCCGCCTGGCGTATCGCCGGCAAACCCCTCTAGTTATCCTGTCCGATCCAAGGATCGTGACACTGATCCAAAATCCAGAGCTTGCATGCCTGGCTACAACAAGTCGAAACTGATGGTGAGGGTGGACAGGGTCGGCGGTCGAAGCTGAACTCCTTGTGGACGCCACACTTGCAGATCATGCGCACCATCCGGGGGCGCGGTACCGGCCATGACGCCTACCGGCTCGCTGTCGTCCATCGTGGATGCGGTATCATGCCCGCTTGTCGTTGGTGCGAGTGATTAGTGCCGACGCCGTATCGGCGCCGATATGCCACACAGACTAGCGGAGCAGCGAGGTTCTTCTATAATGTGCAGAGCATGCGCACGAGAGCGAGGGCCAAAAAATGTAAGCCTGTCTGCATTCATCTCTTCTCTATCATCTCACCTCGCTCTTTCTTCTCCCTCTGCCGCCCGCCTCTCTCTCTCCCCACCCCGCCGCCCGCCTCTCTCTCCCCACCGCCCGCCACTCGTCGTGCCGCCCGCCGCCTGCACCTCGCCGCGCTGCCCTTCCCCTCCGCCGTCCTTCCCCGCGCCGCGCTGCCCTTGGTAGCTCCCTCCGCGCCGGGCTCCCGCCGCCGACCGCGACGGCGAGCACAGGCACTGAGCGGCAACGCGAGCAGCCGGTGGAGCGGGCGGAGCGCGGTAGCCGTCGTCCCCTCTCCGCCGCCCCTGCCCCCGCCTCCTCCACCACCTTGGCGACGGCGGCCAGACGCGCCGCTACACGCCGCCGCTATATGCTGCCTTCGAGGACGCCAATGCCGTCCACCTTGAGCTCAACCTCTGTGGCGCCGGGGACCTCTTCTCCCTCGTCTCCGCGCGCGGCCTGCTCTTAGAGCCCGAGGCCGCTGACCTCGCCGACGCGTTTAGGCCCGGGAGGCCGAGCCCGAAGGTGGCGCCGCCGGGCGCGCTGGATGGACGGGCGGCAGCTCCCCGCACCAGACCCCTCCCCTTCCTTCCTCCCGTCCGCGGCGCCACCCCCTCTCCCTTCCTCGTCCGACGGCGCCGACCCCGCGGGTGGACGGCGAGGAGCGCGGCGGATGGCCTTCGCATGTCCGGCCCGGCGCGGCGGGCGGCGCACGGCTCGCGCGCGCGCTGCTAGCACGGCGGGCAGTGGGGGCCTCTCCCTCTCCGTCTCTATGCCACCGCCGCCGCCCCTCTCCCTCTCCATCTCTCTACAGTCCGCGGCGGTGGCGGCCCGTGCGGCTGGAGGAGCGCAGCAACGGCGAGCGACGGGAGGACCGAGGAGGTGGAGCTTGGCAATGGATGCGACGGCGTGATGCGGCAGCTGGCAGAGCGTGGCGGCGAAGCGGCGGGCGGCGTGCAGCGGTAGGGAAGGCCGGACGCGGAGTGCAGCGGGGCGGGCGATGTGGGCGGACACGGGGTAGTTGACCGGGAAGGTCCCGTCGGCACGGTGGCACGACAGCGGACCTCCCTCACCACCCCTGGATTTGGGGGAGGCGGAGGCTTCCGCTCCCATTACCGGAGCTCCTCCAGGAGCCCGGTGCGGGGCTGCGCTCCCGTAACATGTCCCCCAGGAGATGTTACCGATCCCGATGCGAGCAGCCTAAAGGCGGCGATTGAGGATGAAATGATACGTCAGGCTAGTGGACTATAAGAGTTTTTATGTCAGGCTGCGGTACATGCGTGGACTGCAGGTTGATCAACGGATATATGGACTAAAAGAGTCTTTATGACAGGCTCCGGTACGTGCATGAACCGCGAACATATGGTGATTGATGACCCATAGCCCATGTACTGAATATTTAACTGTGTACTATTTTTTTGTTAGGGGAGTACATGGCCCCTGCCGGCCCCTTCTCAGTTCCTCCACTGCTTGCGGCGGTTGCTCGAACAACCGGCGACCACCGCCTTCTCCTTTCCCTTCCCCTTCTCCTTCTCCCCCTTTCCTTCTCCTCCTCATCGGAATCGAAGTCCAATCCCCACAGATAAGCCACCGGGTCGAACTCAGGGGGGCGAGGTGCGCTTGTGTGAGCATGTGGATCTCGTCGAGTAGCTGGAAAAATGGTATCACCAGTTTTCCTGCTGCTCGTTTTCTATGCGCGTCGAGCCTCTCCTCGCATTCATGCGCGGGAAATCCCGGGGAGCCCATATGCGTCATCATCTTAAACTTTTAAAGCTTATAAATGATCGAAACATTTTTAATTATCTTTATTTTAAATATTTTAGTGGGGGCATGTGCCCCCAAAGGCTTCACTTGGGCCCGCTCGTGGATGTAAAGCCACAGAAATAGAGCACTAAAAACCTTTGTCACAAACTCAGAACTGTGATTCTGGATGTGTTTAGTTCCCTAAATTCCATCAAGAAAGTCACATCGACATCGCATCGAAATATTAAATATAGCAAATAAGGCATGCATGAAACATAAATAAACAAACTAATTGTATAGTTTTGATGTATACGACGGGACAAATCTTTTGAACCTAGTTAGGTCATGGTAGAACAATGTTTATCACAAACAAACGAAAAGTTCTACAGTGCACTGCAATGCAATGTCTGATGCGACTTTTTTACGAACTTTTCGCGGAAACTAAACCCACCCTCTGTACCTCTGTACCATCTATAGATCATTTGGGTCTCCAGATGTGCACTGGCGATCAATTGGAAGTTCACATGCAGAGACATCAGACATCAATTACAACAGATTCAGACATATGCTGGGAACCCACTTTATTGAAGAAAGCAGCAAAACACACGTCCTTATTGGTCAAGTAAAACAACAACGAGCTAAAATTGCCTAGCTATTCAGACGAAGAAACAAAACGCTCCAGATCGTAGCGGTCATATATGTACAGACATCTCGAGGTCGAAGACTCTAGAACACAAGGGCCTCTAGGGGTCTTGCAACTGGGCTGAGCGGCTGGTTAGAGGGACGTAGCGCACGGACGCGTCGTTCCTGACGCTGATAGATCCGTCGGCGTTCTTGTCCACCACCTGCAGGTCCTGAAAGTAGGTGCCCACCGGTATGACCATCCGACCACCGGGCTTCAGCTGATCAAGCAGAGCCTGAGGGATCTCAGGTGCCGCTGCACCCACATGGATTGCGTCATAGGGGGCGGCGTCCGGAAAGCCAAGCCTGCCATCTGCAGTTTTGAGAGTAGTCCATACATCAAGCTCTAGGTGATCTCAGAGTTTCATCTTTAACGAAGGAGCCTCAGAAACACCCTTGTGAATGATAATAGAATGCGAAAGATTCAACATTGTATTCAAACATGTTTTTATTTGTTATTCTCCATCATCAATTTGACTCAACTGCAGCATGTACTAGCAAGGATTCAATTCAGGAAAAATGTACTGCAAACTGACTACTTCAGTCTTCACAGAGCATGTCTACGCCACAAAAATCACCACTTCCCAAGTACTCAAATAGCATGCCATGACAGTAAGCAGGAATCAACAGTAGCCAACGCTGCTTATCACAATGTATACTCAAAAAGAGAGAGTGAAAGCTAATTAAGAAGGATTACAGTGCAATTTATTTTCATTAGTGCATTTAATGGTTCATCTCAACATATTACCGCCACACCAGCTAGCGTACCTGCAACATGAAAAGAAAGCGATCCATCCTTCAGTAGTGGAGCTGCAGCGCTTTTTTGGACATTTTCAAAAGCAGAAGCAACAATTTCAGGGATGTGTTCAATTCCCACCGCACGACCTTCTGGTCCAACCATCATTGCAAAACAAGCCGTCAAGTAGCCACTACCTAGGAGACAGGAATGCATGTCAATGACAGTTGTTAGAACAAATGAAAATCAGAAGCTGGGAAATTGTTCATTCAGCTGTAATTCCTGATGAAAAGAGTATTGGCAACACACCTGATCCAACATCCAGAGCATGCATGCCTGGCTGCAAATGATCTTTCAGTAGTTCTAAGCAGGTTGCGTGCATGTGAGGAGCAGAAATTGTCGCATTGAAACCAATTGGCATAGGACTATCAATGTAAGGGGTACCCTCTGGCACAAATAACGCTCTGTCAATCGTTTCCATTACTTCAGCCACTTTATCAGTTCTAACAGCACCATACTGCTTTAGGTAGTCAACCAGAGCTTTGTTCTTGTCCAGTGATGCTTGAGTCCAATATTGCTGAAAGGTGATCAAGATATGGTGAGATGTGCTCCTTTCTATGTATGTCACTTACAGAAGAAAAATGCAGCAGTAAACAGACGATCATGCATAGAGTGCCATCAAATTCATTAACAATAAAAAACAAATTATATATCTGTTTACTTGGATATTTCACAGAGCAAGTACTCAGTTGCAAACTTGCAAGGAGATAAGACCCCTGACCCCATCCCAAAAATTCACTGGCAGGTATCTTCTGGTATCATGAACTTCAAGTGATGCTCATGATACCAGCATAATGTCATCAAACTTCAAGTGCAGACTAATTAAACAGTATGTTCTGGTATCATGAACCCTGCTATCTTGTACCTAGACTAGATTACCATAATCGTAATTCATCATGAGTGCATCTAGACACTAGCGAGGAGCCAAATGGCAACTCCAATATCTGGATGACACGTGTATCCATAGTAGGGGGCCTGAGGCACACCTGATCTGACAGAAGCTGGCTAGCACCGAATTTCAGGTACCCTCAAACAAGGAAAGGTAAGTGTATTTTTAGCAACATAACTCGACTAAAAACCAAATTGTACAGTAGAGAAGCCATATCCCCAAGCAAACCAGATTGTGGAGCAACTGTTGGGGCTAATTTTGCTCCAGTGCTGTCGAAATTCAACCTGAAACCTAACAGGTGCCGAATGTAATAAGCATCCAACAATCGGTAGCGCCACTAAACAACACCCCTGGAGCGAAACTCCGTGACCATGGTTCATCGGGAGAACAGAAAACAAACGAACGAACGGAGGAGGAACAGGGCGTTGGTAGCGCGCGTACCGCCATCCGGTGGAACGGGATGCAGCGCCGCAGCAGAGGCGTCGGGGTCGGCGGGGACGGCTGCGCGGGGGCGGGGGTGGGGGCGGGGGCGCCGAGGAGGCTGCGGAGGAAGCGGCGCGGGAGCGCGGCGGAGGAGGGCGAGAGGCAGCAGCGGGCGGGGGAGGCGGACGCGGACGCGGCGGCGAGGCACATGTCGCTGGCCGGCGCGTCGGGGAAAAAAATCCGTTATATGAGAGGGGGACGGGAGCAGTGGTCGGCGGCGGTGGCAGCTTGGAGAAGCCTCGTCTCGACAGGTGGTGGGGCGCTCCCACGTCCCTTCTAGTTTCCGCGCGCACAGACAGACTCATCAGACACGTCGCGGCCGCACGGGACGCAACGCGCCGGCGAGCTTTTCACTATACCAGCGCCTGTTCCAGCAAGTCAGCAACATATGGAGGGGACAGGAGCCAACTAAAATTTTTACTGATGCTTTGCACGAGTCGAGTTTATTCTAGCGGTGGTGCTAATCAGAAACCAGAAGGACGCTCCATGGCAGTGTAACCAAGTGCCACGAGTTCAGAATACGTGTAACGGCAGAGGGAAAAAAAAATCCATCGCAGGCTCAGCCGCTCAGGCAGCTATATAACATTTTGATACTGAACCCCAGCGCGGTAATGATGGCTAATGTGTTGCCTTGTGCCAAACACCACACGAAAAAGAATATAACCCAATGCTCAAAGCCATTTTTCAATCAACATTTCTTAAAGCGACTTGCTTAAGGAGTATTTCAGAAAGGCACACCAAGTGCTGCTGCAAGCTAAAACTACCTCAGAAAAAAGTTTTGAGTTTTCTACTGCAAGCAGCACAGCAGCAGACCTGTGGCTAAGAACTTTATCACTCCAACACAAGGCAAATGCTGGCAAACACAACTCGCGCTGCCACGATCAAGCAGCCACCTGTATGATAGATAGATATCCAGCCTTTTCCTCTCTCCAAGCTCGGCCGATGTAGAAGCTGCGTGTTTACAAGGCATGGATCGGTCATACGTTTCTGCTGATGCATCCGTGCAAAAAATGTCTCCCGACTCCTCCCGACTCCTCTCCTCCCTCTAACCCTAGCGCCGCCGCCACCCCCCTCCTCCCTTCTCTCCCGCCTCGCCGCCGCCGGAGCTGGCCGGGGGACGAGGGTGGCGGCCGTGCGCTTAGGCGGCGGCCGGGGCGGCGACCAAGCGCGGGAGCCGCGGCCCGTGGGCATGCATTGGCTGGAGGTCTCCCCCACCTTCTCCTCCGGCGGCGGCAGCAACGGCGGTCTGCGGCGGCGCCCCTGTCCATGGATCTAAGCATCACATGCGCAGGGATCGTCTTGGACCGTTGCTGGACATCACCGAGCCGCTTCTCCTAAACTTCGTGCCTTCATCGACGACTAAGTGCGCCGGGGGAGTGGGCGGATGAAGGGTGGTGGCGGGGTTCGTGCCCAGCAAGCTGTTACTGACCATGGCGGAGGTGGCGGCGACCGGCAAAGGGGGTGGAGTCGCCCGGATCCAGACGCCATGGCCTATGTCTTCGGTGCCTCCTGGTATTGTCAGTTCTTTCTGTGCTGCACGACAGGTTTGGTCACAAGATTGCTGCAGATTCCTTGTTTAGGATGTTGGTGGTCATGCAGAAGCTACGAGCGAAAGTTTTACCCGATTGGTGTCGGTATCAACAACGGCGGCGTCGGTTTAGGCGTCGTTTCCCTCCTTTGAGGCGTTAGTTGTGAAGCTCTGTGCAGGGGTTTTGGTCTTCTAGGTGAAAACTGTATCCGGCTGGCCGGATGGGCGGCGACGGCGTCGGTGACGTCGAGTCTTTCTTGGAGGCGTCGCCCTGGAAGTCTTTTAACTCAATTTTCAATACCTACAAGGGAGTCTGCTATGCAAGTATTAGAGGACAAGTTTTCAAGTCCGACATCAAGTTTCTAAGTAGACGGAGGATGTGACTTGATGAAGTATGATGACAATGCAAGAACAAGCAGAGATGGTGAAGAATGATGAAGTTTAGTCTTCGAGTTTGTTTCACTATCTTAGATGTTTTCTTTCTTGTATTGGCTCCTCATTGTTGAGGATTTGAGTCTAAGCACTCTTTGTAACTTTTGGCTGTATATGTGCATTTATGGATATAAGGCCGGATTTAATCCATAATCTAAAAAAAAAGTATCCTTGCGTGCCAGAAACGCTCAGATAAACTGCAGGTAAGATAACTGGATTTGGAAGCTACATGAGGTGCCTCAATCAAAAGTCCAAGAGCAGTTGCGGCAATATACGCTCTAGATGGGTGGGTTCGATGACGGTAGCGTCCTCCGCCTCAGCGATGAAAGCAGAACGTTGGATAGCCTCTGCAAGAGAGAAATTTCAGAGTTGAAACTACAGAAATGGCAGTTGCTGCTACTACTTAGCATTAGGTAATTAAAGCAGCATTTTTCAGAGGTGCAAACCTGTAACAAATATGCGCAGAAGTTCACAGCTGACTTTAAGCGCGCTTGCATTGGCTGCCAGGTGAACACAGCATGTCAGCATATCATGAACAATGAACAACGAGGCTGTCAGTGAAGTTACTTTGAACTTTATATTGCCAAAGAGAAACCAAAGGTGTCAATAATTCAGTTTCAACACCCAATGCCTGATCCCTTAACAATTCAGTTTCAACACCCAATGTCAGGGAAGTTACTTTGAACTTTATATTGCCAAAGAGAAACCAAATTATTGCTCTTTCCAGTTTCAACACCCAATGCCTGATCCCTTAACAATACAGAAACCTAACCCATATTTTTCATTACAGAAACCAGATGTTCACCAAAGTTTCATCTTCGTGATACTCTCACCCCAAGTCACTACCAGAACTGAGCCACTAAGCCAGCCATAACAAAGTCAGATTGGATGCACGCGCGCAGCCTGCCTGGGCCAGGCAGCAGCATCTAACCTCGTACCTCAGGCCAGCAAAATCGGATGCCTGAGATTGCTGCCTGGGCCCAGCAGCTTTCTCAGGGTCCGAACGAACAAGCCTGAACCTTTCGCCATCTAGTTTCAATCTATGTAAATCAGAAGAAGAGGTGAAAACACTGATCATGAGGCATCAGTACATAACCTAAGAGACAGTGTTTTGCCCAGACAGTCATGAACACTTGAGGCATGTGGGTGCAGTTATACAAGTCAATAAGTGACGGATAAGGTTAAATTGTTTTAGCCATTTCATATAGCTATTGCCAAATAAGATAATATATCATCTGCCATAGCAATACATCTTACACTTGATATACTAGAAGCCATCCACTTGAATGGAAAACAGGCAGTACTCCTCGCCAAAAGAAGCGATAAGTGTTTAATGTCACAAATAGTAATCTGAGCAGCAAAAAAAAAAGACTGACTGATGAATATATGATCAGTCCTGTTAAGTGTCTGGCTTGCCATACTGAAACCAGCTACAAAATAGATTTATGCAGCCCCCTTATTCCCCTTAATATGACACTATTTCAGGAAGAACTTTAACCAAAAAATTTGTCCGATTGCCATATGTCACTGGTTGCCAATACTATGGTGAACGAGTTACGAGTCTTTACAAACTGATGCCATTTCACTGCACCAAAGAGGCAAAGACAACCAACAAATGCAATTCCTAGAGGCTATTTCACGCTGATAGTGAAAAAATAGAAACTAACCAGTTGTCCTCCGATTTCTCCTCGAGGTCTCCGGAGCAGGCTGCAGATTAGTATAAAATAAAGCACACTGGTCAGTAGAAGGGGGAAAGAGCGGTCCAAAAAAAATGAACATCTAGTTCGGGCTGGACGAAATAATCACCTCGACGTCGATGTCCTCGTTGCCGCCGCTGCCCTTCTCCGCCCGCCGCCTCCACACCAGCTTGAAGATGGCGTGAATTAAATCCTGCTCAGATCCCCCACACAATAGGTTGCCCCCAGAAGCGCAAATCAGATAAATCAACCCAACTCGTCGGTTAACAGGAGTTTCAGCCGAAAGAAAAATCGGAGGAGGAAGGGTCCTCCGTATGAACTAACCGGATCGAATGTCTCGGCGGCGCGCGAGTCGCTCGTCGTGGCATCTCCGTCCATGGCGGCTCGCGGCTTCGTCGGGACAGGGCGCGGGATGCGGCAGCGACACTGGACGGCCACTGCTGAAGAGATTTTTACATGGGTGCCATAAATTTTTTTACTTGATACCAGTATACCCTCCACTTTTAATTTCTTTATCCATGTGCCATTCTGTCCACCATCTGTTAGAACTTAACAGAACCATAGTCCTGACATGTGGGACCTACAAAGTGAAAAGACCATTCTACCCCTGAGTCCATCTCCCTTTCTCTCCTGTGTCTCTCTCTCCCCGACCGGCTCTCTTCCCTGTCTCTCTCTCACCCCGTCTCTGTCCCCGACCCGGACGACCGGAACCCTAGCGCGCCGCCCGGGGGCCTGCGCCGCCGCCGCCCGGG
>OAMR01000001.1:6865737-6882047 GCA_900205405.1 Echinochloa crus-galli | reverse complement strand
TGGCGCGCGGTTGGCGCCGGTGGCCGGCGCTCGGCGGCGGCCTTCCTCCGCCATGGCGTCTCTCCTGGCCGCCGGTGCTGACCGGGATGGCGGGTGCCTTCGTGGCCTGCGGCTCCGGTCGGGGTTGGGCAGGCTCCATCATTTCTCCGACAGTGGCAGCTTTGGGGAGGTGGCGGCCCTTGCACTAGCCCCTTCCTACGGCTTCTCCATGGCCGGAGGTAACGTCTCTGTCTTCATGTCATTGACGAAGCCGTCTTCGTAGCGACATCAAGTTTCCGCCGCTGGATTCATGCTTTCTATCTTACTTTGTGAAGCACGATGCCGTCTCATTAAGGGGACGACAGAAGATTTAGGGACAATTGAGGTCCCCAAATCTTTCCGAGGTGTCGGGTGTTGCCAGCGGGTATATATGGAATCTAGTGGATGGGCTTCGGCGGTTGCGATGGTGGGCGGTGGAGGGAAGCGAGTGGGATCGGTCCAGGTGCTCTCGGCTCATCGGGCGGAGGTTCTCAAGCGTAAGCTTTGACCCGGTGTCGGGTCGGGCAACAATGTTCGCTCTTCCCTTTTGAGGGCGTTGTCTGCAGAGTCTCGTTCGACGGTGGTTCGTGAAAACTCTCCGTGGTGAAAACCAAACGCTGACGCAGTCGCGTCTTTGCCTTTAGGCGTTGTTTGGAGGTTTTTCCGTAACCGTTGATGGTGGAGTCGTTGGCTCCGTGGAAGGTCGGGTCCAGTCGATTTGTAATGGTCTCATGGTCCTTTAGTTTATTCGTCGCGAGTAGTGTTTTGCTATCTCTGACGCGCGGCCTAGAGAGTCCCGTTACGGGTTTGTTGGATGCTGCCCTTCGAGCGGAGTGTGCTTTATTGTAAACTGGTAATCCCAGTATCCTTTGAGAATTTTTTATATATATAAAGCTAGCTTCGGCCTTTTCTGAAAAAAAGTCGTCTACATCTTACCTGGTGATTGTTACCAACTGTTGAGAGACCCTTCTGCATCTCTCTTTCCGAAGATTCCAGGTTGTATTTATACTAGTGTGGCCACGCGCGTTGCCTCGGGAGGAAGTGAGCAGAAGTAATGTGCATGATAGACCCAGGTTTTGTAAATATAAAGCTTGCTAAGCTTTTGTCCTAATTCATATATGCATTGGTCTCGCACTACTCTACACCACCACACAACCAATTGACAATTTGTAGCTACCACTTTACGTACACTGTATCCTCACAAAATGGCATCAACGGATAAACACCATGTAATTCAATTAATTTTGCATTTGACTGTTCAACATCGTTGATAAAATACACAAATAACCTCTAACGCGAAGGGACGGATGGTAGAAGCAACAAAGCTAAAGTAGCATATGTGCTACGACATGTGCTACGACTACGACACATCAAAAACCAGCAGCACAGAGACCGTCGGCGGGGCAGTCAAGTGGCAGTGCTACCTGGCCGGCAGGCCGAAAGGCTACCTGGGCTCGAGGCCATGTTTTTGCCTCCTATATTGAATCTCCTGGCTGGCTTAAGGCTGATACTGTTACTGAAACAGTAGCACAGTAAAACTAAGAAGGGTCGTTGAATGCGCTGATCCAAGCGTCAGAACATGTTCCGAACACTGTAGGACTGTAGCACGAAAAGTGCTCTGGAAACATAAAACCTTATATGATATCTTTCTTATTTTTCAGGGTAACCAATTTTAATTCCGCTAAATTGAAGAACTGTGTAAGTGGGCTTTCATGGGCCTATTTCGGGAGTAGCTGTTTAGGAATCTGGGCTTTTGTGTAACCCATACTGGCCTTTCGAAACCTTGACTCCACTCTTCTTCCTGGGCATTTCCTTTTCTTCTTTAGAGACCTTGAAGTTTGAAGAACCTAGCGGTTTTTGCACACCTGTTATAAGGTTTTGAATTACCTTTATGGCTTATAGTTCTTTAATTCCCTAGTCCTTTTACTACCTAAAGCATGGTCGTTAGGTATCTTTCTAGCTCCTTGATGATGTGGTCAGTAGCAGCAGAGACCGATCGATGTCGGAGAAAGTGAAGTACGATTAGTACGAGCAGTGGAGGCCGTCGTCATCATACCCGCGTTCTCGCCACCGAGAAAGCGAGGAGAAGCTCCATGAGAGAGGAGCCCTGACCCTGAGTCTGAGTGCGTCGTCCACTCCCGTTCGTATACTCTCTCCACACGAAAAGATCATGGGTCTACACACGCTTCACATCATCTGAATCGCAACCCACGACCTGCTGCTCGATCAAGCTCTGCTAATAAGCTCCGATCCACAAAGAGCTCTAGAGGCCAGCCAAACTACATACTCGCACACATGCAGCTGGTGGGTAGCGCGTAGATAGGGCCGGGCCGGGCCGGACAGCATGAGCAGTGCGCGCGACAACATGCATGTGTGCGCACAGTGTTACTCCCAAGGGAATCTTGCATGCATGGAGTACTAAACGAAGTCTATTTGTAAAACCTTTTTAGGGATGGGTGCAATTTTGCACGATGAATCTAATGAGCCTAATTAATCTATGTTTTGCTACAGTAGTGCACAGTAACCATCCTCTAAACGTACGGTCAAAGACCTCGTTAGATAGGTCTCGCGAAATAGTGTAATGTTGTGAAGATAATTTTGTAAACTGACTTGATTTAATGCACTTAATCATTGGACAAATGGGGTGGAGAAATTTCTCCAGCCCTAAAGAAACACGGCCTAAGCTGAGCGGAATTTCTGTGCCTGCTAGAGTTCAGAGAGCAACCATCCACAATTCCACACACTGACAAATCTGACACAGATCGAAACGCTGTAGCAGTTTGAGTTTGGAGTCCCTTCTCAAACGAAGGTCAAGTTCTGCGGTTCCCAACACGTACACTGCATCACCCTCAGCGAGTTCATCACAGCACAGCCATATGCCCATATGGATCGATCAATAACAATATCCTTGTCAACAGTTGGTCATCATGGACCAGGGCCCGGCCTACCATCTTGTCGGCTTGCTTTGCTCCGTTCGCCGCCGACACGCAGCACTGGGGACAGTTGACCAAACGCACGCCACCACTGGACGCATTTCTTAACGACTCGCGTAGTAATCGCGCGCGCTCCTTCGTCTTCCTCTCCAACGACCGCATGCGCCTGCGCTCGATCGGGCGTCCTACTGTATGAAGGTTCTGGAAGGGGAATATATCGAGTCCAATCGTGTATACATGGGGGCCTCAAGTCAAGGGCCCCGCGCGCATATTACAGTATTGTACAGTACTCCGTTCTCTAGTCCTTGCTTCTGGAGGCCTGGAGCACAGCAAGCTTAGGTTAGGTGACTAGCTAGCTAGGATATTTTCTCTTCTCCTCAATACCCCACATGGACCTATCTACACTGTTCGTTTGGCTGGTGACCGGTGGCTGGTGCTGATTTTTGCTGAGAGAAAAACACGGCTGGCTAGTTGGTGGCTGGTACTGGTTTCTGCTGAGAAAAAAATACTGCTGAATGGTTGGAAATCATCCGTGTACTAACCACTCGCAGATCAATGGAGACAGGGCACTTTGTCACACTGTCAGAGACACATTTGCTGGAGACAGGCAGACAGAAGTCTGCTTATGGAACATGAACATGTTAAGATAAACATCGCCATCGTTTAGTAGGGCGCACACTAAACTGTGGGGGATCACGGCCGGCGCTAGCTGGACGAAGAGATTGAAGCTTCGGTGTCGGGGTGCATAGCTCATGCAGTCATGCTTATCCAGTAGTACGTGGTTCTCCTGAACTAGGCGCGGCAGTCGGCAACAGTGTTGCCCTACACTGGATCAACACTGGAACTGGACATATATACTGTCATGCACCCATTGGCACACACATACATGCATGGAGATCGAGCTGTCGACAAGACCTTGCTAATCGATCTATCAGCACAAGTTGATCCAGCTGAGCTAACCCTACTAGCTAACCCGATGATATGGCAGGAATATTCCTGGCCCCGAGAGGCTCCATGTGCCAGCAGTGTTCATCTGTCTGTAGATAGATTAGATGACCACGATCTTGGTTCGACGGCCGGCGATCAAGTGACGTGACGTGGCGCGGATTTATTCGCGTGTGCGTTCATGCACCTTCAGAGGGAGCCCCGTTGAAACCACGCACGAGCGGCCGGTGGTTTTCAGGTTTCGGACAAGATCGAAACCGGCTGGCCACTTGGTTTTGACATTGACATGGCATCTTTGCAACCTATAGTACAGTTCAGGCCCAACTTGGCATTTAAGAAACATTCTCAATGATGCCTTCACATTGTTGGTCAAAACAATAAATTCTCGGCTTTTTAATAATTCCTTATAATAAATTAAGAGTACTGCAAATGTTGTGCATTATTTGCCCATTCTAGTTTGAGAGCACCTGCAAAATGCGGCGGAGCAAAAACAAAACAAATTGACGCAAACGTGAGCATTTCCTTATTTCTACTGGTATACGTCTCCACAGTCTACACACACCAACCATCTTTGCTTTCAGCGTCATGTCTCTTCACATACCAAGCATTTTGAATTGGTATGCTATACAATGTATATACAGTGTTCAGACTTCAGACTTGTCTTGAACAGCCGAGCAAGTAGAATTCGCAGTCGCAGTGGCTGTGTAGCATTGGACAAACGCTATCCTTTATTTACTCGCACTCCATGGATTCTCAAAAACATTATACTCTGTCGCATCGCAACATCTGAATTTGAATCCAAACACGAACTAATTAACCAGCTGCATGCTACTAGCCCCGTTGAGACTTTAGTACTGTCCAAAATAGATTGGTAGATAGATTGACTGATCGATTTGATTAATGTAGAACTTAATCAGATACCTGTGATTAGAGGAGCGCGGGGACGTGAGTTAGTGGAGGCCATTAAGAAACTATTTCCACTCCTGCACACACCACCGCTTCTCCATGGATTCGGCCAACCGCGGCGATCGAGCACCTCTGTCAACGTCTAATCAGCGCAACTAGGATGCTCAATTACTTAACTCTATCCAGCTCTGCAATCCCAATCGTTTGTCGCGTAGCTAGTATAGTAGCCCCGGCTCGCTCGATCGTCCAGACTAAACTAAGATGCCTGTTCCTCTGAGATTGATCATACGGAGTAGGTCTCAAGAGTTCATTCGGACTGACATATCTGATAGTCAGTTTCCTCCGATCGTATCACCAAATATGATTTACCTTACCGTATAACACATGGCTACTTATTCAGTAGTCAGTACAAACTTTTGTTGGTGATGTGTCCGCGGCCACTGATCTGCATATGGACCAAGTTATATTGCTGTTTTCTTCAGGCAGGTGATCGATGCGTACATGTGTCGTGTGGATTCATATTGCATACTAGCATTGTCATCCACCTCACGCAGTCACCAACCCCGCTGCCATAATATGTGCAGGAAAAAGCTGCAGTAGATTTTTTTTTGAACGGAACGGCAAAGAGCTTTGCCATAAGTTTTATTAGAAGAAGAAAAAAAAGCAAAACAAAATACAAAACAACAACAACGACAACGACCCCAAGCAAAAAAACACCAACCCGACCAACCGAGCCACACTTTCCAGGAAAGAAACACTGGAAAGAGGAAGAACGAAAAAAGAAAAAAAAAACTAAACGCTACACTACAACCGAACCAGTGCTAAACTGAGAGTTAGCTGACGAGGCTTTCAGGTCCCTTGGGTCGCTTGTGTTGCTAGACGGTACTGCTCCACATCTTCCTTGATTAAGAAAGCCACATCCTCGAAGGTTTTTGCATCGTTGTTGAACATTCGTCGATTGCGCTCCTTCCAGACATTCCACCACGTATAAATCATCATTCCATCAAAGGCAGTTCGGCTTTCCTTGGAAATATATCTCCGACTTTTCCTCCACCAGTTGTAGATTGAAGATGAAGATGTTGGCGATGGTAGCTGCTGTAAGTTAAACCAATTCACCACTTTGCCCCATACCGCTCTTGTATAAGCACAGTCCTTGCATAAGTGCGTAGGTGTCTCCGGTTCGATGTTGCAAAGCTTGCAGATTGGGTCCTGCGGCCATCCTCGCTTGGCTAAATTGTCTGTTGTTAGGATTTTCCTATGCAAGAGGATCCATGCAAAGAACCGGCATTTTGGTTCCGTTTTGGCCTTCCAAATGGGGGTGATATTTTGCCTACGAATTAACCCGGTAAATTGGATTTGGTACGCGCTTTTTGTAGAGTATTCTCCGTCCGGCGTCCATTTCCAAAATATCTCATCGTCGGCTTCCACATTACGGTTTAGAGTGTGTATTTGTTCCCATAATTCTGTGTATTCCTCAATCTCCACTGCAGATTCCAAAGGGCGGAGCTGCCTGATCCAAAAGTGATTTTGCGTTGCCTTTTGCACTGTGAAATTTTTCCATTTAGATTTCTTAAACAGGTGAGGGGCCATGTTTTTCGGTGATTTTCCGTCGATCCAACCCGAGTGCCAAAAAAGAGCCTTGTCTCCTTTTCCTGCCTTGACTACCGTGGAAGCGTAGAAGAGTTCCTTGTCGTATTTGTCACAGGGTATGTCCATCCCCACCCATGGGCGTTCCTCCCCTTTCCACTGAAACCAACACCATCGGAGGCGTAGAGCTCTAGCAAGACGTTCCAGATCAAGGATTCCGAGCCCACCCAACTCTTTAGGTATACACACTGTGGGCCAATTTACTAGACAATGACCACCGGTCACCTTTTCCGGTTCCTCGCCCTTCCATAAGAAACTGCGACGAATTCGGTCTATTTGTTTGATCAACCATTTTTGTGTTGGGAAAACTGTCAGGTGGTAAATTGGTTGCGACGACAGAACACTCTTAACCAAAGTTTCACGGCCGGCCGATGATAGCATTTTCCCTTTCCATCCCTGCAAACGATTGCCTATTCTATCAATGAGCGGTTGTACTTCTACTCGCTTGAGTGTTCTCGTATGAAGGGGTAGGCCAAGATATTTGCCGGGGAAGGAGCAAATTCTTCCTGGGAAGTCCTCTAGCGCCTGGGCTACCTGAGCAGCAGTGCATCTAATAGGGTAAATTTCTGTTTTGCTCAAATTGACTTTAAGACCCGAGCAGCTCGCAAACACCTGAAGCAGTCTATTAAGATGATGAAGTTCAGCCTTGTCCGGGTTGGCGAAGAGGGCCGCATCGTCAGCATACAGTGAACATCGAAGTTTAGCCGCTTTGGGAAGGATTTGATTGAGAATGCCTTGCTGCGCTGCAAGTTCTATAAGTTTATGTAGAGGGTCAATTGCTAGAATGAAGAGCATAGGCGATAAGGGATCGCCCTGCCGGAGGCCCCTTCCATGCTTGAAATTTTTTCCTGGTATCCCGTTGAGGAGGACCCTCGAGGATGTGGTGGCCAAAATTGTGGTGATCCAGTCTCGCCATCTTTGGCCAAAGCCCAATGCTCTCAAGACCTCTAGTAGGAATACCCAGCTCACATAAGAAAATATCACACAAGTATGCATCAATCCTTAATCAATATACCAGGCTAGCAGGCTTTGAATGGTCCATGTGAACTTCTTTAGATCTAAACTCTAGTAGAAAGTAGACCTCAAATCCAAAGAGCACACTAGATGGCGTCGTGTGGTAGGGCAGTGCTGTTTCTGGGGTCAAGATGGCTCTGCAGTCCCCTTTGCTTTCTAAAAAACACCAACCCGACCAACCGAGCCACACTTTCCAGGAAAGAAACACTGGAAAGAGGAAGAACGAAAAAAGAAAAAAAAACTAAACGCTACACTACAACCGAACCAGTGCTAAACTGAGAGTTAGCTGACGAGGCTTTCAGGTCCCTTGGGTCGCTTGTGTTGCTAGACGGTACTACTCCACATCTTCCTTGATTAAGAAAGCCACATCCTCGAAGGTTTTTGCATCGTTGTTGAACATTCGTCGATTGCGCTCCTTCCAGACATTCCACCACGTATAAATCATCATTCCATCAAAGGCAGTTCGGCTTTCCTTGGAAATATATCTCCGACTTTTCCTCCACCAGTTGTAGATTGAAGATGAAGATGTTGGCGATGGTAGCTGCTGTAAGTTAAACCAATTCACCACTTTGCCCCATACCGCTCTTGTATAAGCACAGTCCTTGCATAAGTGCGTAGGTGTCTCCGGTTCGATGTTGCAAAGCTTGCAGATTGGGTCCTGCGGCCATCCTCGCTTGGCTAAATTGTCTGTTGTTAGGATTTTCCTATGCAAGAGGATCCATGCAAAGAACCGGCATTTTGGTTCCGTTTTGGCCTTCCAAATGGGGGTGATATTTTGCCTACGAATTAACCCGGTAAATTGGATTTGGTACGCGCTTTTTGTAGAGTATTCTCCGTCCGGCGTCCATTTCCAAAATATCTCATCGTCGGCTTCCACATTACGGTTTAGAGTGTGTATTTGTTCCCATAATTCTGTGTATTCCTCAATCTCCACTGCAGATTCCAAAGGGCGGAGCTGCCTGATCCAAAAGTGATTTTGCGTCGCCTTTTGCACTGTGAAATTTTTCCATTTAGATTTCTTAAACAGGTGAGGGGCCATGTTTTTCGGTGATTTTCCGTCGATCCAACCCGAGTGCCAAAAAAGAGCCTTGTCTCCTTTTCCTGCCTTGACTACCGTGGAAGCGTAGAAGAGTTCCTTGTCGTATTTGTCACAGGGTATGTCCATCCCCACCCATGGGCGTTCCTCCCCTTTCCACTGAAACCAACACCATCGGAGGCGTAGAGCTCTAGCAAGACGTTCCAGATCAAGGATTCCGAGCCCACCCAACTCTTTAGGTATACACACTGTGGGCCAATTTACTAGACAATGACCACCGGTCACCTTTTCCGGTTCCTCACCAAAGTTTCAGGTGGTAAATTGGTTGCGACGACAAAACACTCTTAACCAAAGTTTCACGGCCGGCCGATGATAGCATTTTCCCTTTCCATCCCTGCAAACGATTGCCTATTCTATCAATGAGCGGTTGTACTTCTACTCGCTTGAGTGTTATCGTATGAAGGGGTAGGCCAAGATATTTGCCGGGGAAGGAGCAAATTCTTCCTGGGAAGTCCTCTAGCGCCTGGGCTACCTGAGCAGCAGTGCATCTAATAGGGTAAATTTCTGTTTTGCTCAAATTGACTTTAAGACCCGAGCAGCTCGCAAACACCTGAAGCAGTCTATTAAGATGATGAAGTTCAGCCTTGTCCGGGTTGGCGAAGAGGGCCGCATCGTCAGCATACAGTGAACATCGAAGTTTAGCCGCTTTGGGAAGGATTTGATTGAGAATGCCTTGCTGCGCTGCAAGTTCTATAAGTTTATGTAGAGGGTCAATTGCTAGAATGAAGAGCATAGGCGATAAGGGATCGCCCTGCCGGAGGCCCCTTCCATGCTTGAAATTTTTTCCTGGTACCCCGTTGAGGAGGACCCTCGAGGATGTGGTGGCCAAAATTGTGGTGATCCAGTCTCGCCATCTTTGGCCAAAGCCCAATGCTCTCAAGACCTCTAGTAGGAATACCCAGCTCACTGAATCAAAAGCTTTTAAAATGTCCAACTTGATGAATAGGGATGATCTTGTAGTCTTATGCAGGGCTTTTATGATGCTTTGCACATATATGAAATTGTCATGTATGCATCTCTTCTTGATGAACGCGTTTTGACAACCGGGGACCAATTCGTTTAGTTTCGGTGCCAATCTATCGGCCAAGATTTTTGTTATTATTTTTGCAAAGCTGTTGATCAAACTAATGGGTCTGTAGTCTGTCACTCGTACGGCCTCCTCCTTCTTGGGTAGTAGGATGATATTTGCTTCATTGATAAGCTCCAATCTCCGGGTTTTGAGTGAATGAAAGGCCTGCAAAGCTGCTATCAAATCTGCTTTGACGATATCCCAACAGACCTTGTAGAAAAGTCCAATGAACCCGTCAGGTCCTGGGGATTTCTCCGGAGGTAGGCTCATAATTACTTTCTTGATCTCTTCTTCTGTTAACCTCGCCAGTAGACAACACACAGCAAAGGATAACATTAACAATGATCCTCGGCGCTAATACTGTCAAAGGAGACGCTTTAGTTTACCCCCCAAGTACCACTTGTCATGCGAATCCTGCCGGCGCCGGGTATCTAAAAGAACCTTGAAATCAACCAACACTAGCGACCATGCAGTCATGCAATGCAGATATATGCAGTAGAGGTTGTTGTCAATCAAGTTGCAGACTTGCATATATACACGCATGACGCTGAAATAAATTTTGGAGGAATTGGGAGCGGTGAAGCTGAACAGCCGGCGAAATGGGAAGCATGGCATGGATGATTAGCTCGTCGAGATCGAAAGGTGACAGATAGAGCCTTATCATAGTCAAGCCCAGCGGACGCATGGCTAGATCGCCAGTTGATATGCTGACGCCGGCTCCAATCAGCCACGCCACCACCATGAGAACGACCTCACCTGCAGGCCGATGCCGATCCATCTCCAGAGCTCCGGATCCCCAGCGATGCGCGAGGCCGCTTTACAGCTTCATGCGTTGCGTCTGCGTGCCCCTGCACACTGCTAGTGGGATGCAATCATGCGGCAGGAATTGGCACCTGCAGACATCCAGTTATTTTGGAGTACTTGTTGAGGTACTTTCAGGAGTACCGAGATAAACAGATCTAGAAAATTCTTTTGGGCTTGTTGGCTGCTAATTTGTGAAAGTTTCTACTACAGCACATGGCTATCAGTCATGCATCCCACTATGATGAAATTCCGGGTCCATACGGGGAGCAAACTGTTTCCTACCAAATTTATTGGCAGAATTGATGCGTTTTGGTCCTAGTCAGCCTCGAGACTTATATTTGTAATTTGTGTAATTTTTTAATACGGAGTATATGTCTTTACTCGTTACACCTACGTGGAATTTGACACTCTTATGTCCTTTGACTGACTAAGATGGCAGTCGAATAGTTTTCCTTTTGCTTTTCGAAAAGCAGTAGTTCGATGATCGACAGCGAGGAACATCGACCTAAACAAGCAACCAGGATGTTTCCTCGCTGTCTTGCCCACTTTTGTCGATAAATAGTTTGCCCTCATCGGTGGCAACTTCTAAAGGTAAACCAAAGTCCCCCAGAGGTGCAAGAACGCAAAACGAAAGAAAAACGTAGACTTTTCCGAACACATCTGCAATCGCAATCCAAATTTGCAACAACACAAAAATGTAGTAACTGCACAACTGACACTCCCCTCTATCTAGCTCCCTGTTCCTACGTACACAAATTAAACTCGCACGACACGACATGGCGCCGTATCCAAGTCCCAAACCCAAACTTGGTCTGTAGTAAAGAAGAAAAATACAGTCTCCTACGTCAAAAAGATCGCGCCAAATCCTACCTACTGCGGCAAACCCGACGCCACCCGCAGCGACCACGCCATCGGGCGCCACGGCGACGGCGTTCACGGCGTCGTCGTGCGCGGGGAGCGACTGCAGGCAGCGGAGCGACGGGAGCGCCCAGACCTTGAGGGCCTTGTCCCAGGACACGGAGAAGAGGAGGCGGCCGTCGGCGGAGGCCGCGACGCCGGACACGGCGTCGGCGTGCTCGATCCAGAGCCGGCGGTGGTGGCGCCGGACGGTGACGTGGTTGGACGGGACGGGGAACCGGCGGAGGCGGTCGGAGACCGTGGGGAGCGCCGCCGCGAGGTGGAGCCTGGCGGGCGCGCGCGACGAGACGCGCCACAGCCGCAGCCGCCCGTCCTGGTGGCCCGTCACCGCGGCCGCGCCGCCATGGTGGAGGTGCGCCGCGCACTTGACGGACCCCGCGGCCGCGGCGGCGTCTGCCGCGCCGGAGGTGGAGGCTGCCTCGAGCGTGGACAGGTCGTGGAGCGCCACGGACGCCGGCCGCGCGACCACGAGCCCGTGGAGTGAGTCCCCCGCGGCGACGACGGCGGCTGCGGCCGACGACTCTGCGGAGTCCGCGGGGAGGGGGAGGAGCGTGGCGACGTGGACGAGCGACGCGGCGAGGCCGGCGGCCGCCGCGGCGGAGAGCGAAGGGAGCGACGGGAGGGACGTCGACGAGGACGCCTCCGACACGGCCGCCGCCGCGGCGGAGGACGACGTGGAGACGGTCGACGAGGAGGCCGACGACACCGCCGTGGCCAGCTTACCGCTGGTGTTGCTAGAGTCGCCTGCTTTGCCGTTCCCCTCCGCGTCGCCGTCGCCGGTGCCGGTGGCCATGCAGAGCCGCGGGAGAAGCTGCATTCGGAGCGCGACGGGTCACCACTCTGGCTGGCACGGCTCGAGACCTCGATCGAGTGGAATGGACGGGTCAGCTGGAGGTCGACGGGAGCGGGAGTCCTATTTGTACAAGGCGCGGGTTTCCCGGGCCGGGGCATCCGACGGCCTCGGACGCGACAGCTCGTGTCTGAGGAGAGCTTGGACGGCCCGGATCGGCCCGATGTGACCCGTCGGCACGCGCTCGGCTTGGTGACAGGTCGGGACAAGGTGTCGGGGGGCGGGGGCGGTGTCCGGCGCTGGCGACGGCGACGGCGAAGGCGCTGGCTGTGTGCAGTGAGTCGCTGCCGTGTCAATGTGTGATGTGATCAACGGGTGTGTGCGCTTCCCGGAAGTCCCGATCAAGCTGACCCCAGATGCTGGTGCTCTGTCGGTCCAGAGTATCGCAGTAGTACAAGTTTTTCAGTCAGTCACAGTTCGTATGGATGTTGCAACGCTTCACTGCGCTGTCGCCGAAAAATCCCTGAAAAAATCGTGTGCGTTGCAAACGACATTCGTGGCAGCGGCGTCGTGGTGGGAATCAAGAGAAGCTGATTTGATTTCAGATGTCAACCGTCTTCTCCCGCTGAAAACGGCGAAAGTTGTTTGTAATTCCTTGGTACTTGAAATGCGGCACCTTTGTAGCCGGCTAGAAAGCTAGTCGCACTTGCAACGCATGCCCGGACATTTCGCCTTGTGTTTCCTTCTGTTTTCGGCAACACCTGTCTTGGGAGTAGTATTTCTGAATTTTGGCCCTATTTAGTTCCAAAAACTCTCTTTCCGAAATTCACTATTCACCCATCACATCAAATCTCTCTCCTCATGTATGGAGCACTAAATGGGTAAATAAAAAAACTAATTGCATAGTTTTGATGTACACGACGAGACGAATCTTTTGAGCCTAGTTAGGTCATGGTAGGACATTGTTTACCACAAACAAACGAAAAGTGTTACAGCTATTTTTTCACCCCTTTTCGTCCTTTTCCAAGAAACTAAACACACCAAGGATGGAACATACTGTACTCCGTACTCCGTAACGATGCGCGCAATGCAGCAACGATGGAACATACTGTACTCCGTACTCCGTAGTAGTCAGCATCTACATGCAACACAAATTCAGACCGTCATTGACGATGGAATGATCACTCAGCTAATGCTCTCGCTTGGCTTTTTTTTTTGGAAAAAAAATGCTTTCACTAGTCACTTCACATGGTAATATATTATTTTTCTTGAACAGAAATGCATGGTATTATTTATTTATGTCAGTATTCGAGTACTAATGACGAAACCAAGCAATTAGTGCTCGACCGAAAAGCAGCATTCTGATCCAGCATGTTCAGAGAAAAAGCTAGAGATTTGGAGACAGAATAAAATCTAGCAAAGCGACACTACCCAAAATGGTGGGGGTGAAAGACAAACTCCCTTGAAAAAAACAACAATTTTCAGGACAAACCCTTTGCGTTTACGATGCAAAAACAAACAAACATTGTAGCATAGTGGCACACTGGCATTGCAGATTACACCGTGCTGCAAAAACTAGTGTTCTGAAACGAGAAGAAAACAAGCAATGGGACAGCCATTCAGCTGTTCCACAAGTTAAAGATCTAGGACGTGTGTGTGCCACAAATAACACAGTACTCACGTTCCAGAAAAAGGCTTTCTTTGATCCAATCCCAGCATGTTGTGCCCAATCACAGCGGGTGACCAGGGGAAAGATTATACTATGCTCCAACATGCAATGGACAAAAAGGTAACGACGGGACAAATCTCAGCTAAAATATGTTGTGTGGTGATGAGTGAATAATTAATATGACGGCGCTATGGTGGGCGGTGGAGGGAGGCGAGTGGGATCGGTTCAGGCGCTCTCAGCTCGTCGGGCGGAGATCCTCAAGTGTAAACTTCGATCCGGTGGTCGGGTCGGGCAACGACGCTCTTCTCTCTTGAGGGCGTTGCCTGTAGAGTCTCGCTCGACGGCGGTTCGTGGAAGCTCTCCGTGGTGAAAACCAAATGCTGGCGCTGTCGCGCCTTTGCCTTCCTGAAGGCGTTGTTTGGAGGTTTCTTGTAGCCATTGGTGATGGAGTCGTAAGTTCCGCGGAAGGTCGGGTTCAGTCGATGTTGTAATGGGTTCTTGGCCCTTTAGTTTATTCGGCGGGAGTAGTCGCTCACTATCTCTGGCGCTTGGCTAGAGGGTCCCGTTGCGGGTCTGCTGGGTACCGCTCTTCTAGCGGTGTGTGCTTTATTGTAAACTGGTAATCCCAGTATTTCCTTTATAAAGCCGGCTTCGGAGGAATATGACGGCGCTATAAATAAATCTATCATAAAGCTCTCTCCTGCATCAGAAAAGGGCGCCACGCAGATGAGGATCATGTCCCAATCTCTCATCTCTGCGTGCTCCCCAACTGGCAACTGCTATACTACCGGAGTGTGCTTCACTTTACGCAAAAATTTAGCGGGTTTTGATTTTTGAACAACCGCCTGGTCCCCCTGCCAGCGCCGTAGCCGCGCTAGAAATCTAGAATACGATTCTATGTTAGGTCTAGTGCTAGCTTATGAAGTCAGCTCGGATCTCAAAATGTTCGACGCTCGCATAGAAATTAGTCAACTTGTGAAGCAAGCAGCAGCGAGGGTGCAAGGAATATCATGGCGCTAATGTCGTTTTGAGTGGAGAAGCGGCGAAGAATATATGTTCGCTTTCTCTGGCGTTATACTTCCACTGTCACACGCTGCAACTTTTCCTAGAGACTTCAAGCAAGAGGTATATACAAATATACAGTGCACGTAAAAAATTTGGGGACTAGCTGGACCTGATGATAAAACCCCGATCGAGATTGGACTAACATATGTATCGAGATTGACGACCATACGCTTTATCATCGAGGGGCACATTGCTGACTACTGAAACAATATTGTCGGTTAAATTATATAATAAATTCTATATATATATATATATATATCAGCGCTGAATGAAGAACTCAAATTTGAATAGGTGGGTTCTGCCAGAAAACCTTACCAACTAACTAAGTCACATATCCATTGGATAAGTCACAAACAGTCAGATGGTGAGCAACGTCTGACTAGCCAACCTGACTAGCGAGCAGGTGGCCACTCTTGCATCCTACCAGTACCATCGGTGTCAAGCTACATCCGCGGGTAGAAAATAGCATCGTACATGGTTCCGCTCGACGCTGAAACATGTATTTAGCAACGGTATGTAATGTATCTGAAAGCAATTCGATCGAGTATCCTACAAACGTTCCTTACGTGAGCATGACATGGTTGCCGTTGCCCCTGAGTAAACTGTGGGAGAGGCGCAGAGAAAACACGACGATCTCTTGGAATTGGAAAGCCCGGGACCCCGGAGGCCCGGACGGGATGCTTTGTTTCCAAGCTCTTTGTTGCTCCAACACTTTAATAGTACCAGCGCGAAAGCTGCGCGATCCACTGCAAAAGCTAAAGGCGCGCGACGGCTATTTGCTGAGTGTTTGTGCAAAGGAGCTGTACCGATAATAACTACTCTTCGATGAAAGTTTGTACGTGGGGAACAGTTGCCAAAATAATTGCAGCAACTGCATGTAACGTATGGGAGAGGATTTTTTTAGATAATGGATAATTAAATTAAATTACCCGGCCTTGACCAAAGCGGCTACGGCCAAAGTTTACAAGAATGCAGCACTTCCGTCTGCAAAGCACACAAAATAGTTTAATCACGCCACCACACAGTTTGACAAAAGGCTAGTACATAATCCTATTACTAAGCCTCCATCCATGGTGAGCGAAGACGCGCATCGCCAGAACCTCCAACGCCTGGCAAGCAGCTTTTATTGACTCCCTGTCTTGCTCATGTCGATGTAGTTGCGCCCAGAATCGAAGCCAGTAGGTTCCTCTGAACAGTACCTGTATATAAGATTTTTGTGTAGATTTGTCAAACACCATCTCATTCCTACTGAGCCATATGGTCCAACATAGAGCTGAAGCCCCTACTAACATCTGTTGTTTTAATTTTTTATTGTTCACACCCAAAAGCCAATCCGAAAACATATGATTGAAACTAGTTGGTACGTGAAAATTAAAAGCAATTAGCGCAGCTCGCCAAAGAAATTTGGCCATATGACAATCGAAAAAGAGATGTTG
>OAMR01000001.1:6765894-6811390 GCA_900205405.1 Echinochloa crus-galli | reverse complement strand
AGCCGGCACGATGACGTCACCGGCGGCGCCCTTATGGGCGGCGAGCTCCTGCACCGGTAGCGGCGGCGCCGGCGCCGGCCGAGCTTCCGAGCCGTGCGGACGCGAGTCGAGCGAGCCGAGGGTCACGGACTGTACTTTTTGCTTTTTGGCCCTTAGACGAAAAAATATCATGTTTGGACCCTTCTTGAATAGAAATCCGAGTTTGAACCCCAAAGCTCGGCGCCATGAATCACGGCCCCGAGTTTACACGTCACGGCGTCATGGTTCATGACGCCGAGGTGTCGGCAGGGGAAGAGGAGGTGGCGGAGGAGGCTAAGTGCTCACTTCGGCGGCATAAATCATGGCGCCGAGACATGTAAACTCAGCGCCATGATTCATGACGCCGAGCTTTGGGGTCCAAACTCGGGTTTCTATTCCAGAAGGATTCAAACGTGATATTTTTTCGCTCTAAAGGCCAAAAAGCAAAAAGTACGGGGTCACGGACTGGGCGCATCGCGGAGCAACGTCCGATCGCGCACGGAGCGCATCGCGCGGGGGCGCGTACCCAGCGGCCGGTGCGCACCGCGCGTACCGGATTTTTTTTCCCTCGTCCAACGGCTTGGGCCAGTCTTGCGCCTTGTTCGCTGGCCATGAGCCCATGACGCGTGCGCGTCGCTCGCTCACCACGGGCCACGTCGCCCGGCTATGGCTATCCGTCGCTGCATGTGCTGCGTAGAGATATGATTCAGTTGCTTGACCAACAACTTGATGTTATGATGTACATGTGGGAGCCCGAGAAAGACCCGAGCAATGTTTAGCTTTTCCGATAAATGTTCATCAGTGATCAATACAACGAGTGTGTTGAATCCTTTCCTATTTCAATTATACTATAGCTCCATTCTGAATCAATAGAGAGCGAGTTCATCGCATCATTTGGGTCCCTTTCCTGGCGGCGCGCGCGACGTCGTGCCCTTGCGGATCATGACGGAACGTAGCACGAGGGGGTTCTTCCTGTGCACCGTCAGCCCGGCCGTTCTCCTCCTTTAAGGTCCACCTCGACGCCATGTGGCGCGCGCCAGTCGAAGCAGGCGACGTGGCCCGTGGTGAGCGAGCGACGCGCACGCGTCATGGGCTCATGGCCAGCGAACAAGGCGCAAGACTGGCCCAAGCCGTTGGACGAGGGAAAAAAAATCCGGTACGCGCGGTGCGCACCGGCCGCTGGGTACGCGCCCCCGCGCGATGCGCTCCGTGCGCGATCGGACGTTGCTCCGCGATGCGCCCAGTCCGTGACCCCGTACTTTTTGCTTTTTGGCCTTTAGAGCGAAAAAATATCACGTTTGAATCCTTCTGGAATAGAAACCCGAGTTTGGACCCCAAAGCTCGGCGTCATGAATCATGGCGCCGAGTTTACACGTCTCGGCGCCATGAACCATGGCGCCGAGGTGTCAGCAGGGGAAGAGGAGGTGGCGGAGGAGGCTAAGTGCTCACTTCGGCGGCATAAATCATGGCGCCGAGACATGTAAACTCAGCGCCATGATTCATGACGCCGAGCTTTGGGGTCCAAACTCGGGTTTCTATTCCAGAAGGATTCAAACGTGATATTTTTTCGCTCTAAAGGCCAAAAAGCAAAAAGTACGGGGTCACGGACTGGGCGCATCGCGGAGCAACGTCCGATCGCGCACGGAGCGCATCGCGCGGGGGCGCGTACCCAGCGGCCGGTGCGCACCGCGCGTACCGGATTTTTTTTCCCTCGTCCAACGGCTTGGGCCAGTCTTGCGCCTTGTTCGCTGGCCATGAGCCCATGACGCGTGCGCGTCGCTCGCTCACCACGGGCCACGTCGCCCGGCTATGGCTATCCGTCGCTGCATGTGCTGCGTAGAGATATGATTCAGTTGCTTGACCAACAACTTGATGTTATGATGTACATGTGGGAGCCCGAGAAAGACCCGAGCAATGTTTAGCTTTTCCGATAAATGTTCATCAGTGATCAATACAACGAGTGTGTTGAATCCTTTCCTATTTCAATTATACTATAGCTCCATTCTGAATCAATAGAGAGCGAGTTCATCGCATCATTTGGGTCCCTTTCCTGGCGGCGCGCGCGACGTCGTGCCCTTGCGGATCATGACGGAACGTAGCACGAGGGGGTTCTTCCTGTGCACCGTCAGCCCGGCCGTTCTCCTCCTTTAAGGTCCACCTCGACGCCATGTGGCGCGCGCCAGTCGAAGCAGAGCAGCAGGTTGGCGAGCAGCAGCTCCACCACGGCCGTCGCGAAGTGCACGCCGGGGCAGCTCCTCCGCCCGAGCCCGAACGGCACGAGCCTGAAGCCCGCCGCCGTCGTGCCACGGCTTGTGGTCGTTGAGGTCCACCACGCCGTCGCCGTCGCCCTCGTCGTGCCGCTCGGGCACGAAACACGCCGCGTCGGGGCCCCAGGCGTCGGGGTCAGTGCCGATCGCCCCGGCGTTGATGAGCACCCGCGTCCTGGCCGGCACCTCGTGTCCGATCGAGCACCGTGCAGGGCTCGGTGGTCTCCCGGGACCCGGGGCACCAGCAGAGGCACCGGCGAGTGCAGCCGCTGGGACTCCCGGATGACTAGCCTTAGGTACTGGAGCCGCGGGAGGTCGGACTCGAGGACCATGTCGCTGCCGCCCGCGCGACGCCGCGCACCTCGTCCGGTGCCTTGGCGAGGACGTCCGGGTGCCAGCAACCATGCTCAACCTTGGCGAGGCGTCCGTGCGCAAGTTCACCGCAGAACCGTCGCACGCCGAGCGCGCCGACGAGCTCCGATAGGAACGCGCGCGGGCGCGTGGCGCGCCCGAACGCGTCCAGCGGCTCGAAGGAGACGTTCTGCAGGCCGTACGAGATCCTGGTGGCTGCGTACAGCGCCGGGCGGCACATCACCGCTCCCGTACGGTCCCGTCAACAAAACGGTCCGCATCCGACTTACTTCCAAAACCGAAAAGCCGAATCTGGGAACCGTGTACGCCTGGGCTGAGGATTCACCCCACCCCATCTACTACCTATAAATGTAACGCAACCTATCCAGGCTATTCGATACGCAGTGTCGATTGTGAGAAAGAGGAAGAGAAAGCGATTCGTTCGCAGAGTCGATCGTGAGAAAGACGGCCCATGGATCACGCCGCCGAGGTGATAGCGGACGCGAAGACGATGCAATCGCTGGTGGTTCCTGAGATGCAGAAGGAGAAGGAGGTGACCATGGATCACGCCGCCGCCGAGTTGCTAGCGGACGCAAAGACGATGCCATCGCCGGTGGTTCCCGAGATGCAGGAGGAGGAGGATGAGAAGGTCGCCGCCGTTCCCTGCTGGAAAGATCGCCTACTGTCTCTACGGACCCCGCCGGTTCGATATGCCATTCACTTCGCGTTCTTTGTGGCGGTGAACTACACTTATTATGATATTATTACCGATCCACGATTCGCCCATCTTGCTTTCACTTTCACCATCGTCCACATACTTGCAGTTCTTTGTATGGTCGGTGCTATTATATATACTATCCTGAACGCCAAGGGAGTTCTTCCATTAGTTTAGTTTGTCGATCGGTCGTCTCTACTAGTATAGTATTATATATGTGAATTTTCTGTCAAACGATATGTGTTACTGAAGTTGTATTTCATACGGATAGGGATTATTATCTTCTTAATTGTGCGGTATTTGCTGCTATACGTACTCTTGCTGTTGTTCCATTCTTTGCGTACCTTTCACGTACGTAGAGCAAGATTAATAAAACATATCCCAGTGCCATGTCACTGTTAGCCACCACATCCGCCGACTTGTATAGTAAACTGGCTATTAAGCCGGCTGTTGGGTTGTCTCAATTAAAGCGTCCGAATAGCAAGAGAAATAAAACATTGGGGGGTGTTTAGATGTTAGAATTGTGATGTTGAATTTGGGAGTAAGATGTCATTTCGTAATAATTGCGCTACTGTAGCATTTTCGTTTGTATGTGTGAAAAATTATCCAAAAATTGATTAATTAGGCTCAAAATGTTCGTCTCGTAGAGTACAACAAAACTGTGAAATTAGTTTTTGATTTCATCTACATTTAGTACTCCATGCATGTTATGACATTTTGATGTGATGGAAATCTTTCTTTTTTATAGTGAACTTGGAAGTTGCTTGTTGGAAACTTTATGCAACTAAACACGGCCTTGGTGCTCAGACTGGGAGCCTTGCTTTTTCCTCGGAAGCAGTGATTCAGCCCGGCGGTATGTAGAGCGCCCGCTCTCCTCTCTCTCCTTTTCTCTTTCTGTCAGCAGTGATTTTTCTGACGTGTACATGAATTCAGCTTGCTTAGGTGGCCTTATAATACTTGCTCTAACCCTACTCTTTGGCCCTCTCCAATCCGAGCGGCTTCCCGTTCCTTCCTGAACGAGCAAGATCGAAAAAGGAAACCCCGCCTCCCCGGCGGCGCCTACCGCCGCCGCTGGGTTTCCGAGCCGCCGTCGGCCACTTGCTGCTTGTGCCGCTTTAATTACAGTAGTAATTACCGTAGGCACGTCGGCACGAGGCAGCAAGCAATCGAGCCGTACGAGCACACGTGTGTAGTATGCTGTTGCACGTACGTACATATTTACGATAATGCATGAACAACTAGTGTTGTGTACACGTGCATTCAAGTGCACAATGTTTACGGGGGATTTACCAGAAGTTTGCCGTCGTCAGGCTATTTCGTAAAATAATTATGCAGATTCCAATGGTTAGGGACAATGAATGAATGGGAGTAACAGTTACAATGAGACGATTTTTCCATGAAATAGTTACACGATTTTGTATGGTCTATAGACTATAGAGACGATATTGACGATGAATCAACAGTTACTATGAGACGACTTTTCCATGAAATAGTTACGCGATTTTGTATGGTCTATAGAGACGATATTGACGATGAATCAAGTACTATCTTGGTAGAATAAAATTACCATGATATAGTCACGAGAAGCCAAATGGCATAGACGATAATTGGGAAGGCATCATCAGATTTCCAGAATGGCATGTATTTACCAGAATATCCCATCAGGTGTCACTAGAATAGCATCATCAATTTGCCACGGATACTTATCAGAACAGTGCCATCAGTCATTTTGAAGTTCTTTCGTATAGAATCAGACTCCATGTTTTACATTTATAGTCTCTTACCCAGTTCAAAGGGAAACAATATATTTCACTTGCCAAATTGGCTTAGATCTACTACATATGATTGTACAGATTCAGTACTCGCAATATAACTTTTGACTAGTCCACGTTGTAAAACTATATTTTTGCCATAAGAAAAAACTACAAGCAATCTGAGAAAAATATTTAATATGACAATATTATTTGATTTGCTTGAGTATTCTATCTGGAACTCTTCAACACATTATACATAGAGACAATTTCTTATTTGACATCATAAAGTGACTTTATTCCTTGCATGACTCAAAAAGTGAACAATTGTTTGAAATAGAGGGAGCGGAAGGTAATAGCCAAATTCAAGTTACAAAGAAAGAATGTAACAAATCAACTACGCAAGTCCTTGGGTTTTCCTTTGACAACCTGTCCTTATCTGCGAAATTTAGTCGAAGTATTGTAATACTATCTGCTAATGGCTTTCAAGATATATATTTGAAAACATAAAAATATTATGTGTGTACACATTTGTCTTGACAAGTACTTCCACAATTTTCTACATTTATTAGATACTGTACACTATATCCTAAATTTCTCATAGTCCCTCCATTCCAAATTATTGATCACTTTACTTTTGTACCAAATTTATAGGAAAAAACAACACAAGTCTACGCCACCAAATTGGTTTAATTAATTATACCATAAATATATATTGATAGTGTATTTTTTTGGCATTGTTCAAATCAATACACCTTTTCTATAAATTTTGAAAGATTGGGGACCTAAATGGCACACATAGACAAGTTCAAGGATCTAAAAATGCATTTCGAGAGTTTTGGGATCGAAATAACACTTCATAATAAGTTTAGAGACTGGTGGTGTATTTTACTTTTGAACAACTGGTCGAGAGATGCCTTTCGCAGGTAAACACACGCTGTCACTTGGAGAGTCAATGATATGATTAGGTGACGTGATCCCCTAATTCCATGCGGATCGTTGGAAGGGAACAGGCGCCATGGATGCGCTGAGGAAAAGACGAGCAGGGCCGGCAGTCCGGCACAATACCTTACTCCAATAGACGTGCGCATCCTGCCTGACTGTCCCGGCCCTGACCTCCTCTCGAGGAAAAAAAAACACCATCAGGGTCCATGAACATTCCCGATAAGCAAAGCTATCACTAGTTCAATAGTTTAGTGTGTGATCAAATTTTCTGACGAGGTCGCATGTACGGTCGCATATTTTTCTCGTCTATTCTTCGGTGCGTTCGGCTTGGCCGTATCGCCGGGGACAAACCCCCAGTGCACCGAAGCCGTCCTCCCCAGGCCCCAGGAATAAGCAGCCGCGACCTTCAACGGCAGCATATTCTTCACTTCAAATCCCCCGCGCAGCACCGGGCTACGTGACAAGAGGCAACCCCGGATCAGGCCATCCGACACGCGGCCTGCAGTGGCAGTGGCAGTCAGTCGATCGGCAGCTGTTTCCGACTTCCCGTTCCATCTCTCCAAGGCCCCAACGAGCCCTTGTTGATCTGTTCAGTTGAAACAGAGTTGTCACCACAGCTGAGAGGAACCTGAGAGGGCGAGCGCTGTTGCTTGTGCTGGTCGGGACGTCGGTCCGATGGCGACTGCCGGGGGCAGGGAGAAGGCGTCGTTCATGGAGCTGGTGCGCTACGCCGACGCGCGCGACCGGTGCCTCATGGCGCTCGGCGCGCTGGGCAGCTTCGGCGACGGCATGATGCAGCCGCTCTCCATGCTCGTGCTCGGCGACATCGTCAACAGCTACGGCGCCGCCGGGACCACCGGCAGCGCCTTCAGCTCCGGCGCCGTAGACAAGGTAACGAACCCATCAACCACGTACGTACTAACGTACGCCTGCCCTGTCACGTTCCCGGAATCATCCGGCCGGGCAATTGCACTTTATCAGAGCGTATGTAATAATCTGGCACACACACATTTGCAGTTCGCGCTCCGTTTGCTGTACGTCGCGGTGGCAGTGGGCGCCTGCGCATTCCTAGGTATACAAGTCTCCAGTAATTAGTTTCTGACGCGGCGACCAATGACCATTCGTCTCGATCTCCACATGTGCGTACAAGATTTACACTTCCGCTGTGCACGTAGAGGGGCTGTGCTGGACGCAGACGGCGGAGCGGCAGGCGTCGAGGATGCGCCGGCTCTACCTGGAGGCCGTCCTGCGGCAGCCCGTGGAGTTCCTCGACGCGCCCGCGCTGCCCTCGCAGGCCACCACTACGTTCCGGGTCATCTCCACCATCTCCGACGACGCCGACACCATCCAGGACTTCCTCGCCGAGAAGGTTACGTTGTTCCTTTCCCCTCTCAACCTTCATGCCGTTGCCAGTACTGACAATTCACGATTTCGATGTTCCAGCTGCCGAACGTGCTGGCAAACATGGCGCTCTTCTTCGGCGCGCTGGCCGTGGCCTTCGCCTTCGCGTGGCGGCTGGCGCTGGCGGGCCTCCCGTTCACGCTGCTCTTCGTGGTCCCGAGCGTGGTGCTGGGCAAGCGCCTGGCCGCCGCGGCCGGGAAGGCGCGCGCGGCGTACGAGGAGGCCGGCGGCGTCGCCGAGCAGGCCGTGTCGTCCATCCGCACCGTGGCGTCGTACCGCGGGGAGCGGCGGACGCTGGAGCGGTTCGGCCGCGCGCTGGCGCGGAGCACGGCGCTCGGCATCAAGCAGGGGCTCGTCAAGGGCGCCGTCATCGGCAGTATGGGCGTCATCTACGCCGTCTGGTCCTTCATGTCGTGGGTCGGCAGCGTCCTCGTCATCCGCTTCCACGCGCAGGGCGGCCACGTCTTCGTCGCATCCATCTGCATCGTCCTGGCCGGAATGTAAAGACATGCCAACTTCTCGTTGCCCTCGTCAACTCAAAGAGATTCGGAGCTGATGTCACGTCATTGCTTTGAGGTTTCATTCAGGTCCATGATGATGGCGCTGCCGAACCTGCGGTACTTCGTCGACGCGGCGACGGCGGCGGCGCGGATGCGCGAGATGATCGACAAGCTGCAGACTCTCGACGCGGAAGGCAAGAATTCGAAGGGCGCAACCAAGGAGAGCATCATCATCAGGGGGCAGATCGTGTTCAGGGACGTGCGCTTCTCGTACCCATCGAGGCCGGACACGAGGGTGCTCGACGGCGTGAGCCTGACCATCGCCGAGGGCGCCACCGTCGGCCTCGTCGGCGGGAGCGGCTCCGGCAAGTCCACCATCATCTCCTTGCTGCAGAGGTTCTACGTCCCCGACTCCGGCGAGATATCGCTGGACGGCCACGACATCGGCGCGCTCGACGCGGAGTGGCTCAGGAGCCAGATCGGCCTGGTGAGCCAGGAGCCCGTGCTGTTCGCCACGTCCGTCAGGGAGAACATTCTGTTCGGCAACGAGGCGGCGTCGCTGAAGCAAGTCGTCGCCGCAGCCAAGATGGCCAATGCTCACGAGTTCATCACCAAATTGCCCCATGGATACGAGACAAATGTACGTGGCGAATTAAGCTGTAAGTTTGTTGCCTGGTTGATCTGTGATCACACTTCAGTAAATGATGAATCTACTGCACCGGCCTGTTTGGGGCAGGTTGGGCAATTCGGGACGCAGCTGTCGGGAGGGCAGAAGCAGCGCATCGCCATCGCCCGGGCGCTCATCCGGGACCCCAGGATCCTGCTCCTAGACGAGGCCACCAGCGCGCTGGACTCGGAGTCGGAGCGGGCCGTGCAGGACGCGCTGGACCGGGCGTCCGTGGGCCGGACGACGGTCGTCGTGGCGCACCGCCTGTCCACGGTCCGGAAGGCCGACATGATCGCCGTGCTCGACGCGGGCCGCGTGGTGGAGCGCGGCACGCACGACGAGCTCGTCGGCATGGGCGGCGAGGGCGGCGGCGTGTACGCCGGGATGGCGCGGCTGCAGAAGGCGTCGTCCGTGGCGAGGGAGGAGCGGCAGCGCGTGGTGGAGGTGGAGTACTCGGAGAGCAGCCGGGTGTCGTTCCGCAGCGTCGAGATCATGTCGATGCCCAGCGACTTCCATCCGAGCCCGGTGCCGTCGTTCCGGTCGGTCGAACGCTCCGTGGACATGGAAGAAGACGAGCTCGCCGGCCATGACACGGCGGCGCGTGGCAGGAAGCCTTCGAAGCTCCGGCTGCTCAAGATGAATCGGCCGGAGTGGAAGCAGGCGCTTCTCGGGTGCGCCGGCGCAGTCGTGTTCGGTGCCGTGCTGCCGCTGTACTCGTACAGCCTCGGCTCGTTGCCGGAGGTGTATTTCCTCGGTGACAATGACCTCATCCGTTCAAAGACCAGGTACAGATTACAATGGGTTTGTTCATCAGTGATGGTTGATATAGATTGAGCGTGTGACATGGAATTGACACTGACGTTTGTCTGAACTCTGAACAGGCTGTACTCCCTCGTCTTCTTCGGCATTGCCATCGTCTGCATCACGGCGAACATCGTGCAGCACTACAACTTCGCCATCATGGGCGAGCGCCTGACAGAGCGCGTCCGGGCACAGATGCTCGCCAAGATCCTGTCCTTCGAGATCGGGTGGTTCGACGAGGACGAGAACTCGAGCGCGGCGGTCTGCACACGCCTGGCGACGCAGGCGACGAAGGTCCGGTCCCTCGTCGGCGACCGCATGTGCCTCCTGGTGCAGGCGGCCGCCAACGCGGCGCTGGGCTTCTCCCTGGCGCTCGCCGTGTCGTGGCGGCTCGCCATTGTCATGATGGCGATGCAGCCGCTGATCATCGCGAGCTTCTACTTCAAGAAGGTGCTGATGACGGACATGTCCAAGAAGGCCAAGAAGGCGCAGGTGCAGGGGAGCCAGCTCGCCGGCGAGGCCGTGGTGAACCACCGGACGGTCACCGCGTTCTCGTCGCAGCGGCGGATGCTCCGCCTGTACGAAACCTCGCAGGAGGGGCCCAGGAAGGACAGCAGGGTGCAGTCATGGACCTCCGGCTTCTGCCTGTCCCTGTGCCAGTTCAGCAACACGGGCAGCATGGCGCTCGCGCTGTGGTACGGGGGCAGGCTCATGGCCAGGGGGCTCATCACGCCCACTCACCTGTTCCAGGTGTTCTTCATGCTCATGACCATGGGGAGGGTGATCGCCGACGCCGGGAGCCTGACGTCCGACCTAGCCAAGGGCGGCGACGCCGTGCGCTCCGTCCTCGACACGCTGGACCGTGAACCGTTGGTCATGGACGACGGCGGCGGCGGCGCAGCCAAAGAGTCGAATAAGAACAGCAACCAGAAGCACAAGGAGATCAAAGGCGCCATCGAGTTCAGGAACGTGCACTTCAGCTACCCGACGCGGCCAGAGGTGAGCGTCCTCAGCGGGTTCAGCCTGGAGATTGGCGCCGGGAAGACGGTGGCGCTCGTGGGGCCGAGCGGGTCAGGCAAATCCACGGTGATCGGCCTGATCGAGCGGTTCTACGACGTGCAGAAGGGCTCGGTCCTGATCGACGGCCGGGACATCCGGAGCTACGGCCTCGCGCACCTCCGGTCGCAGGTCGCGCTCGTCAGCCAGGAGCCGACGCTCTTCTCCGGCACGGTCCGTGACAACATCATGTACGGCGACGAGCACGCCACCGAGGACGAGGTGATCAACGCCGCCATGCTCGCCAACGCCCACGATTTCATCAGCGGGATGGAGGGTGGCTACGACGCGCGCGTCGGGGAGCGAGGGGCGCAGCTATCGGGCGGGCAGAGGCAGCGGATCGCGATGGCGCGCGCGATCCTGAAGAACGCGAGGGTGCTGCTGCTGGACGAGGCGACGAGCGCGCTGGACACGGTGTCGGAGAGGCTGGTCCAGGACGCCGTCGAGCGGATGATGCAGGGGCGGACGTGCGTGGTCGTGGCGCACCGCCTCTCCACGGTGCAGAGGTCGGACACGATCGCGGTGGTGAAGGACGGGAAGGTGGTGGAGAGAGGGCGGCACGGCGAGCTCGTCGCCGCCGGAGGTGGAGGGGTGTACTACAACCTGATCAAGCTGCAACACGGCAGGTCACCCTGCCTTAGTCCTATGTAAAACAGACTAGCAAAGGGAGTAATAACATGCAAAATTAACTACTGTATACTCGAGCTGCTGTTGGCCAACCTGCTCTTCTGCTTTGACTGGCGCGCGCCGCATGGTGGCGAGGTTGGCCTGGAGCAGGAGCCAGGAGACCGGGCTGACCGTGCGCAGTACAGGAAGAATCCTCTGATGCTCCTAGAGGAAAGATGATGGTTGAAGTACGTGCGACAAGAAGTCAAGAACGTTTAATTATTCCTGAAACGTGTATCGCTCCGTTTCTGTATTTTAGTGGTAACCTATACGGCTATAAATAAATGCTGTGACGTGTGTTCTATTTCTTTGTCTTTTAAGAAAAAAAAAGATACTCGTATATTTTTCCTTTGACCGAATTGCTCTTTAATTGTACTCTTTCGGTATCAAAATATTTATTATTATTATTGATATATGCCCATTATTATTATTATTATTATCTTTTTCTCATCATTTTTTCTGATCTGATATTTATACAGAAGAGATTTATGATTTATTTATACATAAATCATTTCAGCTTGTATATGTATAAAATTTGTATCTTCAAACAACAATTATAGATATTATAACAATCCATATGCTAGATTGTGCAATCCAATAATTTACTTCCTCCCGTTTCTTTAGATTGCAACAACTTCCAAGCTGCCATCGGTAATCTACAAGCGGCGGCGTGCTCCCAGGTACAACACGACCGCGAGCATGGCATAGTGCAACAGGATTACAAGACTGACGACGTTCGCGCTGGCGCGCTGCTGGATAGTTTCGATTTCTGAATAACGGCAGCTGAGCTCCGCCACCACAATAGACGCCACGCTGAACAGCAAGCGAGCCAGCGCGGGATGCTTCCGGTGCCAGTAGGAAGCGGAGGCGCCCTCCTCCGCCTCATCATGCGTCCTCGGAGCTGGACGTGACTGCTGCTGCATCTTCTTCGCGTCGTCGGCGGCAGCGGCCACTAGGGTCTTGGTAGCGTCTTGCGCACCACGGTCCCTGTGCCGCAGTCCATGCGCGTGCATAACCGACTCCCGTTGTTGATCCATGGCTCGCCTCCCTCCTTCCTTGATTAGCCTCGACTTTAGAAATCCAAAGATGAATATTGCGTTGCGAGACGACGCAGATTAGGGCGATAGATTTATGGACCGCGCTATCGCGCGACCGGTCGCGTGATAGGGGATCGCACCGGCCATCGTCTTTCTCGTCTCCTCATCCACCCCCGCCGCCGAGTCACCGTCCACCGCCCGTCCTACCCCGCTCGGCCGGCGGCGCTCCCGCGCCGCCTCGCCTCCGCCGCCGACCGAGCCATACCCGCCGTTGGTCCTCTGCCGCCGCCCCCGACCTCCTTTTAGGTCCGCCGGTGATGGAGCTCCCCCAGGAACCCTGGAGCCCTAGCCCCGGGCCGCTAACCCGGCGCCACCCTCGCCTCCTTCTTCGGCTCCGGCGCGGCGGCGCGAGCGGGCCTGCTGGGCCGAGGGTCGTGCGCTCGCGCTCCAGCGCGACCCGCCGTCCTTTAGACTTAACCTAGATTTATATATATCCATGGAACAGTTCCGATCGGAAACGGTCCGGAGTCCGGATCGCAAACGCAAACAGCCCGGTCCGTTTGCTTCCAGACCGACGGGAACTCGACTTGCAGCACAACTTGGCGATTTGCATGGTCACCGCGATATCCGTACCTCCCGGGTCGGATGCTGCAGCTGCTTTGCCGAGAATTAAGTACTTGTATACGGAGTACAAACTACTAGGAAGACGAGCTCGCTTCGCTGCGCCTGCAGATGGAGGACTCTTTTATTTATGCGTTGTGTATTTTGTCAATTACTGTGGTGTTCCATGCATCATGCATGCATGTATGTGTTAGTGGGGGATCCGGTTTCAGTTACTTGCCTTGAGCAAGTCACGGCGTGACTGGAGCCCCTACATCCATCGTCCAACTCTGATCCAATGGCTCCTAACATTTCCAAGTAAAAGGGCCCATGATTCCAGGTTGTAACCCAGCCCAACAGCCAGTAGCAGCTCCCGTGTCAGCCTCCGCCTCGCAAAAACACGCGCGGATCGGAGTGACGCAGCCTCGTCCCCGGCCGCGGCGGTGCGGCCCGAGAGCCTCCATCCAGGCGTCACGCATCCTTGCAGCAGCACACGCGCAGCAGGTGGAGCTGGTCCTCAGCGGTGAGCGCCTGGCGGGGGCTGGACTACAACGCCGTCACGTTGTGCGTGAAGCTGACGCCGAGGAAGGCATGCAGCTGGGATTCAAGGGCCTCCACGGAAAAAAATGCAGCTGGGACACTGGCGTCGGATCACGGTTCTACGGCAGATGGCGCGGGGGCGCACCCTGACGCCCGTGCGCCCCCGGCGCACTGCATTTTTTTCCCCTCCTCCACGTCTCCATAAACCGAAATTCCCGGCTCAAAATCGTGATTTTTCCACTGCTAATCAATTAATCGGGAATTTCCTGCCCATGTTCCTGCGCGTGAGGTCGTCTATGTTCAGTTCGTCAGTTAACGACCCTAGCAGACGAGTGGCTTGGCCGTCGTGGCACAGTCGCCGCCATCGTGGGGCGTAGGGAAGAGGATGAGAGAAGAGGAGGCCATGGCCAATCGATTTTACTAGCGCTTGGTGTGAATTGGTAACCGGCGGTGATGGAATTGGCCGGCGGCTCTGGTTTCCTGAGCTTTGTCTCGGTTGCAGCTGTGAATTCAGGTGAAAAAGACAAGACCTGAGCACTAAACAAGTTGGAGCCGTTGGATTTGCAATGGATGTCAGATGAAGGGGCTCCAGTCACGCCGTGGCTCGCTGCAGGCAAGTCACTCGATTCGGATCCGTGTTATAGTGTAGGTGGTGGGTCTGTATAACTGTGTAGTGTTAGCGGTGCGGTGGGCTTACAGCAAGAAGGCAAAATGTTGAGGCTGCAAATATCAGTCCGGTGTGTGACCGTGTGTCTGTGTGTAGTTCTTCAGATTTCTAACAGAGGGTTTACATCTAAAGTCCCAATGCCACCCGCAAAGTCATGGATGCTGTCGTTCAGAGACTGAAAATCGTCAGCCGTTCTCGCATGAGCTTACAAGAATTACAACAAACGCTGGCCCTGTTTGTTTGAGCCCTTCTCACATTTTCGATGTTTACGAGGTGATGAGACAAACTAGACAGGGATGCAGGGACACCCATCACAAACAACCTACGACTACGAGCGGCCGGACAAGATTGACCTGGCCGAGTCGACAGCCCATCCCGCGGCGTCGCGCAGGGCAGTAGAGCGCGAGGAGGGCGTACGGGTGCATCCGGTCGGCGTGCCGGTACAGCGACACGATCGCCGCGAGCAGCGCGGCCATGGCGGCGGACTCGGCGAGCCCGAGGCCCGGGCGCCTCGCTGCTGCGGCGGTCTTGTTGCCGGGGTCCCGCAGCGTGACGGGGAACGCGGCGACGGCGGCGAAGGCGGGGAGCGGGAGGGACGGGTGGAGCGGGCCCTGGCCGGCAGCGAGGAGCAGGAGCCTGAACTCGGCGACCCAGGCGAGGAAGAAGGCGGAGATGACGCGCGGGTGGAGCGCGCGGAAGGCGAGCGGCGGGAAGGGGAGGACGGCGAGCACCGGGAGGAGCGCGGCGAGCCGTGGCAGGCCCGGGCGGACCCGGCGCGCGGCGAAGCGGGCGTAGGCCATGCACGCGGTCGCCGCGGCCACGACGGCGGCGAGGCTGCCCAGGTCGCCGCCGGGGGCCATCCTCGGCGGGGTCAAGGTCAACTGCGAGCGAAGGCGATCGATCAGGGAGCGCGGACTCGAGATCTGGTGGGGAATCTGGAATGGCGGGCGGGCGCCTCCGTGGAAACCAAACCACCCCCGCTTGCCATTTTAATGTGCCGTACGAGATCTGTGGTCTGTGCTGCCCACTGTTATTACCCCGCGCAAGTGCGCTGTTCAAAAGCGCCGTGTACCTGTACGGCAGCCAACAAGATTTTAGTCGTAGCACACGGGAAGATGACTCGGGCGTGTGTGTGGTGTCAATTTTGGAACGCATACTGATTCTGGGCCTGTTTAGTTAAAAGTTCCTCCCAAATTTATTATAAAAAGAAGATTCTTCATCACATCAAAATGTCATAACATGTATGGAGTATGAAATCAAAAACTAATTATACAGTTTTGTTGTGCTCTGTGAGACGAATATTTTAAACCTAATTAATCAACTTTTAGACAATTTTTCGAACATATAAGCGAAATGCTACAGTACGCGGGACTGTGCGACGTGATCCGTGCAGTCCCGATTCGGGTGTCCATATTCTGGAACTAAACACGGCCTTTGAGCCACCGGCTATGCTTGTCTGATTCCGTATATGCAAAATGACTCAGGAACTTACTAGTGTAAATTGACGGCGACATCTCCTTACCGTAATAGTGGAAAGTTCTCTGTGGTCGATAGAAATTTACGGAAAAAGCTTAAACTGGTACCGCACGCATGAGGAAACCGTGACCTTCGATTGACCATGGTCATATATAATCCACATGTTATTCCAAGTTTCCAACACAGACAGACATCCATGTTCGTGTACCGCTACAGACACAAATCACGACACGATACTTTCAGTCCCTGGTGACACACATGATGCAGCAGCAGCACGGCCGCCGCCGGCTCATGGCTTCCTTTCACCCGTAGCAGCGGATGGGGTCGCTGCATCCCTTCTTGGCGGACTGGCCGCCCTTCTCGAGGTACTGCTGGTGGTAGTCCTCGGCCGGGTAGAAGCGCCGCGCCGGCAGGATCTCGGTGACGATGGTGTCCTTCCATTCCTTCTGCTTCTGCTCCAGCGACTCCCGCGCCAGCTTCTCCTGCTCCGCCGTGTAGTAGTAGATGCCCGACCTGTACTGCGTCCCGACGTCGTTGCCCTGGCAGATGAACACGGACCAAACGATTAAACAGAGGTAGCTATCATTGCAGACAGGCAATGTGCCAATCTAGAGAACACAATATACACCGTCACGCGTCGCAATCTCCTCAGTCAACAAATTTGGGTGGGCAGTAAGGTGTGATCGTGGACTCGATCCCAGCGAGTTGCTCAAGCAAAATGCAGGGATTTCATAATAGTATATGCAGATTTTTGTATATAACATGCCTCCCAACTACTCGCTGCATGATGTTGATAGACGTTGACTTCCAAGTTCCTACAGGATTGGTACAGTACGTATATCTGAATTTATATACTCCGTAGTACAGTGGGGGCGAATCGCTAAATCAAAAGGTCCGGTCGTAATTAGAGCACAGATTCTAACGGTCCCGAAATGCGCAACTTGGCGCATTCTACGCCAGCAGAACTGGAGAGGTCATAAAAAACCAGGTTCATTGAACCTCGCCACAAGCTAGTACGAATGCCCCCATCCAGCCCTGAAGCGCCGGCGACAGGATCCTCTCGGCCGGCGCCGGAGATAAGACACGACAGGCGAGGTAAGGAAACGCGCGCGCACCGTACCTGTCTGTTGAGCGTGGTGGGGTTGTGCTTGGCCCAGAAGACGTCGAGGAGGACGGCGTAGGGGCAGGCCTCGGGGTCGTAGTGCACGCGCACCACCTCGGCGTGGCCCGTGCCGCCGCCGCAGACGTCGCGGTAGGTGGGGGCGTGGCGGTGGCCCTGGGAGTAACCCACCTCCGTGCGCGCCACGCCGGGGAGGCGCTGGTACACCAGCTCCACGCTCCAGAAGCAACCCGCCGCGAACTGCGCCAGCGCCAGGCCCTCGCCCGCCGGCGCGTCCGCGTCCGGCGCCAGCGCCGGGCTCGCCGCGCCGCCGGTGGACATGGAGGCGCCCGTGGTCGGTCGATCTGATTGGGGTGGGGGAAGGCTTTGGGTGTTGGCGTGGGCTGGGCCTTGACGACGACTTGGTCAAGGCTTTTGTGAAGGGGATTGATTGGATTGGATCGCGCCCCCGTGTGATGGCTGGCTTTATAGCCGGTTCAGCTGGTGATTTTTTATTTTCTTTTCTTTTCTTTTTTGATGTTTCGTGCTTATTTCATTTCATTCTTTTCTGGTGGCCCCAGCCGGGTGTCAGCTGTGACGTTCGGCACCACGTTACGCGCAGGCAAGGTCGTCGGATGCGCTGAATTGTGGCAGGTGTGTGCAACAGCCTACGGGTGTGTGTCAACTCCACACAGACTACCGAAAATATTGGAGAAAAAGATTTGCATCGGTCGAGCCCAGCAGCGCACATACAGTTCTTCTGTTTCTGGCCCACGAGTCTCACCTACGGGCTTCGGGCCACATGTTAGCAGCAGTCGCCCGTAGTGGGTGGAAAACAAACGGAGAGCTCGAGCTCACCTCGCAGCCCACTCAATCCCCTCCGCTCTCGCTCCCGCAGTCGCGCATGGGCAGGCCCAACGTGACAGCAACCTATGAGCATGGGAACAGAGCAAAAAATTAGAAGACATTAAGAGCATCTCCAAGAGATTAGCTAAAAAGACTAGCTAAATTTATTGATTTAGCTACTCTCTAAAATAGATTTGACTAACAAATAACATAGTAATCCAACAGATTCTGTAAAGATGGCTAGTGAGGTAGGCTAGCTAAAAATAGCTAGCGAATGAGGTGGTATGGAGAGCCACTAAATTTACAAATTTGGAGAGTCGTTTACAGAGTCTGTTGGAAACGTTTTTTCTTAAACAATAGCTAAATTTAACTTTATAAAACGATTTGGCTAGTCTCTTGGAGATGCTCTAACTTCTGCACATTTAAAGTCATCTTACCCTTTGAATTCACCGGTGGCCTCACAAATAGTGGATCGAACACCGTGAATTCATATTTACAATTGTCAAACATAGAAAACACATAGCAAAAGATGGAAGTTATGGTGCCCTCCCTATTGTTGACATATAAGAAACCATGGTGATTAGTTCGCCCAAATCAAAGTGCATTCATTCAAGGGAGACTCATCCATGACAATTTCAAATCTGTCCAGCTGACTGCAAGGCTGTTACATCAGAAAAAAAACCCCTGTGCCTTGCTCAAACTGGATATTGCAAAGGCATTTGACTCGGTGAATTGGACTTATCTCTTATCGATCTTACAACATATGGGTTTCTCTCGGAGGTGGATTAATTGGATGAGTCTGTTTCTATCTACAGCAAGTACCAGGATTATTCTAAATGGGACACCGGGGCGACGCATTTGTCATTCGAGAGGTCTTCGACAGGGTGATCCCCTCTCTCCTATGCTATTTGTTATTGCCATGGAGGGCTTAAATGCTCTGTTCAAGCTGGCAGACAGGGAGGGAATAATCTCCACTTTACCAGATACAAGAATCAAAGAAAGAGTTTTCTTGTATGCTGACGATGTGGTCTTATTTGTTTCACCGGATCAGCAAGATTTAGTGGCAACGGGAGTGGTGTTGGACATCTTTGGTGCAGCCTCAGGTTTGCATACTAACAAGGCAAAATGTTTGATATCACCAATTCAATGTGGTTTGGAGGAGACGGTGTCTATCTACAGGTATTCAGATGCTAAGATTGAACCACTTCCCTGTAAGTATCTGGGGATTCCACTGGCAGTACACAAACTAAAGAAGAAGGATCTGCAGCCGTTGGTGGATAAAGTCAGTGCAGGTCTTCCTCAATGGAAGGCACGTATGCTTAGCCCTGCTGGTCGATTGATATTGGTGAAAGTCAAGCTATCAGCAATCCCAATTCACACCATGATTGCTGTGTCACTTAGCCCATGGGCCATTTCATGCATGGACTAGGGTTGCATGGACTAGGGTCTGTCTGCCAAAAGACCTTGGTGGCTTGGGTATTCCTGATTTACAGAAATGTGGAATGGCCTTGCGGATGAGATGGTTGTGGGAAGCTAAAACACATGGCAATAAGCTTTGGGATCTGCTACCAGAGGCTCGGGATCCGATGGTTGAGGCTATGTTTGAAGTGTCCACAATGGTTCAAGTAGGGGATGGGTGCACAACTCTGTTCTGGAAGGACCGATGGATTCAGGGGAAATCGTTGTTGGAACTTGCCCCATGCCTCGCCCAAGCGGTTAGGCCTCGGATAAGGAACACACGAACGGTAGCTGCGGCCATACATGATCAGAGCTGGATTAGAGACATCACAGGTGCACTGACGGTACAGGTAATTTTGGAGTACTTACATATCTGGGAAGTAATGAGGGGGATCACACTCGATGAAACCACTTCGGATCAGTGGATATGGAGGTGGACGGCTGATCATAAGTTTTCCGTGGCGTCGGCATATGAGCTCTTTTTTTTTTGGAGGCAGAATCCAGCTGCATGGGGCAAAGGTATTGTGGAAGACTAAGGCTCCGAACTGCTGTAAATTCTTCGGGTGGCTGGTTCTTCATGGAAGGTGTTGGACAGCAGCAAGGCGCAAACGGCATAATCTACAAGACAATGACGATTGTGTACTATGTGAGCAGGACATCGAGACAATTTCACATCTGCTGGTTCGATGTTCGTTCTCCAGGGCAGTCTGGTTCCAAGTGCTATACAGGTGGAATTGGCAACATCTTGTTCCAGAATTGAGGGCTAACTCTCTCGCTGATTGGTGTTAGCTGCCCGGAAGAGGATACAGATGCCAGAACGCCGTTCTTTTGATTCTTTGGTGCTTTTGGTGGCATGGATCCTTTGGAAGGAACGCAATTCGCGAACCTTCAATGGAGTTTTCGCATCAATTGAGCATGTGGCTGCCTTGATCATCGAAGATGCAGGGACCTGGACCAAGGCAGGATGCGCCGAGCTGGGACAAGGGTCAGATGTAAGTCGTGATGTTTCTTTTATTAATTTTTTTTGGAAAATGGATACTTTATTAATTTTTAGTTAGATACATCGAGGTGATACCTCCGCCTGAAATGATCCCGGCCTCTGCCAAGTGGCACACAGCCAAAAAGAAAAAAGTTTTTCACGATCTCCGGACCTAATTAGCCGTCAATCCTAAGACTAGACCGCCAGCCATATGCCCGGCCAAAAATAACCTTGGCCACTTGGACCAAGTACTGCGACGCCACCACAAGATTGTCCCGCGATGATGGCCGTTGAAGGATAGACCAAGTGCGGAGCAAATGCGCCGTTGTGTAGATGACCTGCAAAAAATTTGGAGACTTGTTATCAAAAACCACTGCATTTCTGTAACACCAAACCGCCCAACATAAGGCTGCCGCGCCTACAGATATCAGAGGTTTAAAACTTGGTGGTACTAAATTCAGCCAACCATTAAACATATTAGACACACTAGATGGTTTAGGTAAACCCCATGCCGCGTAGACCGAAGCCCATACCATACGTGTGAATCTACACTCTAGAAAAAGGTGCTGAATGGTTTCATTTTCATGACAGAAGACACATTGTGCAAGCCAAGTAGGAATCAACCTATCCATCCCAAGTTGGACGTCCATGTATGAAGGCAACGGCCACACCGACATTGCACCATCTTGTTATAAAAAAAATAGCACAATTACTCATCAAATCTATGGATCTAATGCTGGAAAAAATTGCTCGATTGCCAATAATTCATCAATTCCAGGATCCATCCTTGATAGTGAACGTGCCAAATTTTAGAAAGTCATTCTTAACCTTCATAAGCCCAGCCCAAAAGTGTGAATCCCCGCTTTTCCATTGGACCTGAACCAAAGGCTTGGTCCCTAGATATTTATTGCGTAGTATCTGTTGCCAAATACCATCCGTTGTAAGCAGACGGTATAGCCACTTGCTGAGTAGGGCTATGTTCTTGAGCTCTAGATTGTGTATCCCTAGTCCTCCTTGATCCCGTGGGAGACATAGGATACTCCACCTAGCTAATCGATATTTTCTCTTATGCTCATCACTTTGCCAAAAAAATCTAGACCGATAGTAATCCAACTTCTTACGAACTCCGCTTGGGATTTGGAAGAAGGACATCATATACATCGGCAGACTACTAAGAACTGAATTGATTAAGGTTAGCCGGCCTCCGTATGAAAGGTTTTTCCCTTTCCAACTGCTTAGGCGGCTTTCAAATCGTTCCTGGATCCTCAACCAGTCATTATTAACCAGTCTCCTAAAATGTATAGGAATACCTAGATATTTGACTGGGAAGGTTCCGGGGTTACAACCAAACAGTTCTTTATACTGGTCTTCATCGTTCTTAGCCTCACCAAAGCAATAAATTTCACTTTTGTGAAAATTTATTTTGAGACCCGATAACTGCTCGAATGCACAAAGAATATGCTTCATGTTCTAAGCTTGTTCCATGTTATGGTCTAAGAATCTCTGAATTACGTGTAATATTGCCACTGTCATTACGAAAACCACCCTTAGGTGGAGTCACTAGCACAGCAGGCAATTTTTCCCCTTTGTGAATCATTACTAGAGGCTTCCATGATGGATATGGTCTGTTTGCCCCTATTGGTGTTAGTGGCAGTTGCATCGGTATCGGACCATTTCCAACCTGATTATTTTCTTTGCCGCTCTCAGAAGTATTCTGTGTCTCTTCTCCTCTCCTTTTTTTTGCTGCCGAGGATTCATTATCCTTGTCTCCATCTCCTTTATCTGCACCGGAGTCATCCTGATCCATATAATCAGGAGCCTCCACCCCAGCGACTGCTGGCTGAAATCCCTCCTCTTCCAGTGTATATGTAATATTATATCCAACATTTCCAAATACTAGATCAGTAGTTATTGGCAAAAGTCTTTTATCTACCACAGCTACCTTTACTCGGATAATTCCCTTCTTTCTGTATGTCGCCATATCTACCTCTCTGGTGCTCCCAATTTCTTTGCCTAATGCCCAGAAAACCAGGAAGTGTCTGTACCTCAGTGGAACATTGGTGATATGCACCCACACTTCTTCTAGCTCATAAGCTGGCACAATATCTTGGTCAATTTTCCATTCAGAGACTGTGATCGTGACACCATGATTCTTCAGCTGGTACCCGATGTCAACCATACTCCGCAGTGTCTCTTCGTTCGGGAAGGCCACCAAAAAGGAGTTCTGACCATGCGGCAAGGCTTCCCAGTTCCAGTCCACTCTTGTAATTCTAGCAATCTCAACTTGTATCACATCTGCAGTAATGGATGGTCCATCCACAGTCACCAGTCCCGTAGGTGCCTGATCTGGTGCCTCCAATTTGTAATCAACCTCCTTCACCTCAACAAATGCTAATTCTTTCCTGACAGACCCCATGAAGGACGTGATATCTCTCGGCCACTTTAAAATCGGGCATTTGGCTGACATGTGTGCATTCTTCTTGTTACAAATGACACAATCTAAATCTGCCCGGCATTCGTCATTTACGTGGCCATTGCACTTACATCTAAAACAAAATGCACGTTTCTTCTTCAATGATTGATCAGCCCCCTGCTGTGCATTGTGTTGTTGTCGATTCTCCCCCTGTGCACTGGATTCTGCCTTTTCAGAAGCTCCACCACGTACCGGTTGCCATGCACGCCGATTCTCCCCACGACCTGCAGCAGGACCCGTACTTTTGTTGCCTCCCTCAGCGCGACCTTGATTCTGTTCCCCTCCATCAGCATGTCCATCACCCAGATACCGGTATTTAGCCAAGTCTGAAAGACCTCTGCTATTCCAGTAGAAACCTTTCATCGAGAATCCTTTTTTTGTTGACTTTGATGCTTATGTCGCCCTTTATTTTTCCTAGACGCAGCCTTAGTTTTACGACCAGATACCTGGAGATCACAAATTTTTGTGTCCAGGTCCAAGTCATCGAGATCCACGTCAGTTAAGTCTTTCACTAAGTGCAATAGAAGATCATTATTAGACTCATAATCCTCTCCATCACTGTAGTCAAAGGGATTTTCTGCCAAATTAATTTTTTCTACACTATTAGACTTAGGCTGTACCACAGTCTTGTCAACCTGAATTCGCTTAAGAGCACTGTACGATAAGTTAATTGCTTCCTTGTTGTGTCCTAGCGAGATTCCTATGGAATTTAAATTTGTAATACACGTGTCTTTCAATAACTTACCCCTGGAATATGTCGGTGTTGCCGGTGTAGCCGAAGACTGTGATGCTGAGGTACCATCGAGGTTCCTAGCCGTTGCACGCTTCATGGCTCTCTGCATCACCAAACCATCTGCAATAGGTAGACCGTCGTCAGACAGAGTATTATTTGCTCTAGCACTGCGTCGTCTCCCATCAACAAGGACTGAACCACTAACTGAATTATCAACATTCAAACCTGTGTTAGTCGATCCCAATGGCGTCTCAAATCCCGGGGTGAGCTGACATGAATTTATTGGGCCATCTGAGACTAGCACAGGCATAGATGAGTCAATTGGATACACATGATTTATATCAAAATTGTTTCGCATAGGGGATGTAAAACAATTGTTGGACAGCTCACCTGCAGTATTCGCGGTTAAAGATGACGGCACTTCATTGACCATCCCTTTCGCTATCCCATCATGGCCTGTTTCCATACCCGCAGCAGCTAGCTCCTGATCGGCTACAGTCTCTGTCTCTGTCGCGTCCAGGTCGACCAGCTCCTGATCGCCAGCTCCTTTCTGCACGGTCTGAACAGCGATTTGGAACACAGCCTGATCAGCACTGTCCTGACCACTTGCATCCCGACCAGCAGCATCCCCGTCAGGATTGCCCTCAACATTTACAGCCTCGGCAGCAAACCCCTGGTCCACTTCCTCTTGGTCGACAGAATCAATTGGAGCCTCGGCTTGCACCTCTGAATTACGTGTAATATTGCCACTGTCATTACGAAAACCACCCTTAGGTGGAGTCACTAGCACAGCAGGCAATTTTTCCCCTTTGTGAATCATTACTAGAGGCTTCCATGATGGATATGGTCTGTTTGCCCCTATTGGTGTTAGTGGCAGTTGCATCGGTATCGGACCATTTCCAACCTGATTATTTTCTTTGCCGCTCTCAGAAGTATTCTGTGTCTCTTCTCCTCTCCTTTTTTTTGCTGCCGAGGATTCATTATCCTTGTCTCCATCTCCTTTATCTGCACCGGAGTCATCCTGATCCATATAATCAGGAGCCTCCACCCCAGCGACTGCTGGCTGAAATCCCTCCTCTTCCAGTGTATATGTAATATTATATCCAACATTTCCAAATACTAGATCAGTAGTTATTGGCAAAAGTCTTTTATCTACCACAGCTACCTTTACTCGGATAATTCCCTTCTTTCTGTATGTCGCCATATCTACCTCTCTGGTGCTCCCAATTTCTTTGCCTAATGCCCAGAAAACCAGGAAGTGTCTGTACCTCAGTGGAACATTGGTGATATGCACCCACACTTCTTCTAGCTCATAAGCTGGCACAATATCTTGGTCAATTTTCCATTCAGAGACTGTGATCGTGACACCATGATTCTTCAGCTGGTACCCGATGTCAACCATACTCCGCAGTGTCTCTTCGTTCGGGAAGGCCACCAAAAAGGAGTTCTGACCATGCGGCAAGGCTTCCCAGTTCCAGTCCACTCTTGTAATTCTAGCAATCTCAACTTGTATCACATCTGCAGTAATGGATGGTCCATCCACAGTCACCAGTCCCGTAGGTGCCTGATCTGGTGCCTCCAATTTGTAATCAACCTCCTTCACCTCAACAAATGCTAATTCTTTCCTGACAGACCCCATGAAGGACGTGATATCTCTCGGCCACTTTAAAATCGGGCATTTGGCTGACATGTGTGCATTCTTCTTGTTACAAATGACACAATCTAAATCTGCCCGGCATTCGTCATTTACGTGGCCATTGCACTTACATCTAAAACAAAATGCACGTTTCTTCTTCAATGATTGATCAGCCCCCTGCTGTGCATTGTGTTGTTGTCGATTCTCCCCCTGTGCACTGGATTCTGCCTTTTCAGAAGCTCCACCACGTACCGGTTGCCATGCACGCCGATTCTCCCCACGACCTGCAGCAGGACCCGTACTTTTGTTGCCTCCCTCAGCGCGACCTTGATTCTGTTCCCCTCCATCAGCATGTCCATCACCACGCCCTGGTGCATCACCACGTCCATCATCACGACCCTCCGGTCTCTGTCCGTGTCGGCTACCACGGCCACGGCCGTCCCCATCTCCTTGGCGACGTCCTGGATCGTCGCCCCGGCCTGCGTAACCAGGTCCGTGATCGGCCTGGCCTCGGCCATGGCCAGCATACCCATCCCCTCGGCCAGCCTAAGTCCGGCCATCGCCACGACCAATCGGACCTCGGCCATCTCCACGTCCAAATCCATCTCCTCTCCCACGTCCAGATGCCCATCGTCTGTCGGCTCGGTCCGCCCGGCCAACTGGTCGCCGGCCGTAGGGCGGCGCCCTTGGATGGTTCGGAGGCATCTTCTCCCTGACAGCAGTTCTAACAACCTCGGCGAAGGACCGGCCTCCTAGCGCGTCATGTGAAACCCTAGGCGGCGAATTACTGAGTTGCACCGTTCTGTCAGGTCGGTCAGATAGAACCTCCCACCAAGGGTCTCGTCCACAACTGCGGGCCCGCAAACCCAACTTGCCATCAGATTGCAATTTGGCAACGGTGGGCCCTAATTTCTGACGTAGACTGTCTGGAAGGAAGGCGTTCAAAGTGATTTTGGATGATTTTCTTCTTGGCAATGGTCCCTTCCAAGATTTCATGACAAAGCCTCTAGGCTTTGCAACATGAACCATAGGGTCTTTGCCTGTTTTCACATGATCTTGATCACTAAATGCCGGTTTTTCCTCAGACATCTGCTCATTCTCCCACCACCGAGTCCCTTTCGGGAAGCCAACTTGGTCCCAGAAATTTTTGATCATCATCTCCTCACTCTCCCGACAAGAACTACCATCTGCTACTAACTTCTGCTGTCTAACATAGTCCTTGGCTTCATCTGAGGTGAATCCTGCCATGATGCACTCATGGTAGGCCTCCTCCAGTGAGCATTCCAGAGTGACGCTAGATATGCAGCATTCCTTAGCAGTTCTGTCAGGTCGCTCAGTAAAGAATTTAGGACTCTCAGTGGAGAATTCGTCCATGGTAGAACCAAGGAAGACCATCTTATGAGACGTAGCATCCTGATCCAATTCTGACAATGGCGATCTCACGGAAACGCCATCATCACCGATGTCGTTCAGGTTCTCAGATATGAGGGAACGCACCTGTGTCGGCGCCATGGTGAGTCGACGTCGTCGATCCTTGCTTGCATCCTCTTGTTGCATGGCAGGAGGCTTCGCTTCTGGAGAAGAATCCCTGCTGTCGGATTTGCCACAGTAGCCGGGCGAAGAACTGACTGACAGTCCGCCAAACGCCATCTCCCCCAGCATTCCCTGGCGCAGACTCCAGTCCTCCATCACCGGAGATCCATGGGGGTCCGACGAGCCAGTCCCGACGGTGCCTCCAACACCAGTGCCGGCGATCACAGTTGAGAGCTCCTCACGGTCGCTCCGGCAAGGCCTCCGGCGGTGTCGCCGGTGGCCGCCAGTGAGGTCGCGATCAGTCGCCCTGCAGTCGCTCAATGGTGGATGTGTAATACGCTCTACAAATTTGTAACCTCTAGAACCCTCTGCTTCTAGAGGAAAACCTTGTAATGCTTCTTCCTCTTAATGAAATACAGGCACGGTCGCGAAAAAGAAACCATGGTGATAGTACCAACAAAAACCAGTTCTAATGGCTGCCATCACGACCCATTCTTGGCGACAAAACCACTCTGTGGGTATGTAGCCATGAACCGGTTATGCTGTTTCGATCACAGCTAGTTCTTTAGCAACCAACAGTATTGTGGCGGTCGTAAAGCTCATTCTCTAGTATTGTTCTAAGCCTTTAATAAAAAAAATGAAATTGCCATGCAATAAGCCACGGTATATTTGTAACAGATCGAATATCACTGCACTTCCCCTAATTCTAATGCAGTTTTCGACCGATTAGCCCACAAAATCCCAGATAGATGATGATGTGGACTCCTTCAAATTCATGATGGGCGTCCTTTGTATTTTCCCTAATAAAATCCAAAATGAAATGAATAGTGGCATTGTGAGGCACCGCAATATACAACTGTCTGCTTGCTAAACTTGTTCTTCTCCGTTTTTTTCGGAATTAAAGCTTACATATAGACCTACGAATAATTAAAGCAGTACTACACACAACAGCAGGTTGATTTTGAGTAATATATGTGATGATATTTTTCATTGATTCTTGACGAGAAAAGAAAGCAGAGTACACTCGATCTTAATTGGAACAGCGATCAAAGATGTGACCGATATGATCAAGGATGCAACTGCATGTACTGATCATACCCAAGTTCTACACATGGGATTGAAGACTACGGCTTCGTCAGTTATTAGTGACACGAAATAGAGTAGCAGCAGCTAGCGAGCTAGGCTGATCTCGTCCATGTCGGAACGAACAATCATTTAGCTCGTACAGTTGCTCATTTTATTTGCGGACGTACACACGCATGTAGCTAGTAACTGAGCTGGGCTGATCAGCTAGTTGCCTTTAGTTGATCCATGGTGTGCACTTGGGGCCAGGATAGCCATGGAATCGGTCGAGGCAGCGGTAGCGCGGGCGGCCGTCCTCCGACTCCTCCACCAGCTCGCATTCCTTGCAGTTGCTCGGGCATGACTCCACCTCGTCCACGCACCGGCAGGTAGGAGGTATGCTCCTGGTGCAGACGGCGTTGTCGCAGCAATCCCACGGCCTCGGCGTGCACACCGGCGGCTCGAACAGGCTGGTGACCCAGTCGCGGCAGACGTAGCCGTCGCCGCCGGCCGGCGCCGGCTCGCACCGGTGGCAGTTGGCGGAGCACTCGGCCACCACGTCGTTGCACTGCCACCTCGGCGGCCTGAACGCCGGCCGCCGCACCACGGAGTCGCAGCACTTCCACGGCCGACCACCGCCGCCGGTGCGGCTGCCGCCCCCGCTGGGTAGACGAATCGTGTCGGTGGCGGCAGCGGCGGTGGCGAGGCCAACGACGAGCATCACGAGGACGATGGGACACATTGCGCCCATGCTGCCGCTGCTCCTCATCTCTCTGCGTTTGGTTTCTTCAATTCTGGATTTCTGATGAAGTTTTTTTTTTTGATAAAGATTTCTGATGAAGTTGAGTGCTAGCTACGGTGTGCCTGAGGCTTGGTTGTTGCTTATTCTTTTCGCAGGCGCGCGGTATTTGTAGGCCCACTCAGCCAATCTCAACGTGACGCGTGGATATGAACGGGCCATGTATGCATGGGCCATCGATCTTATTTATGCTTGGAGACAGTTTGCATGTGTGGTCGTGTGAGTCGGTCGGTCCTCGATCGGATCCATGCACATGCACACGCACGGCACGAGCTGAGCGGAAATGTTTTTTTTCTAAATAAAGCTGAGCAGAAATGTTATTTTTTTGAAAATAAAGCTGAGCAGAAATGTCACCACGCTCATGATGTGTCACACCTCATGCAAGAACAATATATATCGTACGGACGCGGCTGGAAAGTTGGAAGTCACGGGCTCACGTCGTGCAGTGCAGTTTCTCCATCCACCATTCGTTCCCATCCAAAGAATAACGTGCTCGTTCACCAGTTTCTGTTCTTTCTTCGCCTCTTTACCCACTCTCGCTCAGAGCTTTGCTAGCTAGCTTCAATCTCTGGTACGTGCTTGGTAGTAGCACGTACGTACGCCGGAGCTGCGCTGGGATTAGAGGTCACAGCGCATTAATTAATTATTATTTAAGTCTACAAACTATAGGGAACTACCAGAGGTGCCTAGCATTTACCTTCGCTGTAAACTGTGAGAGTTCAAGAAAGGTCATGCACGAAAAAAAAAGAGAATCAAGTAATGAACTACTGTGAGAGATCTTAACTTTGATACGAAAGTAAGAATATATGAATCAAGACTATATCCCAATTAAGAAAGATGGGAATTGTCAGTTTGGTTAGTTCAACCAAAAAAGTAAATGGGAGTCTTTGGGCGCTGCTTTGACTAATTTCATCGGTATGACTATCTCTCTTAAGAATTTAAGATCTATCGCTGCACACTTGAGAGATATCTCTGTCAGCAGTCAATCAAAGCGTCTATAGCAACTCCGCCATTTTTCTTTTCCTTAGAAAATATGAAGGTTTTAGAACTTACTGATAGGATCTTTTTAAACTTACCAATATTATTTTGTTTGGATTTACAAGAAAATCGTGTACAAAGCTACGCAAAGAGAAGCAGCAAATCATGAATATACCATGCAACATTACATATCATGTTCATATGTGTGCCTATATTAGTGCAACTTTTTGTTCGAGAACATGTGAAGCATGTATTTCGCTATGTAGTAGAAAGCATTACTAATGTGACCCAAACAGACAAGAGGAGCAAAATCAGTGACAAAAAAAAACAAAAAGAACAAGGTATTTATATACTGTGTTCAGTTCAGTGCCGCCTTCTAGCTAGTATAGGGGGCTGGGATATACAGAGGATGAGACTCTTCTGCAATAGTGCCTTTGACAAGTCACTGACACGTGGGCTCTGACCCATGTATCATTGACCCAACGTGAAGGTGCAGCACTTCAAATTGAATTGGTTCCTATTTAGAAGACAGAGCATGTGTGGGCCTTTGAAGAAAAGTAAAGTTGTCACATGCTGAGGCCACATTATTTTTCTAACAAATATCTGGTGACTTCACTGTTGATAGTTTGAATTAATGTAGTTGTTGTTCATTTAGCCCAAAAACCCAAATGTGGACTCTTTCAAATTCATGAGATAGGGCGTTGTCTGTCTTTTCCTTACAAAAATCCAAAAATGAAATGATCGACTAGTAACTTGATGCATCTACAACGTGATCGAGGCACCGCAATACCGTACCAGATATGCAGCCGGGAGATCCACGCCCTTTGGCTGCTTGCTAATATAAACTTCTGTTCTTCGTTTTTCGGAATTAAAGACCGATGAACTAAAGTAGTACTATCTCCGTTTTCGAATATATGTCGTTTAGGACAAACTATTTATCTCAAAAATAAACTAATTTACTTGTCCTAAACGTCATATATTTAAGAATAGAGGAAGTACTCCACGGTAATGGGTTGATCCCGAGTAATATGTAATGATTCTTTTCATTGAATGTTGACCAGAAAGCAGAGCAGAGTACTCGATCTTAATTGGAACAGCGAAAAAAGATGAGAGATCGATCGATATGATCAACGATGCAGCAGGTACTGTATAGGTTGATCATATTTAATAGTGAGACACGAAATGGAGTAGCAGCAGCAGGTACTGTATATGTTGATCATATTTACTAGTGAGACACGAAATGGAGTAGCTGCAGAGTACGCTAGGTGCTTTTATTTGTGGACGTATATTAGTAGTATATACTTGGCTTCTTCCAGCTCGAGCTGAGCTAGTTGCCCTTAGCGAACCGTGGAATACTGCACTTGGGACCAGGAAAGCCGTCGAAGGAGTCGAGGCAGCGGTAGAGAGGAGGGTCAGACGTCCCCATCACCACCTCGCACTCCTTGCAGTTGCTCGGGCACGACTCCACCTCGTCCAAGCACCGGCAGGTAGGAGGCAACTTCCTGTCGCAAAAGGATCTGTCGCAGCAATCCCACGGCCTCGGCGTGCAGACCGGCGGTTCGAACAAGCTGAAGATCCAGTCGCGGCAGACGTAGCCGTCGCCGACCGGCCCCGGTGTCAGCTCGCACTCGTGGCAGTCGGGGGAGCACTGGTCCGCGACGTCGTTGCACTGCCACCTCGGCGGCCTGCTCGAGTCATCCCGCTCCACCCAGTCGCAGCACTCCCACGGCTGGCCAACGGCGCCGCCGCGGCTGCTGGGGAGGCGAATCGTGTCGTCCATGCCGCCGGAGGGTCTGGCGGCGGCGAGGAGAGCGACGGCGAGCATCGCGAGGACGGTGGGACTAGCGCCCATGCTTCCGCCTCTATTGAATTGTTGAGTGCTTGGGTGGCTAGGGTACGGTATTGTGTGCCTCTGAATTGGTTGTCCTGATTTAGTTCGCAGGCGCGGCGCACGCGGTATTTGTAGACCCATTCAGTCAATCACAATTCACAACTCATCACATATCCTTAGAAACAAGTTGCATGGGCCAACTGCCCCCAAAGTAGTTTTTTCCACAAGTGTGCGCATGTGTTCGTGTTGTCGATCCTATCCTTGACAAGTTGCATGTGTGTACGTGGTCAGTTCTCGTGCTACATGCATGCAGACGCACGGCACGATCGAGCTGACGAGGGTCATGGCGTGCGCGGTGCAGTTTCTTCATCCACCGCTCATTCCGGTTCCCACGTGCTTAGAGCTGGACAAGATATGCGTGGCTCGTCGCCTCACTCGACTCGATATGATGCTAATTAATAATAACTCATCAAACGATCAAGCTCGAGCTGGTACATTAGCTCGGTAGGATAACGAGCGAATTCGAACCTAGCAAGCTAAGCAAGGTGAGTTGTAGCAGTTTTTTTAAAAGAAACATCTAACACTTAAAAATAGCGTCGGTTAATTTTTTAATAAATTTAGAAAATTGTATCACACATGTCGAGTCGGGGATCGAACTCTTGATAGGCAGGTTCCTATCAACTGATCGATCAGCGATCAATTTGCTGAGGTGTAGCAGGAGAGTAGTACAACAATCCAACAAGCTGAGCAGCGCAACAGGCCCACACAAGTGCTCCAAGCCCCACCAACAGCCCAACGTTCCTTTTCTCGGTAAATCTAGCACTCCAAAAGTCTAATCCTCCCACCAATTTATATAAATTTAATTAAATTTTAATTTATTTGATTCCTCGAAAATCGAGAGTTGCATTCATTTTAGACTGAGGGAATATGTTTCTTCTTCTATTTGCTCACTCAGAACGTGGATTTTCCACAGGTGCCTACCGGGGCCGGCAACTTTAATCACTATCAGAAACAGAGAGTTTGTCGTGCGTCCCAGGCGCACGGCGAACCTCTAAAAACGCACGACAAAGCCTTTGCCGTGCGTTTTTACGACAGACACATGGCAAAGGTTGCACGGCAGCCAAAGGCACGGCTAATTTGTCTGAGAATATTTAGAAGTGCAATCTTCATGGAACAGAGGAAGTAGGTAACATTACAGTAAAACTGTGCACCGAGACTGGCCTTAGAAGACAGGATATGTGTGGGCCAGATATTTGTTAGAAAAATATATCTGGTGACTTCACTATTGACAATAGTTTGAATGTAGTTGTTCATTTAGCACAAAAACCCAAATGTATGATATATTAGGCGGCGGATGTCTTTTCCTTACAAAAATCCAAAAATGAAATGACTAGGGACTCGATGCATCTACAACGTTATCGAGGCGCCGCTTGCTAGTAAACTTCTGTTCTGCGTTTTTCGGAATTAAAGCATATGTATAGACTGACGAACTAAGTAGTACTGCACAATAACGGGTTGATCCCGAGTAATATGTAATGGTCCTTTCTCATTGATTGTTGACCAGAAAGAGCAGCAGAGTCGATACCTTAATTGGAACCGCGAACAAAGATAAGAGATCGATATGATCAACGAACAACGATGCATAGTGCTGTTTAGGTTGATCATATTTACTATATATAGTGACACATTGACACGAAATGGAGCAGCAGCTAGCAGCTCGCAAGGCCAATCATATATCCTCCATGTTGGGATGATCGAACAAATCACTCAGCTCGTACATACACTAGCTGCTTTTATTTGTGGACGTATTAATACGTATACTTGGCTTCTTCCAGCTCGAGCTGAGCTAGCTAGTTGCCCTTAGCGAACCATGGAGTACTGCACTTGGGGCCAGGAAACCCGTGGAAGGAGTCGAGGCAGCGGTAGAGAGGAGGGTCCGACCCCGTCACCTGCTCGCACTCCTTGCAGTTGCTCGGGCACGACTCCACCTCGTCCACGCACCGGCAGGTAGGAGGTATGTTCTCTCGGCGGCCTGCTCGAGTCATCCCGCTCCACCCAGTCGCAGCACTCCCACGGCCGGCCAACGGCGCCGCCGCGGCTGCTGGGGAGGCGAATCGTGTCGTCGGTGCCGGAGGGTCTGGCGGCGGCGAGGCCGGCGGCGAGGAGAGCGACGGCGAGCATCGCGAGGACGGTGGGACTAGCGCCCATGCTGCCCTTGGTCTTTGCAATTCTCTGATGAAATTGTTGAGTGCTTGGTGGGTATATGGTAGTATTGTGTGCCTGGCTTGGTTGCGCTGATTTGATTCGCAGGCGCGCGGTATTTGTAGACCCATTCAGCCAATCACAACGCATTATCTATCACATATCCTTAGAAACAAGTTGCATGGTCCAACTGCCCACAAGTAGTTTTTTCCACAAGTGCATGTGTTCGTGTTGTCGATCCTATCCTTTGGCGAGACAATTTGCATATATATGTGTGTGGTCAGTTCTCGTGCTACATGCATGCAGACGCACGGCACGAGCTGGTGAGGAGAAATTCCGGTCACCACTGCCCATGTGTCACATCTCGTGTGAGACAAATGTGGTAGGAGTGAAGTAGCTATCTGTATACAGTACTTGCCACGTTTTAGACACGTGTGTGGTACAGGTGCGGATAAAGAGAAAGGACAAGAAGTCACGGCGTGCGGTGCAGTTTCTCCGGTCCACCGCTCGTTCCCGTTCCCACGTGCTTAGAGCTGGAAAAGATATCCGTGGCACTCATCATCGCCTCACTCGACTCGATATGATGCTATCTCGTCTGACGATTAATCTCGAGCTGGTACTTTAGTTCGGTAGGATAATGGCAAGTTTCACCACAACGAATCTTATCAACAACTTATCTATAATCAGTTTGTTGAGTTGTAACAGGAGAGTAGTACAACAATCCAACAAGCTAAGCAGCGTAAAAGGCCCACACGAGTGCTCCAAGCCCACCAACAGCCCAATATTCTTTTCCCCAGTAACTCTAGCACTCCAAAATCTAATCCTCCCACCATTTTCTATAAATTTAGTCAAACTTCGATTTGTTTGACTCCTTAAGAAGCGAAAGTCGCATTTTTTGGGACAGATGGACTAGGTTTGTTCTTCTATTTGCTCACTCAGAGCGTGGATTTTCCACACCTGCCTGCCGGGCCCGGCAACTTTATTTCCTGCCATCGATGCTTCCTCAAAATGGACTATGTTTGTTAATACTACACTATCAAGATATAGATTGCATATATGAGGTTAAAAACACCCTGTTTTCAATCCTAAATATGCATCATATACAATCTAAATTGCAAGGCAAGATCCTGCAAGGTAACTTCAATCCTAAATATAAACCTATAGTTACCAATATCTAACTACAATCTAACTACAATTCAATTTATTTACCAAAATGGAAACTCCTACGCTGTGACCAAATCCTGCTGGTCCATTTTTCTTGTACTGTTCTTTAGACAAATTGATGAATAAACAGCGAAACACAACAGATTGTGCTATAATATAATGGTGTAGTATACTAAACCTCACCAAGCACATTGAATTGTTGTCTGCTGTATTGGATCACATGTGGACATTTAGTGCATCTCTCTCATCTGAAAAGTTCTTCTTGTGACTTGAAGTACAGGTTCCAATATGTCCAGAATGCAAAGTTAAAGTAATTTGTGATTTAATCTGACCATGTTAGAATTTTGTATTTTTAAAATTGTGAAAATCTACTACTTCAAACTCAGTTCTGAATTTTATGGGCACTAGAATACTTTCAAAAAATTACAGAAAAATAACTAATATTCATCGCATGTGCTACAATAGTTTATAAAATTATTTTTCATCATGTTATATGAGAATTATGAGTTGAATCTAAAGTTTCTACAATTCCATGTTCTCCCCAATTTTGTATATAACTTCTAATGAAAATTTATTTTATAACTACACATTGGATATGAAAAATACATATTTTTTTATAGTTTTTTGGTGCCATAAAAATCAGATTATTTTCATAGATAGCCTAATTTTTTTGTCAGTTTGTTGAGTTGTAACAGGAGAGTAGTACAACAATCCAACAAGCTAAGCAGCGTAAAAGGCCCACACGAGTGCTCCAAGCCCACCAACAGCCCAATATTCTTTTCCCCAGTAACTCTAGCACTCCAAAATCTAATCCTCCCACCATTTTCTATAAATTTAGTCAAACTTCGATTTGTTTGACTCCTTAAGAAGCGAAAGTCGCATTTTTTGGGACAGATGGACTAGGTTTGTTCTTCTATTTGCTCACTCAGAGCGTGGATTTTCCACACCTGCCTGCCGGGCCCGGCAACTTTATTTCCTGCCATCGATGCTTCCTCAAAATGGACTATGTTTGTTAATACTACACTATCAAGATATAGATTGCATATATGAGGTTAAAAACACCCTGTTTTCAATCCTAAATATGCATCATATACAATCTAAATTGCAAGGCAAGATCCTGCAAGGTAACTTCAATCCTAAATATAAACCTATAGTTACCAATATCTAACTACAATCTAACTACAATTCAATTTATTTACCAAAATGGAAACTCCTACGCTGTGACCAAATCCTGCTGGTCCATTTTTCTTGTACTGTTCTTTAGACAAATTGATGAATAAACAGCGAAACACAACAGATTGTGCTATAATATAATGGTGTAGTATACTAAACCTCACCAAGCACATTGAATTGTTGTCTGCTGTATTGGATCACATGTGGACATTTAGTGCATCTCTCTCATCTGAAAAGTTCTTCTTGTGACTTGAAGTACAGGTTCCAATATGTCCAGAATGCAAAGTTAAAGTAATTTGTGATTTAATCTGACCATGTTAGAATTTTGTATTTTTAAAATTGTGAAAATCTACTACTTCAAACTCAGTTCTGAATTTTATGGGCACTAGAATACTTTCAAAAAATTACAGAAAAATAACTAATATTCATCGCATGTGCTACAATAGTTTATAAAATTATTTTTCATCATGTTATATGAGAATTATGAGTTGAATCTAAAGTTTCTACAATTCCATGTTCTCCCCAATTTTGTATATAACTTCTAATGAAAATTTATTTTATAACTACACATTGGATATGAAAAATACATATTTTTTTATAGTTTTTTGGTGCCATAAAAATCAGATTATTTTCATAGATAGCCTAATTTTTTTGGTTTAATTTGAAAACCATAAAGGTACATGTGCCCTTTTAAATAAAATATGTTTATATCTATTTTTATATCATTAGAAAAAGTTCCATGAATGTTGGAGATTTTTTGGAGGTGTTTCGCCTAACTTAACAGATGGAAGTGACAGAAATATCAAATAAGGAATAAAAGTTAGAAGTTGGTGCCAAATAGAGAAAAAAAATTCAGGGCCGAAAGAGGAATTGGGATTTATTTTTGTGTCAAATAAGGAATTTACTCAAACCACATCGCACTGCAAGCGAGGAGTACAATATAGGGTGGGGGCAGTGGGGCTTGGTCGCATAGAGACATTAAAAAATGGTTCACATGTCACTCGCATGAATCTCGAGGTCGCAGTTTCATACGATAGAAAACTTAAGAGAAATTGTCTCTTTATTTTGTGATCGGGTTTAAAATACCCCCGCCCTCCCTCTTATTTTCCTGGTTGCTTTTCCCCAAGCTACAAAACATGAAACTTTTTCTAGCTTGTCCCTCCATTGGTCCATCCCAAAGGATACATTCCCTGTACCTGTGAAATTGATGTATCACGTACTGTTGCTAGGAACTTATAGATGCTTTTTTTAATATGAAACTAACTTAATGATAGTTATGAAGTATGGAGCAAGGAAGGTGTAGGTGGAGTTGACAAAGATTAGCCTTCCAGCACATGTGAAAGAGGAGTAATGGCTGGTATTCCCCATTCAACTTGGTTTAAGACTGTCAAATAATATTCCTGAACTGTCGGCCTGGCAGTGCCCAGAGGAAGGCCAAGATATATGTGGGAAGTACATCTCAGACAGTTTACATCCCAAAGTATTGACAAGAAGTAAGTCTTTCCCTTCTGGAAGATTAATCTGCACAAAAAGTGAATTGTGAAAGTTAAGTCACACTGAGCCCTGTCAAACTGGCAAAATACTTGAGGAAGCCTTGAGAAAGAAGTACTATTGTCATCTATTGGCATGACGAGGAGGTGCCATCTGTACACTTGATAGAGATATAGAGGGGTGGGCAAAGGACAAATTAAAGTTTAGTGATTTCTACAGGAAACAACCATCAGGACACAAATACAATATAATGCAATATATCGTGTTTCTTTAATAATTGCTAAAAATCATATGTTCTACATGCAATATATATTTCATGATAGGACATTCTTTGTCCCTTGGACAAAATCCAAAAAAGGAATAGTGACAACTTGACGCACGTACCAGATATGCAAACCACCTTTGCCACTACCAGAATATGCGAAGGTCGTCCTTGGTGTCCGAAAGTTCACTAAGTATTCTCCTAAAGCACTCAAAAATCTTACTCTATGTCTCCCTAGTGTCCCCGTTTGCACTTAGGAGAATATAAAGCACTCAGCATACTAAGTCGTCACCATGTTTTTCATTTTGACTTCAGAATACTTTTGTTTTACACTCGGTATTAGGTACTTGTTAAACTGTGTGTTCTCGACATTTTTTTTTCTTTGAACATAGACCGACAAATTAAAGCAGATCTACGAAATGATGGGTTGATCCCACAAGTAATATACAAATGATCGTTTTCGTTGATTCTTGACGAGAAAGCAGCCAAAATACTACTAGGCCAGTCTCAGTACGTGGGAGTTTTATGGCATTAAATGAGCTGATGTGGCATAGGAGAGAAGAAAAAGTTTCATGGTATGTAAGAAGAGTTTCATCACCATGACACTCCTTTGTCACAGTTATCTAGTTTCTGGTCTAGATAACCGTGTTGTGAAATGGTGCACTGAGACTGGCCTGAGAGGAGTTTCATCACCATGAAACTTTTTTTTTGACACGATTACCTAGTTTATGATCTAGATAATTGCATAGTGAAACTGTGCACTGAGACTGGTCACTGGCCTTAGATGTTTATTGAAACATCGAACAAAGATGAGATCGATACGATCAATGAAGATGCAGTAGTACCACATAGCTAGAGGCACACTCCACGCATGGGATCCAGGACTTCTTGGCTTCATCGGTTATTTATATTTATTAGTGTGACACGATAGTGTATCACCACCACCACCAGCAGCAGCAGCTAGCGAGCAAGGCCAACCGTCCATGTTGGAATGAACAATCAGTTATCTCTTACGCTAGCTACAGTGTTATTTAATTGTGGACGAACAACATACGCGTACGTAGTAGATGCTCACAGCTGAGCTGAGCTAGCTTAGCTAGTTGCCCTCAGCGATCCATGGCGTGCACTTGGGGCCAGGAAAGCCGTCGAATAGGTCGAGGCAGCGGTAGAGAGGAGGGTCCGACCCCATCACCACCTCGCACTCCTTGCAGTTGCTCGGGCACGACTCCACCTTGTCGGCGCACCGGCAGGTAGGAGGCAACTTCCTGTCGCAGACGGCGGCGTCGCAGCAATCCCACGGCCGCGGCGTGCACACCGGCGGCTCGAACAGGCTCACGATCCAGTCGCGGCAGACGTAGCCGTCGCCGGCGGGCCCCGACGACTCCTCGCACTCGTGGCAGCCGGGGGAGCACTCGGCCGCCACGTCGTTGCACTGCCACTTCGGCGGCCTGAACGACGGGTGCTGCACCACCCAGTCGCAGCACTCCCACGGCACATCACCACCGGCGGCGGCGCTGCGGCGGCCGCTGCTGGGGAGACGGATCGTGTCGCCGTCGTCGGTGCCGGAGGGCCTGGCGGCGGCGAGGCTGCTAGCGGCAAGGAGAGCGACGACGGCGAGCATAGCGAGGAGGACGATGGGGCTAGCACTACCAGTGCCCATGCCGCTGCTCTTCATCTCGATCTCTCTCTGCAGTTCTTTAGTTTCTTTGGAGAAGTAGAGGGCCTTCGTTGTTGTTGTTGCTGCTGATTCTTACATGCGCGCGGTATTTGAAGACCCGTCTAGCCAATCACGACGCGACGCGTGGTCGTGTAGATGGATAGATGGGCTGAACATATGCAAGGGGGCCGATCAGCTTCAGCTTATCTGTACAGTATCCTTTGAGACAGTTGCATGTGTGGTCAGTGCCGGTCACTCCTCGTACTCCGTTCACTAGATAGATGCACGCACTGCACGAGCAGAAATAGCATAGCACCAGACACGAGCTGAGCATGCGTTGCACTCACACCACCTCAGCTGAGACAATACAGTAGCTATCTATACATTTAGCACGTTTAAATGGCATGCATATGACACGGACTCGATCGGATGCGGGCAAAGCCATGGCGCGCAATTTTCGAAAAAAAAAAAAGCCATGGCGCGCGGTGAAGCTTCTCCATGACTCCATCCACCGTCACTCCGTCAGTAGTTCCCCACGTCCAAACGGAAAAGAATGAACGCGGTCGTTCACCAGTTTCTTCCCCTCTTTGAGCTTTGCTTCGATCCTGCAAGTGCTTGGTACCACGCGTCCACTGCCATCTTCACGGGAAAAATCCCCGGTGCAGGACTCTCTGTGCAGGACCTGCTCCGATTTGCGCCATCCCGAGATCGGACGGGAGGGCCTCCACAGGCAGCTAGCGCTTGGCTCAGGGAGGCAGGAGTTTTCTTCTGCTCGGCGCTTCCTCGGCTCCGCCTGCTTCTCCTTCGGCTCGGCTCATCAGCCCCTGCGTGTCACTTTTCTCTGCCTGCCGCCGACGCGCGCTCGTCACAGACATGGCCAATTGGCCATGCATGTCTTCTTCGTTTTCACCGTGGCCGGACCCGCTTCCAGATTTCGCGCCGCAGGACATGATTTGCAAGTATGCGTCCTTGACCCTCCTGATTACTCACCAAGCTAGGATGTGTGGCCACTTGTTTATATGGTTCAAGAATCAAATTGTACGAGGCTTAGGGATGCAAGTGGGTACCCAATGGGTTTTTTGGATCAGCCATTCTATTTCATTTCATCTTGTAAATTATTTACATGGTATGTCATTCTAATTCATTTTTCTAAGTTTTAGATCGACCCAATGACCCAAAAATATAAATACTTGCATCCCTAACGAGGCTGATTAAACTTGGACTGAGAGCTACAATGTGTCTTATGTGCGCAACCGTACATTTCGACTAAAACAGTGAAACTCTAGGGATAAATAAAGTTTGGAGATATTATATATCGTACGTAGTACTGCCCCTCCACCCCCACCCAACTTTTGCCAGGCGTCATTATTTTGGGGGTGTTTAGTTCCTGGAAAAAGATAAAAAGTGAAGTGAAAAAGTCACATCGGACACTGTAGCACTTTTCGTTTGTTTGTGGTAAACATTGTCCTACCATGACCTAACTAGGCTTAAAAGATTCGTCTTGTAACTAGTTTTTTTATTTATCCACGTTTAGTACTCCATGCATGAGGAGAGAGATTTGATGTGATAAGTGAATAGTAAAGTTTGGAGAGAGAATTTTTAGAAGTTTGATGATGTGACCGGGAACTAAACAGGGCCTTTGAATTTTTCTGAAAGTGAAGTTTGTAAGTTTCCTCAGTGACTAGTTCGATTTGGTGCATGTTTAATTGTAGTGTGAGACTTCGTCGATACTTTAGAGCCAGTTCTCCAGGGTTTATTCCCCTTCATTTTGTGAGACGTTTGACCAATTGCTCTCAGAGAAAATCAAGTGGTCTGGAGCAGTGATTAAAAACTTGTACCACGACATAGGTTCAAAAAAAAACTTGTACCACGACATCCATGTTATTATCTGCACAATTTTCATTATTGACCTCAAAAGATCAGGTCAGTTTCTACAGGAACCTAGAGGAAAAATCAACAAAAGGACAGGAAATCGATCTTGAAGACAAAAGGATGACAGAAAGAAAAACACATGCTATTCCGGTCCAATCAATTCTTCCGCTGTTTCGGGCCGTATAGCGCGCGCTCTCTCTCACGGGCCACAGCCTTGTTGACGACTTGACGTGCTGATCGTTCCACACTTCCACCCCATAGGCCATAGCCCACTCTTGGGATACTTGTGGGCCCGCGCGAAGGACAGCAGATGCAATAGTTTCGGGCCGTCAGATTTCGGGCGGTTTGGCCCAAAAAATTATCCTGTCCACACAAAAATTATCCTCTTGGCGACAACAAGCAGATGCCAATTTTTCGGGTACGTTTGGATTACAGCCTTTGCTTGCCCTACCAAAAAGCTGGCGTTGACTCATTTTACAGACGACGTTTGGTTCGCGGCCAATATTTGACGAGCCCACGCCAGCGCTTCTCAAGCCAGTTCATTTCTCGCCAACGAACGGCGAAACTGATGGCGGCGAAAAGCTCCGCCAAATATTTGGCTAGCCCAGGTTTGGCAGGGCGTTTGCAGGCAAAATCCAATCTTCTGTGGTGGAAGAAGGCTTGTTTAATAAAAAAAACTCAAGTTTCTCAAAAAAAAAACTAAAAAGGGTCCAAGAGACATGATGAGCCCTCCAGAGTCCAGAAACTCCACCCACAAATTTAACCTGGGTTTAGACTGTAAAAGTAGTAAGTAGCACAGTGATTTTGATGCGATTAGATACTGCGTAAACGTGAGGTAGAGAAGCGTGGAAGAGTAGAGAGTGGAAACAGAAACGGTCGCTGGTTTACTGCTCCACGCCTCTTCGATTCAGTTCCGGTGGACAGGTGACGGCCTCCCCAATCACGGTCTCTTCCCTTTCCTTTGTTGCCCGAGAAAAAAATCCGCAGAACAACTTGCGCTCCGCGTGCGTGAGCTATCCGGACATGTTACATGTACTACTCGTACTCTGAATGCGACGTGCTGACGGCTCCGAGCAACTCCACTAGCCTTTCATGGGTCGTCGCTCTCAGGGTGCACGGACGCACCGGTGGCCACTGGGACGGCGCCCGAGTCCGTCCATTTTACTCCGAGCTCTGGCCTATGGCTGCGGGGCGAGATCTTTCAATATGGATGGTAATAACTTAGCGGGAAGCTCAGTTAGATTAGAGAATGGGAGGCAATGTCTACCTGTTACCCCTAATGTGTAATAATGAATAGCGATGGTTGTCTAAAAAAAAAAGTATGGAACAAACACGATTCTTGGCGCAAAGGATAACAACACGCAGATGCCAATTTGTTCTTGCAATCTTCTGTGCTGGAAACTAAAAGAACATTTTTTTAAACAAAAAAGAGCAAAAAAAAAAGGTGCAAGCGACATGATCAGCCCTCCGAAGTCCGAACCGTAATCTTGACACCATCCATCGAGTCTTACTGTATTGTACTACAATTTACTCTTTTTGGATCCAAAGTACTATTTGTTATAGGTTTGTTCTAAGTCAAATTGATCTAATTTTGGCCAAACTTATATAAAAATATTAAAATATCTACTATATGAAATAAATATATTATCAAGACATATTATAACAATATCTACTATATGAAATAAATATATTATCAAATTTGGTTAAAGACGAACCAATTTACCTAAGGACAAATCTAAAGTAAATAGTAATAATTTCATACGGAGGAAGCAGCTTTTAGCATCTCAACCGGCAAGCAATCTTTCACAATCTGAAGTGAAACCAAAGGTGACCTAATGTACCTGCTTGCTTCATCAGAAAGTGCATATACGTATTCAACTTGAGAACCATCAGCCTCGGGAATGACCATGAAAAACTCCAGCCAAATTTTAACCTGGGTAGTTGCAAGTAGTCAGTAGCATCCTGATTTTGGTGCGATTAGATACGACGACAGAGAAGTAGTCAGTACTGTACTCAGTAGCATCGTGATTTTGGTGCGATTAGATACAGCGGCAGAGAAGAAGCAGGGGAAAGTAGAGCGTAGAAATAGAAACAGCCGCTGGCTTGTGTTGCTCCACGCCCCTCCGATTCAGGTCATCAGGTGGACAGGTGAGTAGGTGACGGCCTCCCTAGTCTCGGTCTCTTCCTTTGTGCCCGAAAAATGACTGTGTGACCGGTCTCTCGCGAGAGACTTTATCCTAGCGTTCGGTTCTGTCTTGAGATTACCGCATCTTTGTCTTATCCCTGCGTATTTCCAACGTAGCTCTATTTTTTCTCCGTCGTATCCGAACGTTGGTCTGAACCGCGCCTGCAACATGTCTTACTTTATGCCAGGGAAGCACAGAGGAAGTGACATAAAACTGTCAGGGTACTGTTATCTTTTTTGACTTTGGTGTCCACCTCAAGCAAGCATGGTAGTGGGTGGTAGGTGAGGGTTTTTTTACTTTTTCGGGTTGTGTGTGTGGTGGTGGAGAAGCCACCGTGACACGAAAGTGACTGCTCACTGTTAAATTATTGACCGGTGAAGTATTTGTGGATAGCAAGGCTCGTAGCATATTTTATTTAATTGAATCATATCTACTGTAATCTGTACCTAGTTAAAGAGTGGGTACATATTCACGAAATGCCGGTACATCTTGGGCAAAGTTAGTACTATAATACAGTACATACTTTCTCTTTACAACGTGCACCGATGACACTTTGCCTTCTTGCTAAATATCTTTTAATATTTTATTCTCTGTATTCATTATCACCGACGCTTGTACCTTGATTTATATATGATATAGATTGATGATATGGTGGTATATATTGATACACCTCGCACTTGTATACATTAATAGATGTTTATTTTTATTATCATATACTGACGTGATGTAAAGAATCTTCGTTGTTTGAGATCTAGTGAAATGGATTACATTTCTTCGAAGTACATCAAATATAATTAAATATATAGATGGAGTATGTAATGTTCTGCCACAACTGATCATATACTAGCTCGTCATTGGGTACATGCATTTTAGTTGGTACAAGCTTACATGTATAGCTGGTACATGCATTGTATTAGGAAGAGAATCTTGAGAACAGTTACCGTGTACACCAAAGCACACGAACAAACTCCCAGCACACTCACACAACCCTGCACTCTCAGATGGTCAACATCGCACCACAAAGAACTGAGAACGACCTGCTTGTTAAGTTTATTTCAAAAAAACCTGCTTGTTAACTCAGTGAGTACAAGCATATGAATTGGTTTTGAGTTGGGATACATAACATATTGATTTTGAAGACGTATAGCACTCAGACAAGACAAGCAATCATGAATTTTGTTCAACAATAAACATAACAAGTACGGGAGCACTCAACCAGATAGCACCAGAGGTATAAACAGAGGCATGGAATACAGTCCAAACTAGCACACACAGATCGGTACATACCCAAGAAATTATGTTTGCTTCTGTGGGATTGTTCACATATTTAGCCTTGAAATCAAAAGATCAAAATAACAACTAGTTGAACTAGGCAAAGACCTGTGTTGACATTTGACAAGGATGACAGCCCTATCAGGGTTCAAGATCTGCAATGGAAAATTGGATACGTCTGTTAAAAGAATCAATGTTTAATCATGGCCTTGATGAGCGATGGAAGCCCTTTTAAGTTGAGAAGACATGGAAAAATTAAGGGAAAAGAAGTTACCGCTCTCAACTTCAGTTGCACTGATTCTCTACCAAAAAACTTGAGTTTGGCATTTTCAATTTTCAATGAACCACAACACAACCTATTGCCGTATATCAATGAATTTGACAGCTCCATGATACCAGATGACATACGGTACTACAGCAAGGCAGAAAGTGAATTTAAATGGTAGAAGACTACAAAGGGCCTTCAACTCAGCAGAAAATATGTATAATGAGTCAAGAGTGTAATAAAGGGCAAGTGTTACCAAGTACCTGGCACCGCAGTGCTGAGATTGCCTGAGGATGTACTTCTAATAACCTCCAAAATAAGGTAATGCCCATCCCATTTTCTCGAGCTTCAGAGCTCTACAATTGTTTTGCAAAAAAAATGCTTATAAGACAAAGTAAAGATGGAAATAACAAAAATTGGGTACATACGCAAATTAGTACAGCAGTAAGCGGTCATTTGATAAACAACCGATGATTTACATTAATAATCATCTGGAAGTATAGAGGTTTATTGAAAGTTTGACCTGTGCAGCTGCAGTTTCAACAGCCCTGCTCTCAGCCAGATCGCACTTGTTGCCAACGAGAAGCTTGCATACACTGTCATTGGCGTATCTGTCAATCTCGCTCAGCCACTGCTTGACATTGTTGAAGCTCTCCATGTCCGTGATGTCGTAAACGATCTGGGGTTACCCGAGCAAGTAAATATATGTTGAGTGGAATGCACATCCAAATGTCAGATAATTTGTTTGCAGCCTAACAGATTTTGCTTACAATTATCCCATGAGCTCCTCGGTAGTAGCTGCTTGTAATGGTTCTGAATCTTTCCTGCCCTGCTGTGTCCCACTGTTAAACATGCAAAAGCCATCAGTTGTCACCAGTATCAGACTAAATCAGGAATTACATCTACTGATTTGTGCAGTGCACTTGCCAAAAAATAGAAGATTAGAGAAGCTAATACAAGATTAATCTATCGTGACATTTTGAGTGCTCTGCTATCCTTCCATATGCAAAATTAGCCTGTGCATTTTGTTCAGTAGATGTGTATAAGAGACAGGTCTAACATAGTCC